>JAVDPK010001050.1:87651-100800 GCA_034780415.1 Cichlasoma orientale | reverse complement strand
GCTGTGTCCATGAGGGGGTGGGACTTGATGAACTGCAGGGTATCGTCCGGGAATTCAACAGAGCTCTTAAAAGACGCAGCTGGACCGTGACCTGCACAGCTCCCGGGTCTAGGATAGAGAGTGCCCATGCACAGAGTGCAAAAGGTCAAAGATCAGCCTATATGATCACACACTAGGGAGTAATAATAACGTGTTCTGAAATGGATGGAAAAGTGCCATGAGAGGGGGGGGGGGGGAGTAGCAGGTGCTTATTAGGATCACAAAAAGACCTCAGCTGGAGGCATAAAATATACATATGCATGGTTATCCTCCCATAAATGATTTACTGGGGTAATTACGTGCTTCGTGGACTTTGTGTTTTGTACGCAGGGCAGGGCTACAAATATAGGTGCTGACTGTAAACAGGTTAAATATGCAACGCATCTAATTATACTAAATTAATTATTTAATCATCAGCAGATGGCGAATGTGTGTGCTGGGTCAAAACTAATAACCTGGTCCCTTACTCCTGCAAAAGATTTAATTTCATTGGGTTTAACCTGGACAAAGAAGGGTTAAGAAAGGGTGAAAAATGACAGGAGGTGAGCAGCTGCCGAGCCAAGCGCCACACCTGCTCAAAGAGACGTTTAAAATCTGAAATCATCCTTTTGAATGTTGCTCTTTAGTTCTGTATCTTGGCTCCGCATACTTAGTAAGGCTCAAAATTTGGAAGTTGTTCAGAGGAAGAGAAAAGATCAACTGTTACCGAGGTTTGGGTAACTTCTCCTCTGGGAACGGAGTCCACACAGAGTCAGGAGTCTTCTGCTCTTTGAACCGGCCCAGAAATACTTTTTCTATGTCAGCCATGGAGAAGGCACACACCGCTGACCCTGGAATACTGTGGGGAAGGAAATATATCAAGATAAAAGCACCGCTTCCTTTTACTGTTAATTCAACCCGCAGCCGCCAATGGCTCACCTGTTCATCTGTGTGGTAAACACGCCCACCACTGAGGGAACTCCATTGATGTCGATGATGTCAGTGATGGACTGGAGCACATCGAAGTAGAAGAAGGACTCCCCCGGCACGGAGCAATTTAGCCTCGCTTTCACAAAAGAGGTCCAGTGCTTCTCCAGCACCCGCTGTGACCCGCCCACGTCATTCTTACAGATTCGGGCCACGCGAGAATACACGACCTGTGAGGTGCAGAGGTTTTTTTTTTTTCAGAAAGGACTGAGGCATGTGGAAGAGCCATCTCAGTGAATGTCACTAAAAACACTTCAACATGCTGAATAATGCATTTCCCCGTCCTGTAGCAACTCGGCACAGATGACTTAACACACACACACACACACTCACTCATATTTAACTCTTGTTCACCTTGACTGGAGCAAATATTAAAAAAAAAAAGAACACATGCAGTGGCCCTTACTGACTTAGTGCTGGGCCGAGCGCAAGTGTGTTGGATTGCACATATTACCAAGGCTTAAAGCATAAATGAAGTACACGAAACAGTTGGCTTGAATAGTTTTAATAATTTACTAGTGCAAACCTCCATCAGAGCCCAGGTGTCACCCCAGCATTAGTTGGATTGAAATATTCATAAGCTGGTGGCTGATGGAGGATGCCGGCTTCCTGTGGCCCGGCCAGCTCAGGATAAGGCATGGTCAAATCTGAGGTTGGCCTCAAATGCAGGACATTATAATGCCTTCTGCATGTGTGTGTCACAGGAAGAGGCGTACACAAAGCGCGCAATCTCTGTGAGACAAATCCTCTCACTGTGTAATGGTTTTACATTAGTAGAACATTCCCACCAAACACTCGTCATGAAATTTCTCCAGTATTCCGATGTGATGTAGCGTCACCGCCTGAATGGGCCCCATTACCACTTGGCCCATTTGTGGCAGAAACACGGGCACTGAGGGATGCGTAAGCCTTTTTCTTGGATAAAGGCCTGCATATGCTGCCTGTGTGGAATATGTAATGCATTATAAACGGCAGGTGCACTGTCTTACCTTTCCCAGATTGCTGTGCTCCACCGCAATCTCTCGGTAGAAAAAGTACACATAATTCCCATACTCTGCTGCGTGCAGGAAATGAGGTTCTGAAAGAGAGACAGAGGCAGAGAGTTGAAGTGTATTTCTGCACTGTCACCACCACTGTGCATGTTGAATATTTCAGGGATTTGTACAAGGCTGTATATGACTGGGGGTGACCTAGATTGCCTGTGAGAGAACAGGCCATATCCTCCTGGAGCTTGGCAAGGCAGGGGAGCTCTCTATCACTCCAAAAACAGCTCTGACAGCCGCGTACATACATGCACCATGCAAAGGCACCCTGAGCATCGAGCTGGCTGGCAGGTAGACACATGTATCTCAAGTGAAGTAAGAGGAGAGAGAAACGAGGATTACCTTTCAGCCATTTGGAGTCATATTTGATGGTTCTCAAGGCTGATCCATCACCCATACTGCGATAGATGACAGAATCACTGGCCTGGAAGTCGGCTACAGTTGCAGAATACAGCTTCCCTTCTAAGAAACAAAACAAGAAGGAACACAGTCACCAAAAACTAGGATGCGTGCTCTTGGATGCTTTGTTGTTCCTCTGCTTTTATAAAGCCTAATTGGCCGAGCTGTTACTGCTGCAGGCACAGTTTTACTGTGGCAAAGACACAGAGGTGATAATGAGCGCGTAAGTAGGAACACATTAGCTCTTCTTCAGCAAGATGAACTATGTGTGTGGGCGGGTGTGTGCTTGACCCTTACCAGCGAAAAGGGCAACGTTGGTTTGCTTGGAGTCAAATGGGCACCGTGCCAGTCCATTGATCTCTTCCCCATCAAACTCTAGGTTATCCAGCTGAAGGGAACGGAGCAATCACCCACACATTAAAAAGAGCTTTCTCAAGAGGCACGGTGCAAACAATCACACAGAAGCACCAGCGCACAAAGAAATCACTGGAAGGAATCTAGCCAAATTTCCTTAAAAAGAAAGTACAGGAAGTAAAGGGTTGCTATTTATCTAGCACCAGTCCAGATTTGGTGCATGTTGTTGTACACAGCCTGAGCTTTGCCTAATGAATATGCAATGACAGGCCCTGACCCTGAATACTGACCCTGTAGTATCTGCACATGGGGTTGAAGCCATTCGTACCACAGATGAACACCAGGTCATCATTTCTTGGAACCAGCACTTTGATGAAGTTGTGGCACTCGTCCTGGAAGCAAATACACAACATGGAATCGTGTTTTTAGAGGCAGCCAGCTTCTCTGTGCACAGTTTAACTTTCTGTCCATGAGATGATCAAACAAAAAGTGTGCAGGTTAATAATCCCCCCCCCCCCCACTTACTCTGTGTTTTCCCTTGACGGCACACATCTCTCTGTCAGCTTGGCCCGATCGCCATGTTAGTTTCTGTAAAAACAACAACAACAACAACAAAAAAACCCAATATGGGGTATTAGACTCATGCGTGCAACATAACACACTTACGCTCGCTCGCTCGCTCGCTCACTCACGCACACGCACGCTCCTTTTTCCACTCTCTCATTTCACCACCTTTCCAGTTTGTGATGAATGGCTCAGTATTTTCTATGAAGCCTTTTCACTGTTTGTGGATTGAAAAAGCAGCTTGTGGCGAGAATCTTACCCGGTAAGGAATGATCTCATTCCTGTAGGATTCTCTCAGACTGACTAGGTACACCTGATCTCTGTGGACAGACACCAACAAAACACACAGCTCAGTGACACACAGCACATACAGGAATATGCTTATGTTCTGGCTTTTTCTGGGTCTTTGTGTGTGTGTGTGTGTGTGTGTGTGTGTGCTATGACATTCATAAAAGGCTTTATTTTTAAATTAATTCTGGTCTAAAATGCATTTTAGACTATTCTTATTTTTATTCACTCATTCTTAGAATGAATAATCAGCAGCAGCTCATTTCCATTGTCTCCCAATTATGAGAATATTTTGTGTCCTTATCATTAGAGGGCCTCATTTACTTAAAAAAAAAAAGAATTTTTAAATTTTATCAACAAACACAACATAATTTTGCTTCACTTTCAGTAAAAATGCTCAGCATAGCACCTGACAACAGAGATACGTGGTGGAGGTGATTATGAGGGCTCCAGAGGGGGGAGGTGTTATACTGTAGATGTCTAAGTGATTTCCTGCTACAATATTACAGTAGTGCTAGTGGTCAGATTAATCCCACTGCCCATAAATAGCAAAAAGAAATGTAAAGATGCCAAGAAATCCCTGACAGCGCATCAGGCCGGGAAGATAGATGCCTTTACCGGATCGATACCGGCCATATACATCAGATGCACGACCAGAAGCCAGAGATCCAATATCGCTAAGAGCTTCCCTCCCCCTTATACCACTGTTTACCTGCCAAGGAATGACTGAGTGTATTGGTAAGAGGGGGATGTGTGAAAGAGAGAGTACGTGTGTGTTGAATTTACCTGCCAGCGATGAACAGAGTGTCCTGTATCGTGGTCATCAGCTGAAAGTCAAGGCGATGCTGTGACTCGTTGCCAGAGGGCCTGCCTCTGAACACAGGGTACCTCCGTGAAACTGCAATGACAACACACACATGCTATTAAACTAATGGTAAGCGCAGACCGTGATGAGCTCATGAACCACATGTATGGCTTGCTACATTTAACTCAACTGTACTGATTAAATGTGCAATTAAAAATGGGAATTATGGAAAACCGTATATTCTCTACAGTCAGACCTGTGTGTCATTGCGATGTGTGTTCGATAACGGCTTCCTATGTCAGCACACCACTCTGCTGTTCCATTACATCACTTGCTACAACTGGCCATACAGCGGATTGATTTGATCAGAGTGGAGATGGGATGCTAATGTCTAAAGTGTGGACACGATGAGACGGGGGAGGCGTTGGTATTTGTCTTAAGTCTGGGTAACAATACAGCAGGTGGAGCGAGTAGAAGGTGTATATGGGAGTTGTCATTAATTTTATTTATTTTTTGAGTGAGATTCTAGTAATTGCAATCTCAACCCCGTCTCTGCTGAGCTCATTTACGCGTGTACTCACAGTGAGCGTCAACGACATCGATGGGTACGACGTCCTCTGGGAAGCTGACTGCGAGGAGAGTGCGTGAGACTGTCAGTAACAGCAGCAGCAGCTCACTGAGCAGAAGCGCAGCTTTCTGGCCCATGTCTGCTCACAGACGACACTTCCTGTTTCACACTGGTGGAGATGTTACCTGGAAACACACACAAAAAAGGCATGCTTTGGTTACTTGACATGTGCTAAATATAATCTTACACCTACTGCGCCGCTGTAAACGAAATCCAAACCTTTTGTTGAACTCAGAGCAGCAACTGTCTCTTTACTGAAGTTTTTTCTGGTGTTGGCGATTACCAAAGATGCAAGTAAAATGCAAACATAATGCAAACATGCAGTAGAACGCTCTCGGGTTTATTGATGACTGAGCTCTCAGTGGCAGCGCTTGGCATTTTCCCCTCTACCTCTTCCTGCATCTGCTGTCTAAGGGAAGGTCAGCCAACTGACTGGTGGGGTGTCTCGGTGTGTGTTGGAAGCAGCGGAAGTCCACTCTGTTAGAAACGTGGCGGGCCTGCTGTCTCTGTACATCTGTGCTCTGATTGGCTTGTGTTGGGCCAGGCTCAACACTACTCAGCACATTGCAACTTCATCATCACCACAAGCGCAGCCTCTGCTCTAACCTTAGCACACGTCTATCAGCGCTCCGGTGGCGGTTATTGCTCCGGCTTTTCCTTCGGGCCGGTGTGCTTTATTGCGGCGCAGTGATTCACTCATATTTGTATTATGAGTTCCTACTCATGTACAGTTGTTTTGACATTGTAGTAATTTTTGTGGATAAAAGCTTGTACAGGATCTGATTGTAGACATGATACACCAACAGCTACTTTGGCAATAATTCATTGTGGGAGTGGCAGGGGTTTAGTGCGTATGTTAGTGTCTGAAGGAGTGAAGGAATACTTTAGAGACAGACTGTGTCTGTGCATATTAATGATCGGTGTACATTCAAATATTTATAAGGCAAACAAATTATTCATGCAGGCAAAGCCTGAACGGATATAAACAATTTACTGGGAGACGTCACACAGGCAGAGGGATGGATTAGCCAGGAGCGCACTTGGATGCACACACACACACACACACGCGGCTGCACATACATAATCACTCTTTCAAATGGTGTAATGCAAAGACTGATGCGTGTGTATGCACGCGCACGCAAACACACACACACACACACACACACACACACAATATTGACTCATTTTTCAATTAGCCCCAAAGCACACCTGCTCCAGTGCTGTCTGTGAGCCCTGCCTGCCAAGCCATTAGTGCTTTGATTGATCCACACAGGAAACATGGCAGATCAGGAGCCAGAGAAGGCAATCTATGGACTTCGCCGTATCACTGTAGCCACGAGTACTTTGCAACTATAAATCGAGTCACTTTCATCTTGACATTTTTTTTGAAGAACCTCAAGCTTATGGGAAAAAAAAAACCTGTCCAGAAGCTTAGTTTAAAACACTAAATAAACTACAATGCATATGGCTGAGTGAATTAATTATAACACACATGGCTGTCAAGTAGAAAATGAGGCGCCGCGAGGTGTTTACCTGACAGCAACAATCAGCATGTCAGCTTTTTGTCAGAATGTAGACTGCATAACAAATTTGCTGCATAACCTTTGTGCCAGCATGTCGATATAAAGTACACAGTGTGTTTTTTTTTTTCTCCAGGCATTAATAATCCAATTTTGGTCTAAACAGCTACTGTGTGATGGCATGTCACTAAAAAGAATGAAAGTAGTGGTGAGATGGAATCGGGGTAATGCCAACATGTTTTAATCATCAGCAGTGTGTAATCATGGCTATTCAGGACTCTGTGGGATACTGAGGCCTTTGAAAGAGCAATGTCATTATGACTGGGTAATGTGAGGCCTGGATGAGACGACGCTTAATCTCAATTAGTCCACTTAGTGGTTAAATTATGGGTTTGATGTTTTGGCAAAAAAAAAAAAAAAAAAAAAAAGGAAGATTTTATGAGGACCAAAGGGTTGTTTGCTCTTTCTGTAACTACAAACATCAATGATGCTAAAGCAGCCACTAATTCTAATCTAGTCACAAATGAATCGCTGGACAGAAACCATCCACAGATCTGTGGACGCAGTTCCCCTGATCTGTGCAGAACAGCAAGAGGAAGGAACTTAATCTTAACGAGGAATGATGACGCTTACTCTGAAAAGACCGGCTGTAGTGATCCTTAAAAACATCACAGCTTTTTTTTTTTTTTTTCCTCTTCCTCATTCAGACGCCTCTCACACCAAGAAATCTGCTGCGTTAAAACGCAGGCGGTAAATAGCTGAATTTCTAGGAGAAGCCTGAGACAGAAATAGATACCAAATACTCGACAACCGAAAAATAGAGGCCCCGTGAAAGTAAATAAACCGAGCTCCGTGTTTCAATTCTACAGTGCTATCATACACACTGCACCCCTGTACCCGTGGCAACCCCCCCCCCCCCCCAAAAAAACTGGCTGTGTTCGCAGGTAACTCGTTTCCTTACCTGTCAGAATTTACACTCCTGCTTTACATCAGCTCTTCAGAAGCACTCACATTCATGCCACTTTTCCCCCCTGCCACTCTCCCCCACTAAACAATTCAGAAGAAAAACACTCCAAGGAAAGGCAAAGCTCAGTGCCAATCTCCCATGATTCCTTGCATGGTAATAGCCTTGCAGCGGAGGCAAAGGCTTCCCTCAGAAACTTTAATGTAAAACAGAAACAGAAGACATTCAGAGGTCAGTGCTCTAAAATTACTTCTCAATCTCTAGTGAGCCCAGCATGTTTTCTATTGACTATTCCTTTATGCTCTCTGGTTCCTGCCCTCCAGTGTGTGTGTGTGTGTGTGTGTGTGTGTGTGTGTGTGAATATGTGTGTGCGTATGCACATATAGGCCTCAACAAGCCCAGAGATGCTGGGCTTGTCACGCATCCCAGTGCCATTCAGTCTTGCCTTACCCTACCTCTGTTATTACAGGCTTTGCAGTGTCCTACAACCACGCACTTTCCCTGCTGATGTTTTTGGCTCAGGCCCATGGTGTTAAACATGGGGAGAAGAGAGGGGGAGGGTGATCTGTTGGACTGCTATTTCTGCTGATGGTGGGTGTAGGGGTCTGTAGCCCAATTCTGGTAGTTACAGCAGACGCTTTAGTGCTTCGAGCTTAAAATGACAGATTAACACATACCCTCCTCTTAGCTGTGCTTTCGTTGGCATACAGTAGGTAAGCCATAAAATCTCCTCAATTGCAGCACTGGATGGATGTGTTTTTGCAGGGAGGTCCTATTGGGAGAATTTGGGGGATAATAAAAGGATAGCAAACAACAGTAGTGCGTGAGGTTTCATAAATTGCGTGTGAATGTGAAGGGTGGATGTAATCCCAGCAGAACAAAGGCTGCTGCTGCTTGAGGCTGCCTGACTTGTCATCTTGCACCACACTGAGCTGCAAACCTAACATCACGGAAAATTAGATGGCCCGGGAGTTTATTTTTACACATTTCAATCATTTTACTTGTATAGCCTATGTATGTCTAAACAGGGGTGGAATAAAATATTGTGTTGCAATATGTGGTCCTGCTTCCTCTTGTGATTCATTTATCAAGACACTGTTGGCAAATGCGGCCACTGAAGTAGTGACACTTCCGGAGTCACTACTTCATGACTCCTCATGCTGGCACTTATCAAATGAGTGACGGTGAAGTAAAATGAAGTGAACTGATTTGGGGTGAGGAAGAAAAATGGCGGAAAAGGCGAGTTGGGGAGCTCATCGACTAATTTGACACAATAAAACTGAATCCTAATGATGATATACAAACATGGCCCAAAGTGCAGTAAGTACAACATAATTACCACTTTTAGGTATTTTTTCCCCTTCATTTACATATGTTATTATGCAGCCGACGATCACCTTACATTTCATCAAGTGATGCGTCTTTGCTGTATCGCTGGGCTGTTGGGTAACTTATCGCACTCTTATCATGAGGTAACCTCTTGATTTCCACGCTGTCACCTGTCCACGTATGACTGTCTGATACGTTTTTATGACACGGTTGTTAAAACTCTCAACTGGGGCTCTTGGAAAGTAATCAAGATGCAGCCACACAGGAGACTGAGCCAGCCAGATGATTAGAGCAGCTACCAGACATGCCCACAAATGATTAATACTCCTTTTTCCCACTTCAGCAATAACAAGTACCCCTTAATTGTGTGCCGTTTATCTAAGGATCACTTCTGAGGGGCTTGGTTGGACTTGTTGCTTCAGAGATCTGGCTGAAGGAGAAGGCTGTGCCACCCTAAACCGTGGTTCCCTCCCTTTTGTTCTCTACCTTGGCGAGAGGAGGAGTGAAACAGGAGAAAGGCTGTTCTCAGCAGTAGTTCTACTATTGTAGAGCACAAAGAGCCTGTGCTGCAGGTGTGACCAAGAAACAAAAGGGGCTTTGGGCAACTCAACACAATAGAGCCCCACCCCCGGTCCATGGACCCATGTTCTGAAGAGCTGTTTTCGGGGCTCTAAAAAGGGACTATGAGGGAACAAAGCAAACTATATAAACGTGCTGACTCTGAATGCTGCACATAGGATTTAACTTTTATCTCTCATCCAATTAAGTACGGAACAATCGGATTTGTGCACAGCAGTTTAAGGAAACCATAAGGCTGCAAAAGGGTAACACTGATCACTGTATGGTTTAATGGTGGGGTTGCAGCCGGCTGTAGTGGAGGTTAACGGTGGCCGTTTTGGTCACTGAGTTCTGACCCTCTGAAAAGTGAGGCGAAGTCAGGCACACAAGCCAGCTGTGCTGTCAACAACCCCATGGCTTGGTTCTGATCTTTGACCTGGTCGCAGTCTGATGGTCTCGCCGATATGTTTAGTTTTTAAATTCAGCAGCTAGGCCAGGTTCTCTGATCTCTGAGACACGGTTCAGCCAACTCAGAGTTTTCAAGGAAATGTGAACATCCTCCTTTATCCTTATTTCTATAAAAACTCCAAGGCTTTGGGAGAATTTATAGCAGCAACATTTTGAGCACAGACCAACTATAATTAAAAATGAGTGAACACTTCTGTCTGTAAAAAAACCCAAACAAACAAAAAACTAAGCAGAGCAGGTTAGTCAGTGGCAACAACTTCAAAAGAAGCCCTTTTGCTCTTTTACTTAATTTAGCTACATTTTCCTAAACGTTAAGACACAAATAATTAAACTAATCACGCTTGGATACCTCCTTATGAAACAAATGAACCACCTCGACTTCCTCTATATCTCCATTTTTCTTCTGTTTTATTTTGTATTTTTCAAGTTTTGCCTTCGGATCTTCTGCTCCTGTTTTTGCGCACAAAGTCCATGAAGCAGCCCGGGCTCAAATGCATGCATTATATGGGCTAAGGCATAAAGGCATTCAAGCTTAGTCCGTGGTAAATCATTTCAGACCCCTTTAGTCCACATGCAGAACTCATACAAAAGACAACAAAGACGCGGGGGACATCTGTGAAGTGACAACAGTGATGGGGCTGCGTTTAACTGCCTCCACAGCACTCAATCCATTCACAGGGCAGGGCTTGCAAAGCACTCTGCCTCCAGAAAGATTACGAGCGCTTTTGCAATTTACTATCTAATATATGACTTCTGTAACGGATCGGGAAATATAGTATATATTTCAAAGACATCCGCAAACGACCTTCATTTTCGACTGTCCCTCCTACTTGCCTCTAATTGTTTAACAGCCGTCTATTTTCGCCCATCTGCGCAGATTGCCTTTGATCCCAAGTTAATTTTTTCAAAGTCAAAATGCCAGAAAACACTTTTATTCCCGCTCTAAGCAATTTAACACTACATAATAGAAAAGGTTAGTTATGAGGACCGAAACTGTAGGCAAAATAGAGGCACTCTCCTGCACGAAAGGTTAAACGATAACGTGTGCGTGGCTCTAATTTTATTTCCGATCAGTATCATCGCAATCACTAACCTATTTGCACTAGTGTATTCGATGAAGGGTAGATTTTACTTTGAAATGCGCTTGATACTCTTTCACAGATTATGTTCACAAAGTATAGCTCTCCGGATAGAGTGGTCAGTAGTGATAGGCTATGTCCTTTATTAAATCCAAGGTCCGTAATAATAATAATAATGCTAATAAATCACACGGAGTGTGTTCTAAAAACTGAAAAAGATGCGCTTTATCCATCGTTTTGTTTTTTTTAATCACTGGGCACACCTACCTTAAGTATCCGATTTCACACATGAATGGGGCAGTCCAGCTGAATGTCATATTCCTTTGGTAATCCATTTGCGAGAAAACACCCAGCATGTAATATTCCTGTTATTTTAAGCTCCATCCGGACCCCACTTTTCTCTTTTATCCAGTTGCGCACAGATTTCAGCTCCGCTCACCAAACATTATTGTGACTCTGCCTCTGATGAATCTCTCTCCGTCCCCGGGCCCCTGCGCTCTGATGAGTGATCTTCAAAGCTCTGCCACGACCGCACAGCCCCCCCCCCCCCAAAATACACTGTTACACCAGCCCCTTTCCACTACGATTAACTTTGGAAACCAGAGGGAAAAGACATAAACATTAACGAAGCGCTGTCCTTACCACGCCGCTCTCTGACTTCATGACTTAACTGATTTAAAACAACAGAGGGTGTGTGGAGAGCAAGACGGCGCGTATTCACCGGAATGAGACCTGATGGGATTTACGCAAAACTACTCTGTGATTTTTATATAAATAAGGATCACGTAACTTTAAATTCATCGGTCTGACAGGCAGTTTTAAAAGATTTCTGAGGGGAGGGGAACTGTAACAACTACAAATTTCTCCCCCCTTTACTGGGAGTGGAAAGACGCTTTCGATCTGGACAGATTCATTTTGTCAGCCCTATGAGGAATGAATGAATAGTGTGCTGCGTGGAAGCACCAGTAAAAATAGTCCGGACCTGAACTATTTCTGTCCTGCAACCATCAGTTTTGCAGAGCAGCATAGCGACGTGGTCAGAAGAAATATTTTGTTTCCGAGCAAAGACTTCTCCTCTCTAGTTTTCCCCTCGACTTTCACTGCAAAATACGTGCGCAACAAAGAAGCCTAAGTCCACATAGCTGCAAGGAACTCACCTCATCGGAAATGATTATTTTGTATCCTTTCGAGTTGCTGTAATCCCCTCAAAAATATTTTGCGCGTTGTAGTGAATCAACTTCTCCTGGCTGGGAGAAAAACAAACTAATGCACGGCAAATGGTGTAATTCGACCCGTGCTAAGTCAATCCATCCAGTGAGGGAACCGCAGCCTACCAATAAGCAGCGCTCTTCCTCCAGTCCCTCCCCCCATCATCCATCTCTCCTCAGTAGGTTTGGGCTTCTCTTCCTTGCTAGGGCTTCCTTCCTTTCTTTTCCTAAAGCATAGAGAGAAAGAAAAAGCGACCCTCCTCCCTCTCAGTTTTCCTCCTGTGTGACCCCGTATTCTCCCCCCCCCACCCACCCACCCCCTCTTCTGTTAAAACCCCATCCCCCAACACCAAGTCAGCAAGAGCCTCTAGTTAAAATCTTTACAGCTGAGTTGTGGCAAGTCGACTGCTTAGTAAAACACAGCTTTAGACATGTTTGGATTAAAGGAAGAGATTTCCCTCAAATCTGTGTGTAATTCTGCACAGCATCACCAAAGCGATGTTTTTCTTTTAATCATTAAAGATTACAATATTTTTACAAAGTTTGACTCCAGTGCAAACACATACAACCCACAGCTGGTCCAAGTTTTGCATGAGCATTGTTTTGTTTTAGATAAAATAAGCAACCAGCCTCTTCGTGCACCCAGCAGTTTTCTACAAGGATGTTAAAGGACCCGTCTTTTGATCTGTACATGCATATGCAAATATCAGTGTGAGCATCTTCCCCAGACCTGACTGAACGTGATGGGTCATTCCGGCCAGGTTTGCAAGCCTGGACACAAGAGGCTCATTTTCACCCCATTAGAGAAGCAGGTTAGCAGATGTGTGAGAATCTTTTCCACATGAACATCCTCACCCACGATAGAGCACACACACACACACACACACACACACACACACACACACACACACACACACACACACACACACACACACAC
>JAVDPK010001050.1:72066-87402 GCA_034780415.1 Cichlasoma orientale | reverse complement strand
ACTTTACCCCCCCCCCCCCCCCCCGTTCTCTCACGCTTCAATCTCTGCTCTGGGCTTCTTCTGTGAGCAGTCCCCGTGTCCTGTGGGGACTGAATCAGCACGAGGTTCTACGTGGGAGAGGCAGAAGATGGATAGATCAATGTGTCGAAGGGTTGCCAGATGGAGGTCTTTGAGTGTCATGGTGGATGAATGGATATATGGATTTGTGGCTGTGTGGTGATTGGTGAGCCTATTGATTGGTCTTTTTTCCTGTGAATTGGCAGCTTTATTGATAGTGTAATGGCTATGTGACACAGTTTCAGGAGACTGTTGGCTATCACACTCAGCTTGTTATTCATAGTTTAATATTTTCTGCAAATTCAGATTCATTTTCACTAACCCAGCCTGATTAAAAAAAATATTCACAGACTTTATGGCTCTTTCCATCTGAGATAGAAAGAGGAGCATTACTTTGATTGGTCTACTAAATATTGACTCATTCTATTGTTTTATTTAAAGACAAAAAACAAAAACAAAACACAATTTCGGAGACAAATCCCATCTTTGAGCCTTGGGAGACTGGATGATTAAATGGAAACACAATGACACTGGTGGTAATGAAAGTGGAGCAGATGGGTGAATGACAAAAATCCTTAAATGTTGGGGGGTATGTTTGGATTGGATTGATAGTGGGAATGGACAGATGAATGAATTGATGGTGGGAGATGGAGAGATGGATGGTGGGAGAGTGCAGTAATATGTGTGGAAGGTGAGAGGGTGGACAGAAGACAGAAGGCCTGCCCTACTCCTAAAGCCAGACATGCTCCCGTGGGGGACCTTGCAGTGTGTAGGTCAACCTCAGGGGGTGTTCATGGGTGGGCCTCAGGGTGCAGAGGAGAATGTGCAGCCCTGGCCTTAGGCTGGGCCTACAAGAGAGGTGCACTACCCTCTATGTCCTTATTTACTGCCTGAAGCACTGGTACAGATGGCAGTGTGTCAAGGATAGGGGCTGCAGGGTTAAGGTTGGGGTTGGGGCCAGGAGGAAGGCTGATGTTTTAATGCAACATATGATTGTTTTCCAGCAGCTAATCACAGGACCTTGAATATAAAAAATGAGAAAGTGAATGGGACGTGTTTAAAATAATAGGCACACAATAAAAGTTCAAGAATTTAATCATGTTTGAGTCAGCTCTTTTGACCTTATTTATTTAAATCAATAAATGAAAGATAATGGGATGTTTTCTGAAGGGATGAGCATAACAGCAACAGCGATTCTAACCCGAGGAAAGAGCTGTGTGCTTTTTGGCATTCAGTGTTCCATCAGATGGCTGCCACTCAGGGTGGAGGCAGTCTGGACTCAGCCTGCACGCTGACCTCTGATTGATTAAGAGGCCATTTCTGGCACTTGACTGGCCTGGGGCACCATTTGTCACCTGACTGCGCAGTCCTGTTGAGGAGCTTCTTGCCCTCCAATCTACATGCAGACCCTTTTTCTCTAAATCCCCAACTCAGTCGGCTCCACTAGGGCCACCCATGTCAAAAAAATCTTTTCACTCACTCTGGTGCTCAGCCTTTTGGATTAGAGTAAACACCAAATGGTATATTAGAACATAAAGAAATAACCAACACATGGAATTCTTTCTCTTAAACTAACACCTTTCTGTGATCGCCTCGAGCGACAGAATTTTAAAAATCGAATTTAAAGTTATGTTTCCGTGTGATATTTACGAGTTAAATTTAAGGTAAACATGCACATTGATGAGGTAACATGATTACTTGTTGCAATGTGTTTTAGTGAGATGCATCATTTGTCAGTCCCATATGGAAGTGTTAATGAGGCATAGCCAATGAGAATCTTTTGCATACTTAAAATAGAGGGCAAAAACTGTGCTGAGCTTGCAGGAGCTGTTAGAGCACTGGTTCTTAAACCGTGGGGCGGGGCAGGTGGGGTGTGGGCGGCCAGTTAAATGAATATGACTTCTTTAGGGAACTGAAACACAGGTGAGTTTTCTGATGCTGTTGTGTTGATGTTTATTATACTTTAATTCAACGTTTCAGTGTCGAATAATCATCTGTTGGCGACCTTTTCTCGATGTTCTTGATGTTACCATGACATCTGTTCAAGGTACGCCTTCAACATTGCTCAGATGTCTTTGTTAGACTTTCTAGCAAGCGAAAGTTTATGTTCAAGAATTGTTCTCTCGTTATCGATTAGAATAAAATGAAATAAACTAAATAATTAAAAAAAACTTTTTTTCTAAAAAGAATAAGAAGAAAAAGTGCACCTTGGTTGTGGCTCAAACTCACAAGCTCACACTTTTGGGTCCTCTACTTATCCTACTGAGTTAATGGACTTCACATTTGAGAGGCAGCATTCCTGAGTTTGTGATGCTAATGTCACGGACAGAGAGGGGATAACTGGAAGAATCCAATGTGGCAAATGGAAGAGAATTTAGATGTACACCCATGACCCTGAACAGGACAAGTGGAAGAGGATGGATGGATGGATGGATGGATGGATGGATGTACAAAAGTGTAAACAGCTTAAAAATGTTACTTTCTTTCTTTTCTTCTTCTTCAGTAACACCAGTCTACGTATGCGGAAAATAAAGTGTGTGCACGTCTGTTCACAACCATGTACTAACCAGATTAGTTTTCATTGCTTAAAAAAACCCCCCAAAACCAAATGCATTTAATTCCTTCTTTGCAATAATCTGATCGGTATTTCTCACTTTGTAAGAGATGCTTCATTCTTTATAACTAAATATGTGTACAGATAGTTGTATAATTATAAGTCACCAACTTACTTTTTTCCAATTTAATGAATAAAAAGTGAGCAGAAATTGAAGTATGCTGGCTGCTTTACATTAAGTAAGGAATAATCCACGACTGCTTAGTAACCAGTCAAACTTATGAGATTACTGCTCTTCAGGCGAGCTGTATGTCACAGACTGTCAAATTTCCTGATAATGCCGTAAAATTTACCTCATCGGCCGCTTTTATAGAATCTTCATCTGTTCATCAAAGGTCAGAGGAAGGCAGCACGTTTTATTTCCAACAGCTTAATGCACCGGCTGAAAGTAGGATTGAAACATTTATTAGTAATTTGCAGTGAAATGACCTGTGCACTGTTTGCACATATTGCTACTTCAGCTACTTTGTGCGATCGTATTGGGCGAAGGAGGAACGCAAATCTGTTTTGTCACAATGTGTTTTCTGCTTTAAATTTAAGGAAATTACAACATCTGGCATGCTTTGATGCGGTCCAGATGATTGGTGCGTTTGCACGAGGAAATGCTGCGAAATAAGTGCTGATATAATACAACTGTATTTATTAGAATTTTCCTGGGGAAAAAATGAGAATGCTAATCATATTCATAGCCGGTGCTGTGGGTAATTTGCGGCTTCTGATAAGCTGCTATATCAGTGTGAAAAGCAGATGATTGAGTGACACACGTGACATTTTTGACTCATTATTTATTGATCCCATTTCAGTTCCCATCTAAATGGTTAATCTGCTTGGCCACTGAAGCACTCACACAGAAGCTATATGAAACGCTCCTGGATTTGTGCTGATGATGACACAGTTTCCCTCTGTCTTGTGTCTGAAATGAATGATGATGTGCTTATAATGCAGTGCCACCTTGACACCATTAGGAGAATGTTTTCACCAATTAAGGTGGCCCAAGCCGAACACTCACATCCATTCAGTGTGGGTGGAAGCCCATTGTTAAGGGGCAAAAGTTTTATTACCTCTGATAATGATAATAAATGCTTCCTCCCACACACTATGCCCTTCATTACAACATTGATCCCCTAACATCTCTGTTAAAATCCATCACTGGAGCTCTGTTAATGAATGCTCCAAACATAGCAGTGAACCATGCCGATGTTCCCAGACCTTCTCACGTTCTCAGTAATGAAGTTAATGAGGTATTGGAGAAGTTAACATTTGCAGCGGGAAGGAAGGGTATGACTTTATCTGAGGTGGAAGAGGATGGAAGTGGGATTTAGTAGGTTGAGATGAAGCGTGAACAGGAAAGGAAGAGCCAAAGAGGTTGCGCCATTCACACGCTCCGATGGATAGGTCTGATCACATGTTTAATCTGGCCGGGACGCTCACATACACATACATGTGCACAGGCGCATATGCAGACAGGTGCTGTGCGGGGTACTGACTGTGTATTGAACAGCTGTGTGTAGGAGATTCTGGGCATGCTGGGAGATGGCTGTCGCATTCTCTCGCTTTACCACCGGATGCAGCATTTGACGCTCACGCACGCAGACAGAGGGCAGCTGTGAGGTGCCATTTCAGGGCCCCAAACACAACTGCAGCCACACACACACAAAGAGTGATATTGTACCTTTGAGCTGACAGTAAGGCCAATCTTCCTTTGCTGCACATCCCAAAAAACTTGGGAATTTCCTGCAGGCACATGTCTGTACTCTAAACAGCTAGCCAAAGACAACTCGCCAAAGGGAGCATTATACCTACAATCGCTGACATAAATATTTAACTGCCCCTTACCCGACCCGAGCACTGGCCATAAGCCCCAGCATCAAAACCCCGTCCCACCTCCCATCCTGGCTGTCAGTCGCCAGCTAAGTCCTTCTTGGAGCTCGAAGGCTATCTGGGATTTAAGGGAAAAGCCTTTTATCCTGGACTTTCTCTAGAGGCTGGGGTGAGCACATGTCTCATGTCAGCAAAACGCCATAAATGCTCCAAGTATCATTTTTTCTGCTTCTCAGAGGTAGCAACCCAAACTTTTCCAAGACAGCAAACACACTGTGTTGTTTCTTAGTGCAATTTAGCCATTAGGTGGACTGTGGAGCTTGTGATTAATTATTCTACACCATGGATTTGAAAAAAAAAATTTTTTTATGGACATTTTCACACACATGCATGCATTTCTGCTTGTGTGTGTAGTATAAAGTTTGCTCTTGAGAGATACGATGCTAGACGCTGATTAACCCTTAGGTGGATTGTATTCTAATCTGGGGAATTAAGCTCCCAGCTCACAGGAATGCCATTAGTGTCTAGATCCTGACCAGGTGTCCCTGGCTATGGGGGGCAGTGCGCTTGTGCCCATTTTGTGTGTGTGTGTGTAGAATTTATTAGAGAGCAAATGACAAGAATGGCCTCGCCTGCATGACAATAGCAAATGGTGGGTATCACAAGGAGGACCAGTATGTTAGAATTCACTGGACCGTCCTCAGCTCTTATCACATTTACATCAACTGTTCATATGAATGCAGATGATTTCAGCGATTGCAGAGCAAATGTTTATGCTCACACCCACATGGTCTCTCCTGGCAGCTACACAATCGCTTTGCAATGGACTCTGCCCACTGTATGAGCTCCATTTACTGTTTTATCAGTACCGCTGTGGATCCTTCACTTCCCCAGTGTGCACATGCATGTTGCGTTAAAAACGCTGAGTCTCCCAGATGGCTCAACTGTGACAAGTGGGAGGTTGTGTGAGCGTTACCTGTCCCTTTAATAAAGGTGGCATTAGGAGAGGCAGCAGGAA
Source organism: Cichlasoma orientale (assembly GCA_034780415.1). NCBI lineage: Eukaryota > Metazoa > Chordata > Actinopteri > Cichliformes > Cichlidae > Cichlasoma > Cichlasoma orientale. The sequence continues at coordinate 81,892 of JAVDPK010001050.1, read as the reverse complement.
GGACAGCAGCTGGAGAAGGTAATCCTGTCTCTCCAGGTCAACTATCAGACAAGCTATAGCAGGCCCCACTAACTCTAGCCTAATTAACACACACCAACAGGGAAATCTTTCCTTCTCAGACCTACAGTGTAGCACACACACACACACACACACACACACACTCCCCGTTTTCCAGCCAGCCATTTCAGGGTTAATACTTTCCAGCCTCCACACTCGGGAGTTTGACCGGCTCCAACATGCTTTGGCTCCTGCTTCTGCACTCTATATTACATCTCTTCTGGGGATCAAGAGACAGATTAGTAGATGGAATTAGATAGGATGGTACACCATGCAAGACTGATTTTTTTTTTCTCCCCAGGATTGACAGCGACCATTTTTTGCCATTTTATGTTTTGTCAGTGCCAAACTGAGTTCTTTAATGTGCCCTGCACAGTCTGCCAGATGGGCTAAATAATCATTTTAATCCATTTATAAAATGCAGAATGCTTTTTTTTCAATCCTATTGCGTGTCAATGAAAATTGATTAGTCTGCAGGTTAATTAGAGTACCCAGAGCACTGCAAGGGTGAGTGCAAGATTATATGTAAATGAAGGTCCAACACATGCAAGCTTCTGCTTTTGTTGCCACCGGCACTAGGTACAGTAAACGTGTCTGTATTCTGCACTGCAGCAAAGTTTTAAATCTGTTGTTTTTTGGAATTTGAACTCACAGGCACACCAGTAGTGATGAATTTCACTTCAACTGGCAATGACTTGTTTTACCAAAGCTGAAGAGGAGTGCAACCATAGGAAGAGAGACAGATTGGACTGTAGGAAGTACAACTGTTGTCCAAGAAAATTTCTGATGCTGACTATGAGGACAAGGCTGTTATTGTTGTGGCCTTTCCTCTTGGGGGCAAAAGTCATAAATACACATTAACTGTGTTTGCATAATTATTCTCACTGCAAGAAGGTAGAGATGGTTTCCATTTTTTAAACCAAACGGTGACCTCAGGGAGCTGAAAAAAGTGCCCAAAGCTGCATTTTCTCAAATGTGTTTAAAGCATGGTGCAAAAAAATAGTTCTGGTCTTTATAGCTAATTTCTCTCACCCGTTCAAATTATGTTAAGGCTCAAAGTTAAGCAAGTTGTGTGACAGGCGGAAGCATCCAGGCCGCTAACTGTTTGATAGGTGCCACCTCAGCTAATTGGAGTCACTAAAATGGAGATCTTTTTTTAATTTTTTTATTTTTTTTTTAAGTAAATAAAAAAAAAAAAAATAAATAAAATGGAGCTCTTGACTGTGTTTGTAGTGTTGGTGCCTTTTGCAGGATTTTAATGCAATTATTGGACAAATTACACGGCTTGCTGTGCGGTTAATTGCGCTAATGGCCCCTTCAAGAAGTGAGTGAAATTTTAGCATTAGCTGAAAACTTAGCACTTTGCACTCTCGTCCAAATATGGTCACTTCTGCCTTCAAAAACGCTAAAATGGCAACAGCCACAATGCTGAAATCCAGGTTTGGAAACCAGAGTAGGAAACAGTGTGGCTGTATCCATTTTTTTTTATGTACAGGCTATGGTTTCAATCAGGAATTTAGACTGTAAGTTATGGTGGATGTTTACTACAAATTTTTTGATATCCCTTCATGAGAGTAATTAATGAAATCTACCAGTGACACTCTAGTTGCACCACTTGGCTGTAACAACAGAACAGTCACAGTCAGAGACTTTCACTGCCAGGTGGCATGTAAAACACACTCCCATTTGGAGACAGTCGTGTGTGTGTGTGTGTGTGTGTGTGGAACAGAGGTGTTGCAGCCCTGGCGTCTGACCCCTCATACACTCATCTGCAGCAGCCCTCACAGTTCCTCATCCTCCTCCCATGCACGCCCCCTCTTCAAGTGTGTCTCTGGCTGAAGGATGGTAGGGGGGCACTGGGGGCGTGATGGTATCAGGTATCATTTAAAAAAAGCAGTTGTCAGGGTTGGCTGAAAATGGAGCATGACTTTATTCAGTCTAAATTGTAGCCTGGTGAAAACAGCGTGGCCTCTCAGTGCCCTCCCTGCAGTGAAGTGGCCATTTCTGTATAGCTCTAAGAGTCAGTTTAATGGAACTCTATTAAGTGCTCTGTTTTTATGGGATTGATTTCTCCTTCCTGTTGCGCCAAATGAATATTTCGATAGATTTCTCTGCTCCTGCTGGATGCCAACTGCCATTGAATAAAAATAACATCCCACAGGTAGATTTAATTTAAATGAAGTAAACTTAACTCATTTTTCTGGGAAGTCATTGGTGCTTTGTAAGGCTTTAGCAGCCTTACAAAGCACTGTGCATTCACACAATGCACACTGACTTCAGCTATTTTTTCCCTCTATTAGCCTCACACATAGAAGTGCATGCATGCACACACACACACACATACACACACATGCAGCTGGTGGGGATTAGAGGAGAGGAAGCAGCGTGAGCACACAGGGTTTCAGAGTCAAAACAACAGAGCTGGACTTGACCTTTGGCCTGCACGGCCATTCATCTGTTGATAACATCAGTCAGTTTCATAAGACAGTGCCAGAGTGTGTGCCGACCATTAAGTGCGCCTCAGACAGACAGATAGACAGGCAGAAAGACGCTTTAGAAAGAAAACCCTATCTTTGACAATTCTTCCCTCCTAAAGGATTTAACTTAAGATAGTGATGACTGGAAAGTATAAGGCTATATGATAATTAATGGCTTCCATTAGAAGAAGAAAACCCTTCCTCTGCAGTTTTCCTGCTGGATGGAGTGCTGAAGTAGCTTAGCTCTGTGTTTCTGCCCTACCTGGAGCTACACACAAGTGCTATCCTGCATGCTAAATAAAGTCTTTCCCCCATATGAGACCCCTCTCTACGGTCCCCATAACTCAAGTTAAATCAAGTCTCTCCTTGCTCTTCACGTCTCTGCCTCCCCACTCTTTCTCATCCAAGCATTGTTAATGGGATCATTTCTTGAATTATAATATCCCAGTGTTCTACATCACATATTCTCCCAGTTTGTGGAGGAAGGCGATAGAATTGGGGCAGTAAATATTGCTCTGATGATGACTGATGAATGTTATCTCTTTATACTGTATGTAATGTCTGTGAATCTGTGCAGATACGCTAAAAGTGGGCGTGTGTGTGCGTGTGTGCGTGTCAGTGCGCTGTTGCTGTGGGATGTTAATTTTATCTCCCATCGGGCTAGTGGCTGGGTCGTGGACTAAGTAGAGCCATTTACCAAAGGTTACAGCTGCAGTCATGGATACCAGCAGATGATAAGTCATAGCAATGAACCTTATCTGAGGCAATCAGGCTTTATATTCAGTGCTTCTCTCCATTTGACTGTTTCTCTCTCTCTGCTGTCCTTTTTTTGTCTGTCTGTATTTTTACTTTATTTTACTTTTTTCCACCCATTTCTCATCTCCTGCTAAGTCTAAAATCTTTTTGCTTGATAGGGAAGAGCTAACCGGCATGTAGCTGTCAGTGGGTTGTGATACCGTCTGCCATCTTCATCATGGTATCAATTCTCCTATATCATACCCACCGCAATGGGGATATGGAAATGAGACAGCAGTTCTCAGCAGGGGATTGCAAAACAATTATCTATACTTCATAGACAGGGATGCTGCTGGGCCACTGGCCAGTGCCCTGGGCTTTCTCATTTCACTAAGAGGTAAAAGCTGCTGAGTTGCTGCATTGCCTCAACACTAGATGCTACCATGTTATGAAGAAAGCTGAGCTACAGGCTTTTTTAAAAAAAAATTTATTATTGCTTTAGTCTGTCCTTGTGTTTGGAGCCAAACAGCAGTAATACCAGGTATTGTGTGACAGTGAGGAATTTAGGGGAATTAGCTTACAGTTTGTTTAGTTGGGTGGCACCCTATCATCTGTTTAAGGTAGCATCTGAAAGTACCTTAGAAGTGTGTTGAGATTATTTGTCACTATATTTGTACAAAACTCCTATTTCTGCTCACGGCAGATAAGTTGAACAGCACTTTATGATATAGCTTGTAAACTGGCAGTGTTTGCTGCAATTCTAAATTTGAAAAGCTATATTTAAAGACTTTATGTGGGCCTTTGCCAGCGTTATTACTGGAGGCTGTTTGATGTTAGCGCCAGCCTTTTGAAGCACTTTCAAATATCTGTTTTTATGCGAGTGCGAGTTCGAGGGAGTCGGACCAAACTCGGCCTCTCAGACATTCTCCTAGCTTCTTGGGTGTGCCCCTGAAAGACCTGCGAGGTTCTGATAATTTAATGTCTCATGCGCCGCTCAGCCCAGGTGAGCATGTCGTCAGCAGCAATTTTGTAACGTATTTCTGTTTTGATGTTTGTTCCTCTGCTTGTCTGTCTGAGCCTGTGTGTTCATGCAGGGAAATGACTGTTGCATTGCCAATCCTTAAACTCGGGGAGGATATATGTAGGTGAAAAGTGAATTCAGTAATGAGCATGTGTGTGTGTGAGAAAGATTCTGACTATATGCGAATGTGAATCAGTCTCTTGCCCACGGGGGTCTGGTCTGCGGTGCCGGGCTCCTGAACAGAAGGAGTGATTAGACAGGAGAGGCGGGCTGAGCTATGTGTCAGCTGCATGACATGCCATGTGTGAGCATAGGATGAATGAATTCTGCGGTGGCTGGAGTTCCCCTAGATCAAGCGTACGCTGTTTTCAGATGACTGTTTTTAGCAACAGCTGTCCGCCTCTGCTCTCTGGACATAAAAGCCAAAGATGGAAGGCAAGAAGGACAAGATCTAAAGACTAGGGAGACTTCAAGTAATTCCAGCTTTTCTGTTTAGGATTGGCACTTTTGATTATGTGGGTAGAGACAACATTGCTGCCTCAGCATGCCAAAGCTTTAGGCTGTAACACACTGACACACCTGCCTGAGTCAGCTGAGTCAGGGCATGTGTGACAAGAGCAATGTGGGTGCGTGCATTTTTATTTGTGGCAGTTTGGACCGAACATGGGATCGGGATCAAAAGGTTTTTCTGCTCTTTTGGTCTCATGCCCTTGCTTTATCTTTCTCCCTCTCTAGATTGTTTTTATTCTCTAGCTTGTTCCCTCCTCCTCAGGTTGTAATGTGTTTCTGAAGGCTCTGTAGGAGGCAATCAACCCTCCTGTCCTCTCTATTTGTGTCCTAACAGCCCCATCCTGCCCTTCACAACTTGCTGGGCACAGGCAGTTAAAGAAAGCGTAGCATTAATTGTGCCGGTCTCTGATGTTATACAGTCTTTCAGCTCCTTCTTTGATGTGGTTTCCCACTCTGCCCCCTACTCAGTTATTGTATAATAACGCGTGACATCACAGTTTACACTGCCGTGACAAATAAATACTGCACTGTGATGCCTCAGAACTGGGAACTTGCACTGCGTGTCTGCTGCAGAAGTTTCCTTTCTTGCACGCTAGAGGTTAATTATGTAGGGAATCCTTGAAAGCGTCCACATTTTTTTTTCTTCAGCACCACTTCTGCTCATCTAAAATCGTTTAAAGCTTGTTTTGTTTCCTCTCTTTTTCCCCGCTGTGTGTGATGTAGGAAATGTAGGAGATGTTTGTCTTTTCAGGCGGGTTCCGTTGTCTTTTGTGTGTCTTGTCTGAAACAGCATGTCAGCCAGGCGGGGCGGCTCTGAGAGGATGTGTGTGTGAGAAAAAGAGGGTGTGTGCGCTGAACGAAATGTAAAAAGCAGTACGCCTGCCTGCACACACACACAACAGCCTTTGGCCTAATGGGAGCTGACACTCTGACAGGCTCTCTGAGCTCTTTATCTGGGCCTCTCGCCTCACAATTTGTGTGTCTTAGTGCGTGTTTGTAAATTGTGCGCTGTGTGTTTTTCCCTGCCCGTGTGTGTGTGTGTGCGTGCGTGCATGTGTGACCCCAGCGGTGGTAGTCTCCAGGCCCCTAGAGAGTTCTTTAACCCCCTAACAGAGTCAGACTCATTTACATTGAAATGGGAGAGTGGCAGGGCCTCTTTATGGACTGTTTGCTTTTGCTCTATAGAAAAGCCTCGACTCCACCTCTCTTGCTCTCTCTCACACACACACACACACACACAAGTGCTTGCGTGTTTACACCCATGCATATACACACAAGCAGAGTCACACTATGGGAATTTGCTCTGCTGCAACACATACAGTTGATTTTACAAACTGTTGAGCTGTTATGCCCTCCATGAGGAACTGAATTGTGTGTGTGTGTGTGTGTGTGTGTGTGTGTGTGTGTGTGTGTGTGTGTGTGTGTGTCTGTGTTATGAGGGCTCACTCAGAGGTGCTGGACCAGGTCTGTGTGACTGGAACCATGTGGTTGTTAGCTGAGTGTTTTTCAAATCACACTGGAGTTCTCCTACCCGCCTAATGATGGCCGAACAGGGGTGATGTGAAGTTCACCAGGTTCCTCTCAACTAGGTGGCTCCATAGAAAGGAAGTTCTAAATCTGACCCCCGAAAAGTGCCTGTGTCGGCTGAAAGCAGAGGGTTCCCAAAGTTGGTGGTGGCTGCCAGAGAGAGTACAGTTCTAATTATAGCAAGCAGGAAATGAGTGGAAAGAAATCCTTTTGATGATACATACAATTATAATGTTGTAAGGAAAGTACAGTGCTGATGAGACAACCCACAACCCCTTCTCAAGCCTAACCTCACTGCCTCTTACATATTACAAGAACTCTGTGTTCTTTGCAAGTTCACTTCAATGTTTTCCCCACTATCTCCCTTCTTATCTTTCTCTAAGGGCTTTCTATAAAAAAAGGAGAGCACTGTTTGAAGTCAAGTGGGTTGGGTAAAGAGCAAACAGAGTCGATGTTTTCCACCTGTCTTGTTCTCTGTTCTCTAATTTTGTCCTGATAAATGTTAACTTATACCAGCTACCCCTCTCTGTGGCTGCAGCCCCCACCTTCTGAGTAGGCAGAAGCGTTTCTTTTAGAGATCACAGAGGAATGTACAGTGGAATCTATATTTAGTCACTTTCTGTGTGTATTTTGCATGCTGCAAATGAGTAAATGAGTGCGCAGTTGTGTCTGTGATTCACTTAAAAGCTACATGTGAGTAAACCTAAAAAACAAAAACTACCTGTGTTTTTTATTAGATAAGTTTGCCCATAAAAATACAATCTTTGATTTGACTGTTGTGTTAAGAGAGTGGCTGGCGAGGTGTCTATAATTAACATGGTTGCTACGGAGCCAATATGTCTCACGGTTTCAGCTGGAGTAAATGGTTTTCTATGGGGATTAAATTTGCGTAGCCAAAAACGATGCTGTCTTTCTTTTCTTTTCTTTTCTTTTCTTTTACAACCCCAATTCCAAAAAATTTGGGATATTGTGTAAAATGCAAAACAAACAAACAAATTAATAATTATTCATAATACAACATTGAAAACATTCATACTATTTCTAATATTTATATTAACTCATTTTAAATTTGATGGCAGCAACAAGTCTCAAAAAAGTTGTGAGAGGGCAACAAAAGTGGAAAAGTAAGTGGTACTAAAAAGAAACAGCTGGAGGAACTAATCAGGTTAACTTGATTGGGTATAAAAAGAGCATCTTAGAGAAGCAGAGTTTCTAAAGATGAGCAGGACTTCACCAATCTGTGAAAAATGTCTACAAACTGTGGGACACTTTCAGAATAATGTTCCTCGGATTAAAAGTGGAAAGACTTGGAATATGTCATCATCTACAGAACATAATATCATCAAACGATTCTGAGAATCTAGAGAAATCTCTGTGTGCAAGGGACAAGGCTGAAAGTATTGGCCACCTGTGATCCTCAGGTCCTCTGGCAGCATTAAAAACACACGATTCTATCATGGAAATCACCGCATGGGCTCAGGAACACTTACAGAAACCACTGTCTGTGAACACAGTTCACCGTGCCTTCCACAACTGCAGGTTAAAGCTCCATCATGCAGAGAAGAAGCCACATGTAAAATATGATCCAGAAACATCTTCTCTGGGCCAAATCTCATTTGAAATGGACTCGGCTAAAGTGGAAAACTATTCTGTGGTCAGACGAGTCAAAATTTGACATTCTTTTTGGAAAACATGGATGTCCTCTGGACTAAAGAGGAGAGGGACCATCTGGCTTTTTTTTTTTTTTATCAGCGATCAGTTCCAAAGCCTGCATCTCTGATGGTATGGAGGTACATTAATGCCTATAGCGCTGGCAACTTGCACTTCTAGAAAGGCACAATCAGTGCTGTATGTGCTTTCTATTTAACACACACAAAATCACACTCCGATGAACGCATTGGGAGCAACTTGAAGTTGAGTGTCTTGCCCAAGGATACGTTGGCATGCAGACTGGAGCAGCCAGGGATCGAACCACCAACCTTCTGATTAGTAGATGACCTGCTCTACCACAGCCACCCCAACGCATGCTCCCATCCAGACAGTCTTTTTTAGGGAAGGCCTTGCATATTTCAGAAAGACAATGCTAAACAACCTACTGCATCTATTACAACAGCGTGACTTCAACTTAAAACTTTTGGCACACAGAGAAGACCCAGGACTGTTGCTGCTAGAATGGCACAACATTCCTCTCCCTGAAGTCCAGCAGCTGTTCTCCTCAGTTCCCAGATGTTTATGGACTGCTGATAAAGAAGAGGGGATGCTTCACAGTGGTAAACGTGAACCTTTTCCCAATTTTTTTTGAGACGTATTGTTGCCATCAAGTTCAAAATTACCTTATTTTTTTCTTAAAATGCTACATTTTCTCGGTTTAATCATTTCATATGGTTTCTGTGTTCTATTGTGCATAAAATGTGGGTTTATGAGATTTACAAATCATTGCGCTCTGGTTTTATCTACACTTTACGCAGCATCCCAACTTTTTTGGAATTGGGGTTATAAATCTTTGCCCAAATTAACATATTCCAAAAATCTTAAATGGAGATAAAGGCGGGAATAAATACGCTAAAGAGATAAAGAGAAAGAATGAAGGTTACTGTGGGACTGATTCTGCAATCTTATTTCAGCCTTGAGCACCTTTTTTTCAGTAAATTTAATAACAGTGACACAAAGTTGACATAAAACAGGTGCCGGATAGCAAAAACCTGAACTCTAATTTCCTATAATGAAAGCATGAATGAAGCACCTGTGTGCCAGTTATATGCTGCGCAGTGACAGCCACACTTTATATCAGGGGAACCATGCCCCTCAGAGGAATGTCCATGGTTAGCTTGACTTTCAAACTATGGTTTTAGGATGCAGCAATTAATTCTAGGAACAGTTATACATGTATGAGCTATATACCACTTCCTTTTTCCTGCCTAGGATGAGTCATCGCGTGTGCACGTGTGTGTGTGCCTGTGTGGTGAGTTCAGTCACCGCAGCAAGAGCGAGCCACTCTCTGCCTCCCCGTGATGAGATCCAGATGGAAATTTTTCAGTGGATTGCCCGCTCTGTTAACCATTATAGTTCCTAAAATGTTCCCAAAATATTTTTCCTTTTTCCTCTCGAAGTATTTTGTGCCTTAAAATAGTTTTATATTGCAACGGACAGTTTTCAGCTCGTTTGTCTGCTCTGTGTACGTGTGTTACTTAAGTGAATAGTGACATGTACTAGATCAAAAGGTTATTTCCTGTTATAGAGATCATCCAAACATTACCTGTATCCATGCACATCAAGGCAAGAAACCGTTTCTGTTCTTTTCCAGACTCTCCCTCGGATGTTTCATTTGCACCACCACAAACCAGATCAAAAGGATCTCTCTATATCCACAGTCTTTGGTTCTAAGAAACTCATGCCAGGAGCTTAGCGTGCACTTGCGCGCACGCTCGCTCACACACACACACACACACACACACACACACACACACACACACACACACACACACACACACACACACAC
>JAVDPK010001050.1:36424-63731 GCA_034780415.1 Cichlasoma orientale | reverse complement strand
TTGGGTTGTCAAAAAAAATAAAAAAAATAAAAATTATATATATATATATATATATATATATATATAATTAGATGCTAATAAAGACAAAAAATTACTTGGATTGTTGCAAGAGTATCGATATCAGCAGTGCCATGTTTGCCTCTTCCAGCTGACAGACCGGTCTCTGTGAGGGATTTTGTGAGGTCAGTGAAGCTCCCATTTCAACAAGTATTAAAACATTATAAATTATCAGGCCAGTGCACATGCTAATGTTAGCTCTGTAACTAGCCACCTTAGCTGTCTGTTATCATTAGTGGCTATGGCCAATAGTGAAACGGTAATGTTTCTGTTGGAGCTAGGCAGCAAACATTGCTGCCAGTCTGTAACATGAACAGGCAGTATTAATTTAACAGGATACCACAATTATTTGTGTCTAAAAAGTTTTGTGTTTTTCTTAAACTCCCAGATTGAAGCTAAGAAAAGTCTACCAGCAACTAGACAAAACCAGTGTCAGTCTGCCTTACCAGCTCTTTTTTGATCAGCAATGGAATATGGAGCAAGCCTCCAGAAACACAGAAAATACACAGGGCCTGTAGCTGAATACACGTCCATGAGCCAACATTGCTTTAATCATTTTCTTACTTTCTTTTTTTTTTTTAAATCTTAATTTCATCATTTTTTTCCACATGGTATTGAAAATTGTATTGAGTATTTCCTGGGTATCAGTATCCAATTTGAAATTCTAGTATCGTGACAACCCCAGTGTATGTTACATGGGCCCTGGGTGACTTTTAGGTCACTAATAATTCCAAATAAATATAATATTCATTGAAATAAGATTAAAAGTTGTATTGATAGGAATTTAATAGTTCGGAAATATAACAATGCACAAAAAATTCAAAATACAACGTTTCAGTGTGCTTTTAGAATAATGGGCTTTATGCCTCTTGTTTTAATTACCTCTGAATTGCTAATTTGAAGTTCATACTTACACTGTGCTTCATCCTCGGTCGAAATACCTCTTTTTCGTCAGAGGTTTTATTGAAATAAAGATCGTGCTTTCTATCATTTGACTTGTTGAGCATAATCTATTAGATTTGGCTAATTTATTTATTCTTTCAACTGAAAACATCTTCAAAGTTATATTTAAATTTGTGTCACAGTCACTTGAACTTGCGCAGCACTAGCGGTGGGACTTTATCTAATGTTTTGCCTATTGCAGACACATCCCTCTCAGGAAGTATTAACTTACCTGCCATCACAGATTCAATTGTTCTTCTGCTTGTCCTTGCTGAGTGGTAGACAAGGAATGGGATGTTAATGATGTATAGAGCTGACACATTATTTTAGGTGGTAAGTAATATTTTAGGTCATGGATTAAAATGAATGGTGTCCCCAAAAGAATATTTTTCCCCGTCACTACAGAGCACTGATGTGACAGTGTTGTGAATAGTAAGGATCACCTGTGGATGGTTTAGTCAGTGTGTTTTCTCTTAAAACAGTAGATCTCTGGTTGTGACAGATCCCTTCATTATTCCCTTCAAGATTAATTACACAGGCCACTGCAACTAATAGAATATATGAATAAGTGAAGATTTGGTTCATTCAACTTAAATGAGCTCCTGAGCTGTAAGAGAAAATCTCCACGCATTGTAGACACAGAGCATGTTTTCTTGGTATCCAGCGCCCCATCAAAAGATCAAAATAACATTTTAACTTGCTGACTGTAGAGTAATTTTTCTTAAATGAAGCCCATCCTTTCTCCTAAACAGTCTCTTTATAGCCATCTTTAAACATGAATTCCACACAGTGTCAGAGGAATTAGGTCAGGACATTATCTGAAGCTGTGGTTTGTTCACATGTATTACAACACAGGAAATAGCCAGTGTCACGCGTTCTCATTACTTGAAATGCTCTGTTTGGTCTAGGCAAAGCTGGGTAGAGTGTGCAAGAATCAGGCTTAATCAGACATTAGACAGACTTCCAATGGGTTCTTAAATACATAGCTCCACCATGTAAGGTCTAGAAAAGTTCACGGGTGCCGTGCATGTGAAAAAAATGGCTTAACTACCACCCACTTAATGGGACTCTTACCCTAAATCCACATCTGCATCATCAAAGAAGTAGACACATGACCAAGACTGACCAGCCAACTGCTTTCAGACTTGTTAGAGGATTAAAGTCACTTTCAAACTAAACACAAAACCTCCACATCGGGAGACAAGCAGGATGGAAGCGTGGGCCGAGCTCGCTGCACTCTCGGCTGGGAAAGCAAAGGGAAACTAGGCAACAGAGGCCACAGGGGCTGTGTGGTCCACTCTGCTTTGTTACTCAAAGAGATGATTTTGCTTATGTGGCTACTGACAGGTCTAGAATGGATTTGTCAGCCACCACAAAAGTGTGGATACATAATGCCACATTGTGGTGTTAGAGATTTACTTGTCCCCACTGAAAGATGAGCTCTGGCTTACATAAGCCTTCAAAGGCAAATTGATTGTGCAACAAACTTATGTATCAGAGTCATCACCTGGTAAGGAATGAGACAACTGATTCTGCTGAGACGTGAGCTTTCAAACTTTAGTCCGCTGACTCCCGCTTTCTATTAACAATTTGGTTGTTTTCGTTTACATCGTTTCTTTGCTTGTTTCTTTTTTTTTGTTGAATTAAATACTGCCTGCTGCATTGATCAGTGAGCGGTCACAGAAAGAGAAAGACGTGGCAGCAGGATTTGCTCATACACCTGCTACCACATTGCGCCTGTGTTCGAGCAGGCAATAATCAGTGTTTCTGTTCTGTTTTGTACTTTTACCGTAAACTGTAACACAGATTCTTTTGACTTCTTTCAGTGGCATTTTTGAAAAAGTCAGTTTTGGGCGTGAAAATGCTGGTTCGGTCAGTGTAAATAAATACCAAAAAAGGGATGAAACAAGACATGTTTCTAGGTTTAGGCAGCTTAGGACAGCTTTATAAGTTCCCTTCAGTTCACTTGAAGAGCTATCTGACAGCAAGCTTTACCAAACTTTTACACCAGTGAACAATGACCTGAAAACTTCTGAAATATTTTTGTTCAAACATCGCCTGACCATGAAACTATCACTTACAGGTGTATTACGCCACATATGGCATAAAAACACAATTTTGACTGTCATCAGGGAAGGCTGGTCGAGTTGCATGGAGTTATGCACGTGAAAGCATCACAAATAATAGACTAGCAAATTAAAAAAAGCATTTTAGAAAGACTTCCGCCTCTGCACAACTGGCTAATCATATTTTTAGGTACATATCAGTGTTGAATGTTGAACTAAATTGCCAACACAGTCGATTCCTAACATATCGGAAAGTGTCTGGAACGTCCTGTGCCATCTGATCCAACACGCTTTAAATCCTGCCTAAATCTGCAAATTCAGCAACAGGATTTTTAAAAATCAAATATAGAGCCATGCTAGTTCTTTCACTGTGAGTACAGAGGTCAGTTCAACAAACACCACCTTTAAAAAAACAAACAAAAAAACACCTCCGTATTAAAAACAGAGCCCGTATCTGAATATATCTTGCGTCTTCTGTGGCTACATCCTTTAACTCCAAGCAAATGCTGCTGCATGAAGAGGACAAAGTTGAATTTGTAATCTCATTATAGCTTCAAACCTCCCAGATAAAGCCTTCAACTGAGCCACAACAAATCCATGTATCCACTGCGTTGTCCTCCAGAAGTCAAACACCAGCTTTCTAAAGAAAGACAATAGGCCTGCCAATTGAAAGAAGGCATTCTGAAGTTTTGAAGGAGGCCCTCTGTTAGCACATCTAGTTTTGTGAGACCTGTCTAGAGCTCAATTCACAGAGTCTGAGGGTCTTTCATCTCCCTTGGCCTATCACTCTAAGCTGGGAAACAGGAGCTAAGGGACCCTCAACTCGCAATGCCCCAGCCTGGCTTCGTTGCCCTCAAACCCCTCCTACTCCTGCTTGCCGTACTGGCCCTCTCAAAGGACTCTTTCAGTATTGTGTTGAGGCCCAGTTCCAGGTCAATGGGAGCCCAGAGATTTAGAGTTGCCATCTGAGTGGGGAATAAATGGTTTGTTTGGTGAGCGGTCTGAAGTAGCTTTAGAACTTCCATCAGACCAAAGGTATTGCTGACTTAAGTATTTGGTATTACTGCTGCAGAGCTAATGTGACTGTGATGACAGAGCTGTTGGTTTGTGCTTTAAATCTTATCGCTTGGTTGCAGGCAGAGGTTGGTGGGTCGGTCCTCAAACAAAAGTTCACGTAATCTTTTATTTTTTATTGATATAGCAAAACTTATTCAACACGTCTCTACAAAATGCCACAAAATGTCCGAGATAAATTAAAGCCGGTGACACCTGCTGTGGCATTTTCAGAAACACAATTATTCTGACCTGCAAGGGACTGGCATTTAAAAGAAACACATTTCCACCCATCAGTGGGATTACTGCAGCAAATCCAGTTTACTAGACATACAAATGTATCAAGCATTGAAGAAAACAATTTGATTGCCACAGGCACCATAAGTAAGGTTGAATCAGTTTGCGTCCATCAGTCTGCTTTTGTTTTTGTTCTGTTGCCATCGGAAAAATGCTCCTACATGTGCAAGGTCGTATCCTTGCGCAGGGTGCGTTTTGTCTTGTACGCCAACTAACCTGACTGGCAGCTCGGCTTCATTTGGGAGACATCGCCCTGTACTCTATCTCTGGCTGTCTCTGTTCAGGCCTTTGTGTGAGTCTTAGCCTCTGATTGGGCTGTATAATGTGACTGATGTCCTCTGAGCAATCTGCTGTTGGGGACAAGGACGTGCTCAGGTGATCCAGAGGCTGATTGGCGCCTGGCTAATGGAGAGGACACTGTGACCTCTGAGACTGTCAGGTGCCAAACCAGCCTGTTAATTATGCATCCGGACGCTCGTGTGCTGCTGGAACCAGCCTGCCACCGCTTGCATGGCGTCTAGACTTGTAAAACCCTAGCATCACAAGCTTACCAGTCACTGGGCGTGTGTGTGTGTGTGCACAAGCGTGTGTGAGAGAGAATTTTGAACCATCTGGTCCCCGGCTGAGCTGTCTCACTATTTGTTGTGTGTGAACATCAGAGCAGGGGATACTTCAGTACTGCTCATAGGTGTGTGAAATGTCCATATTTCCCCAAGTTAGGATTTTATGGTTGAGCAATGTAGACCACCTGACCATGACCATTTTTTTTCTCTAGCACTACACACTTTCTTTTTTTCCGAATATACTGTATAGCAATGCCTTTCACCCTGCCACTCCTGTACGGACAAGTAAGCAAATATTGATATTTACTACAGCTTCATCTGTTCTCCTTGTCTTCCTCCTTATCACTTACCTTCTCCTCATAATCCCACCACATCTCTCTTTAATTGGGCTTCTGTGTGCGTTGTCTACCCCTCCCCCCTCTGCCCTACAACTCCTTATTTCATTTTAGCATCAGAGGGTCTTGTGCGTAGGCTAATTTCTTGCAACTTTATCGCTTACTATAATCAGACAGGCGTAAAGGAGCCGTGTTCTGCTATATTGCATATAGTATAGTGTATGTGTGTGTGGCCTATTTCGTTATTGCCTTGTTAGAGGCTCTGCCTGCCAACACAATTTCTTTTAGATAGACAAAAGCCTTGTTTTGGATGAGCCATGTTTATTGTTCATGCTGACATTGCTTTTATGACAGAATGACTAATGCTTACACTCCAGTGTGTGTGTGTGTGTGTGTGTGTTTGTGTGCGCATGTTTGTGTGTCACAAACAATATCACAAACAGCATTTGGTAACGATCCAAAAATCCTAGCAAAATGAAATTCATGGTTTGAGTGTGGTATGCATGTGAATGAAGGGTAACTGAAGGACTTCGGCTTGCTGCATCCTAACAACTTTGGTGAAGGCTTTTCTGAAAGCGCTCATTATTTCACTGCAAAAATGATAAACTGCAGCTCGCAGCATCATCTGTTGATTGAACAAATGCACGTGGCAATAATAATGTCGTGATTTACATCAAAAATAAAGCACGACAACTGTTCAGTGTTGCCTAAAAATCACACTGTGGAACACAAACAAAACACAGTCGCTCACCCATAAAAGTTAAGGTCTAGCAACGGTATGCTTCAGTCAACAATGTGGACGTGTGTGGACTGTTGACCGAAGAGCAGTTGTCATCAGTATTGCCAGAAAGAAAAAGCAACAGTTAGACAGGTCAAAAATCATAGCACTGTAACAATATTGTAAATAAAGGAAATACGACCCTGCAGCTTCACTTTGCGTAGTCTGCGCTTGTAACGAGTTGAAGACTGCGTTGCAGAATAGAGCGACTGAAAGGGTTATTCGTAAATACTGTATTTTCTTAGTGATTATGCTGGAGGGCGGATAAGGGATATGTTGTAATGTTTAAAGACATCTGAAGATCCATTACGTACCTCAGTCCCAGACAGGATGATGTCATAGAGGAGGAGGGTTCAGATGGCTGTAATGTCCTGCCTTTTTATATTCAACAGCAGATAAACTGCAATCGATTGCAGGTTTATATCACAAGCTTAATATGCCGAGTTAGTCAGAAAGAAAATATTAAGTGAATTCTCCTAGCTCCTGTTGTTGTTATAGGGAGCATCCCTCCAAATCTCCCCTGATCTCGGCTTCTAATATTAACTCTCAGAGAGGATGAAAGGGAAGATCCCTAAGACAGCGGCAGACTAATAAAAAGTTGTACTTTCACAGAAGTAATGCCCATAAACCGAACCCAAATCAGCGTCTCATACGAAATATTTGTGCGCAGCTGCTGTCGCTTCATATCGTTTGCAAATTCAAACTGCACTGAGGGTGTACCGGGGGGGGGGGGGGTGCGCAAAGATTAGAAGGTAACCGCAACCCCGGGAAAACAGAAATAGCGACATCAAAAATTCAGATCGGCGAAACAATGACGACTAAGGTGAAAAAGAAATGAAATGCCTCTGAGTGATCTGCAAGCCGCTGAACCATTATAAAGGTGCACATGTATTTTAACAACTAGTCGCATGAGGACACTAATCAGAGATGGGAAACTATCTCAGCCAGGGCATTTGCTCAGACTGCAGATCTCGAAACTAATGTAAAATGTTCTTTCATCACCGCGGCTCAGGACTGTCGTGTGGAGCTTTGATTTCACAAGTTGTATTCTGTGGTCTTCGGGCTTTGAAGGTACACGTGCTGCTCAGTCCCTCTCATTGTGCCACTCTTTACACTTTCCTTTTTTTCCACTTAATTTCCAATTTTGTTGGCAGCTCTGTGTGCAGTTGGATGTTAGTGAACAGAGACCAGACACTAGAATGCAAATTCTGACGGTACAAGAGAAGCAATTTGGCATAAGGGAGCAGGAGAGAAGCTGGGGATTTATATCTCAAATATTTACTGCTTTATATACATTTAGATGCCTTAATTGTGTGATGGTGTCAATGCAGCGATATCATAGCAGCAATTATTGAGAAAACTACCTGCCTCATGCAGTTGGAATGGCAGATGTATTTTGTGACTGCAATCCAAAAGTTCGAGCTTAGTGCTAAAAAGTTAAAGCACTAAGCTCAAACCGAGCCCGTCCGCGTCTCAGTTTGTTGACGATCTGTCCGATTAGTTCACACCAGTAACTCCTTCATGGTCTGTTACCTATTTGGATGTCTGTCCCAGATTCAGTGTGACGTGATAGCGGCCTCTTTGCTACTCTGTGTAACATGCTTCAGAATCTGTGTTGCTGTCACAGGATATAAGGGTTTGTTTGTGATCTGTGCAACGTACCAGGGCTGAAACAAAGACGTTCTATTTAACGATACCGTAAAAGCTTCAAGTTAGTGATAAGACGTGACATGGGTTAGGTTAGCCCCCCCCCCCCTCTAACTGGAAGCGCTGGCGTTTGACCTGACTTTAAATCAGGCCCTACAAGCATATTTTTGTTTTATTGTGCTTTTCCATCTGTGTCTCCCTCTAAGTGCTCCCACAGTCTCAATATTGACTGATTACTAGGGGGAATGGTCCACCCAGCCTCTTTAAATTTCAAATGAGGTTGGGTTAATGATATCATCGGGAGATTGGATTCTGGATAGCCAGACAGGTTCTGAAACATTTTCTACCCAGAATTGCAGGGGACAAATAGAAAATAGCCAGTGTTAGGATTCCTGTGTAAAATGGACAATATAAACACATATTATTTAGTTGAAATAAAGCTATTACTAAAGCCTACATGTTATCCATCCACCCATTTACCATAACTACTTATTTCTCTTTTTTGGGGTCATGTTGAGATGCCTCTAATTATAGCATGCACTAGGTGAAAAGGAGCTGAATTACATCTCTTTTTAATTGCTCACAGCACTTAGAGTAGTATTTAAAAATTCAACATCTCTTTCCAGAAACAGTGGCACAATTATTTCTGGATAATCCAGGGAACACATCTTTTAGCAGTTTTCATGGGAACTATTTAATCACTCAGACGTTTCAAATTCAGAAGTAGGAGCATGCTACACATCCTAAACTTATTTCTGTTTTTATCCCTACCTTTTAACGCCCTGCCCCCCATTTTTTTTTTTTTGAATAAAACTTTCTGCTTTACTTTATAGTTTAACAGTTTGTCTAGGGTATAGTATACACATGAATCAGCTCATCTTTTTTTAAACATATATAAGCACTGCATCATTTATTTATCATTCTCTAAACAAGGTAGACAATAACAGTAAAAGTTTTTTTTCTATTATTAGTTCCTCATTAACTGTTTTAGTTATTCCCTAAAGCATGCATACCATAGGCATTTTTTACTAGGTCAAAAAAAAAAAGAGTTCTTCAGCACATACGTATTGTGTCGGTGACGTACAATATGATGTATGTATTGTGCAGCCATGCATTATGAAGGGTTTTAGCACCCCTCCCTATTGCTGTTTTAAAATATACCACTCAGGATAAAACGCTGTTCCCGTGTGTGAAAGCGCTTCCTGTGATGCCGAGAGCCAACGTCACCAGAGACAGAAATAACACACATAATCTGATTCAAATAGTCATCCTCAGGGGAGATGGGAAGAAGAGCTGCACTGCTCGCTGACACCGCTGGAGTCCTGATACTAGGTACTCTCCGTTCCTCTGCATCGCTCCAGCACATCAACAGATTTGCCAAATGTGTATGAAAACGTTCAGTTTTAACTGCAATCTGGAACTTCACATTAATGAAATAAAAACTCAGGCTGTTAAGAAATTTATTAGAAATGAGAGGAAAGCCAAGAAGGTTGTTTTCAAGGACGAGTGAGCAGGAGGGATGGCGCGCATGTTTGCCAGGTGTGTCTCTCCCTTTTTCTTTCTCGTTTTTTCTCATCTGTCCCACACACACACACACACACACACACACACACACACACACACACTGCACCTCTTCTCCAAAACCAGGGCAATCTCCTCCTGTCTGTGGAGATTGAGCTGCTCATCAGAGCCCATTAATTACATCGTTCTCTAAAGGGATGACAAGTTAAGCCACTCTCTTTTTCTGGTTAGGTCTAACGCATGGAGGCGGGCCTAAAAGCTAATCTCAGTAATCCATTGGGTGGAAGAACACTGCTGCCATCACTCATCAACAGTTTCCGTGTGTTAGTGAGAAATAACTTTCTCTGTGTTCTGCCAGCTCTTACAGGAATACAAGGAAATATACCTGTTCTTACATGGGACTTCACACTGTGGCCCAACACACCTCCCTCAACCTTAGTGACTATCCCCCACGCTCCTCTGTATCCTGATCTATTACAGCATGAACAAGGACATAATTGCAATTTAACACAGTTATAGCCACAGAAGAGATATATGTGTCTTGTGGTACTGTGGGACTCTCCGAGGTCTCTTCCCCTGACAGGACCAACATAGCTGACATGGCAGCACTGATCTGTGCATGACTGCACTACCACAATATAGTATCAGGTATTTTTGGAATATGCTTCATGTAACACATTACATGTGATGCTTCCTTTTTCTGTATGACTGCATGTCTATCATTAGGAGGACACCATGCTGCCACCATAACATGTTGATATTGTTTACAGACACTCAGCATTTGTTGTTATGCTATGATGTTTGAAAAAGGTCATGAGATGCATCTGCTTATCCTAACCTTTCACAAAGAGCTTTTAATTAGCGTCAGCGTCACTTGGTGTAGTTTGTGTGAATGTGTACATGTCCACGGGCACGTAGAGGAAGGAAGGGCCGACGTCATCAACATTAGCAATCTTAATCTGGGTCCTTTTACTAGTTGTTTGGGAATCAGCTGGATAAATGACTCATCTGTCTTTTTATTTAGTGCTATGATGATGGTAACAGTGAAAGAGGGTCTTCAAGCTGAGATCTGGACTCCTTGAATTTTTTTTCACCCTTTATTTTGAGGTTATCGATCAAATTGTAGGCGTGACTCTGGATAACAACATGGTCAGCATACATGCTTATCCAAGCGTGCATAGGTTTACGTTCTCATGACTCAACTCAAGAGATTGCCTTGTTGCCTGGTATCTTGGCGAGCTGACAGCGCTGCAGCCTGTTTACCGCTGGTTGGATATTAATTGGCCTGATAAGAACAGCAAAGACTAACTCCCTGAGAAAACAGGCCAACCCAAATCACCTCTCTTTTCAAACATACTAAGATACGCTATTGTCTGGTGCAGAGGTTTTGGTTTTGCACTATATTTTAGTTTGATGTGAACAAAGAAACCTGCGCATGCGCCGTTTCCCATCCTATTACTGTTTTAAAATTGTAAACATTTCCACCCTATTTTTATTTTTTCTTCTTTTTTCATTCCTTACATGATGAAGTTTGTCCATTTCAGCCATTTTCTCCATAACGCAGTAAATATCAATAGCATCTGGGTGATATTTACTGGTGTGGGGAAGATGAATGCCCTGCTCTAAATGCTTCAACCTTATTGCCTCGTGGAGTATTAGTCATGTAAACAACGTCTGCTTATTAATGGTAAAAGCTTTCCCTAATGATCCACACCTCACATGAGTCTGAAATATCAAGTCAGGGCATAAAGAGCAGCCATTGATCATCATAATGAATGATGGGAGGCTAGCGGAAGGCTGGGGGAGGAGACCTGTCCCGATGCTAATTCACTCTCTATTTCCCTGCCTGATTCATATGCTATTTGGTCATAATACATCAAGGCTGTATGATTCTTCCATTACAGCGGCAAGCTTTGCCTTCACTTCGCTGGACGTTATTTGTCAGCATTATAGGACACTTATGTATTTGGAAGTGATGCCAGGCCTTCTGAAAGTAAACTGTAAGGAGATGCACAAGTCACTGTAAATGCACGCAAAGACAGAATCACAATGTGACATATTTGCATGTCAAGTTGTTGTGTATCCTGAAGGCAACTCCACCAGGAATGCAAGTAATTTACGAACCTAATCAAATGTGTTCAAACGAAGTGGTATGTGTCTTTTAACTAGTGTTCTGTTATCTGGCTGACATGATCAGTCCCCTGAGAGAATCCATCAAAGCCCTGTTGTCTTTAGCACGCCGGATGGTTTCAAAGAAAATTGGCACGACTGTAAATTTGTTCTTGTCAAATGTTGAGTAATCAAAAGCCAGCCAGCTGTAAATAAACAAATTCACTTCACTACACCACAGCATGCTAAGTAGCTTCAACATAATATTGCTCATAATGAGGTGTGATTATTTTTTACGGCAGCGCTGAATGGTCAATGACAACAATAATTGGGTAATGAGTCAGAAGTGTACCTGTGAATTTTTCTTTCACTTATTTACTACATCTGTGAACATGTTGACTTTAATATGTCCAATCTGTGTAAAAAAAATAAATAAAAAAAAAGCAACAAAAAAACCCAAACAACTCAGTTCATGTAACATCAGTAGGATAATGAAAGTGCTTCGGGGAATAATGGTTAGGGGTTAAATCAGGAGCGGTGCATTAACGTTGCTATAAGAGCGTAACACTATCCCTGATGCAGGTGCATGTGTCTTTTGAGCCTCTTAAATCTTATTATTTGATGCACCAATTAGCTCTGAAGGTTTCAATGGAGGTGCTAATGGATCGATGACTTAAGTGGTGCTAAAACCATCTGACGCTGCTGAGAGACGACCCTTCAGGACGTGGTGATGAACGGCTACGGGAGATCTCGTAAGAAATCATTTATTTTAAATAAGGTGTTTTAGTTTTTGTAGCATCTGCGTGTGTAAGAGAAACGGTTCTTCATATATGATTAGGTGAGCAACCCATTGCTTAAAACAGAGGTCAGAAGCAACAGACCACAGATTTTCCCTCATTTGCATTGTTTCTCAATGGCTGCAGGGTACAAGAGAAGGCCTGCCAGTGAGTTTGTATATTAAAGTTAGACGTGTGTTATGCTATTTGAACATTTTTGTGTACTCTGATGGTGTCACTGTGTTGAATGAGCAGCCTAACAACATAAAAATAAACTCTTTATTTAATGAAAGTGTCAATTGATTTTACTTACATGGAAACTAGTGAAGCTCAGTGAAAATGTTACAATTTGTGTTAGTGAAAACTTTACTAATTAAATATTTTAGTCTTGCTTTTACTAGCATTAAATATAGCAGCACTTGTAATCAGAGGTACTTGTTTTCAGATGCAAAATGTTTTGGAGAGAGTGTGTGTGTGTGTGTGTGTGTGTTGAATAAGCTGCTCTTATAGAGAATAACTGTGCAGATGTTGATTCCCGCTGTGACTGCTGTTCTCCGGTATGTAGAAACCATATAACTGGTTCAAATAGATTGGAACAGATGAGGGTTTTAAATATTTGCATAGTGAAGTTGTTTATTAGGCCTAATTTTGTCAGGGATCGTTTACAAAATAATCTCAGGGATACCTGCAGTTTACTAGCTGGCTCCTCTAAACTCTGGTCTTAGTCTCACCCATGTTTTTCTCCTAATAGGCGGCTATCAGGTGGGCAACAAAACCAGCAAGATCCAGCTTTGATTTAATTTAGTGAAACTACTGGTGGCACAAAGACCTAGTGTTTTTATGTTTCATGCAAAAAGTTACAATAAACTGATAAATGCCTTTAAGCACTGAATTGCATATTATTCTCACCACATTAAAGACAAAGCCTATGTTGCAAACTAGGTGCCTGATTGTAACATTTCTGTGCTCATTAGGCACATGAAGGCTTGACTTGCAGTGCTCTCTGAGCAAGTGACTCATAGGATATTTAAGACTTGTATTAAGGTTGGGAGACTTAGGTGAGGAAGCTAGGAATATTTCTCGAGGCATTTTCAGAAATGCACTGCAGCCCTGAAATTTTTTAGACATAACCTGGCAATGGTGAATGCATAATTGTCTGATGCTGTTGCGTGGGACATTAGCTGGTCTTTAACCAGCCAGCTTCTGCAGTGACTATGTGATGCTGGTTTGTGCCAAACTTGCAAATAGCACAGGTAATAGTGCATTCGCCACTGGCAAGTGGGCATCATGTGTGCTGCCTCCTGATCATTCTATTCAGGTACGTCTCTCTCTTAAAACATGCTGGAGTGTTTCCAGTAGAGCAAACATGTCTGAGATTTTCCTGATGTGTGCTACATGGAAGAAAGGGCAACTCTGGAGGAAGGAAGGATAAATTTCACCATTTTTAATTACTATTTTTATACTGTTATATTAAAGGAATAGCCTAATGTAAAAAAAAAAATCAAGTGCAGTAACCACGAGCTGCGTTGAAAGTGCAATGATAAGTCACTGGAAGTAACTTGAGAGTCAGTATTGTGAAGTCTGTTGTACTGTATGAATGTTGGAGAGTTCACCCATCATAATTTGTTTGAGGGTCGGTTCTGGGTAGACAAACTGTGGTTTATTAGTGATTGGTTATTGGTTATGGTAGCGTGGGCATGGCTTCATGTTTCAGCTGCACTGTTACTCGCTTCACTGAATCTGGATCTTTCAACTTGGATAATCATCATCAGCTCTGTGTGCTGGAGTCATCGCGAGCAAAGAAAATTAGCTGCCTACAGAGCACTAGATCTGATTTCAGTGTCGCGGCTATGTCGTAGCTCTCATATAGTTCTGAATATCTCTGGCTAAATATGGACCGCTTTTAGCCTAAGTTAGGCATGTATCACACAAACAATTGTAAATATGTGTGTGTCTGGGGTACATATATTTTTCTAAAATGATCTGAGCTGCCATTTTTCAATTCCATGACTATTTCAAAGCTGCTTGTTTGTTTGCCCCAGACAGTTACTGCATATTTGTATGTGTACATGCAAAAAATGTCCAGTCAGCGTTAATGCCTGAAAAGATCATCTTGAACAGGAAATGGACACATTTAAATCAGGTAAGGATTTTGATCACACCTCGTTTAACCCTATATAGGTTAGGTTCAAGATTTGCATTTTAAGGTCATGAGTACAATCCAATTGAATATGTGACTACAACTGATATATTGTCTAATCGGTCCTGTTTGGGACTTCGTATTTAAAATTATAGCTGTTGAACTGATGTTAAATCAACAGCTGTGGTTTGAGCTAGACAATGAAATCTGACCCAGTTTTAGCCTAGACAGTAACATTTATTATTTATTTATTTTTTTGTAATTTTGCCTCTGTACACTACCGCAGGGGATTTTAAATGAACCAATGTGACTGAAGTGCAGACTTTTTGCAAGGGGTTTAACAAGAGTATTGAACTAACTATTTGGGAATTATAGCCATTTTTATATACAGCCCCCCCATTTTTTAGAGAGTTTGAAGTAATTGGACACGTGACTGACAAGAAGATAAAATATCTGGAGTTGATTACGAGTGTTGAATTTGCTGAATTTGTTGTAATTTGGCACTGAGGTGAGGTCCAAAGAGATGTTGATGCAAGTCAAGGAGGCCATCACTGGATGGAAAAACCAAACTAAGGAATCAGAGAGGCAGCATAAACTTTACAAGTGGTCAGATCAACAATCTGATGCATTCTTAAAAAGAAGGAACGCACTGGCCAGCCGAACAACACCAGAAAGGCCTTAAAGTCCACAGAAGACAACTAAAGGAGATGATTGCAAATTCTTTCTTTGGTTAAGAAAACCCTTCACAACATTTAGCCAGGTCAAGAACACTCTTGAGGAGGAAGGCATATCATTGTCAGTGTCTACAATCAAGAGACATCTTGATAAAAGGAAATACAGAGGGTTTACAACAGGGAGCAAACCACTGGTCACACTCAAGAACAAGAAGGCCAGGTTAGACTTTACCAGAAAACATCTAAAAGAGCCTGAGGAGTTCTGAAAAAATTATTATTTGTGCAAATTAAACTGAGGTTAATTTGTAGTAGAATGATGGGATGAGAAAAGAATGGAGAAGGGAAGAAACAGCGTATCACATTATCTGTCAAACACGGTGGAGGTAGGACCTAACTGTAGATGTCCTTTAGATCTCTGCTCAATAGATAATTGGTCACTGGATAATTTCCATATGTTGCACGGGTCATTTTTTAAATAGACCAAGAAATCAACAGATTAATTAACTAGCATCTACCCCAGCTACAGACCAGTGTTCTGCATGAACTGTGGTTCACAGGGAAAACACCCATTGCAAAAAAAAAGGTTTCCATTGTGGGTTATCAAGTTGACGAAACTCTGCACAACTTGCAATTTGATTCAGTTTTCAGTTTAGTTCAGCTTTTATCAGTATAATTTGAGCCTAAGTGCATCCTGAAGCACTTAATTCAAGCAGCCACTGAATACAAGCTATTAAGTCAAAGCTTGGATTCCCACATGATCTACCATCTATCTGGACTGACTGTGTTGTCTCTGCTTATGAGGCCAACATTCACTGGTCAGCTGCTCAGCAAACACTGCCGCTCCTGACCCTGGGCATCATTTATTATTTCTCCTCTTACAAAACCCAGAATCCTGCTCAAGAAGGCCTATCATTCCCAAAGGCCCAGATCAAGTCACTGAGACTTACACATAGTGCATTACATATGACACAGGAGTGGTCAAGATTATTGCTTTATTGGTGGCAAGAGGACGTCATTTGAGATGCAGCACAAGTAGCCAAGCTTTAAAAGCACAGTGGCTCTCAGATTCCCACTTGTAAAAGTGCTATCAGACCTGTCCAGCCATCTTTGGCGCCTGGGCTATCCTTGGCACTGGCAGTAGGCTAGAACTAGGCCATGCCTGGGGCCGACTGCACATAAAAACACAGGGAATATATACTGAGTGGAAATACAATACTCCAACCCCTCCCTCCACTGTCTCCTTCACCAGCCAGTGCCTGGAACTTCTCTAGTGAAAGTGTGGGTGTAGGTGCTGGTGTGCTCCATGAGGGTAATTGGTTTCGGGGGTCTCTGTGTAAGACTTGTGTCTGCATACCTTTCATGCCTCTTGGTAAACATGGAACCGTTTCCTTGTATGTGTGCATTTAGGGGTGAGCTATCTGGCCAATGATCTGATCTGATCCGATCTGAATCACAGATTGTGATCAACAGATTGCGCATATGGTCGCGTGTCACTTCAAGTCAAAGCTGACGGCCAGAATCACAAATGTCTGTTCTGCGTCTGTTTTTCTGATCCTGGTTGGTATTTTTTCACCGCTTTGACAATTCCTCACAGCTTCTTTTATAATGCTTTCACCTTTCTTGTTAAAGTTACAGCACCAGTTTATTGACGCAATCTTTATGATTCCTCTGAAAGGCAAGTTTAAGCTCATCCATCGTGTAAGATCATCTGATTGCCTTGTAATACATTTGCTATGTCTATCGCCTGTCAAAAGGGATATTGCTTTCAGTGTGAATCTATCTTTGTTAAGGCCTTACAGCATGCTGATCTATGGAAAAGCAGAGCTGAAAGTGATGACACAGGATGACTTTGTTTCACCCTGGAGCTCCAGCCTGACCCAGGGCTGTATCATAATAATAGCTCGCCCTGACAGCCATACTGGTCTGCTCAAAGCAAATGCTAACTGACAGTTGTTCCTGCGTGTGAAGTAGTGGGCTCCGGCTGCTGCTAGTGGCCTTTTTTTTTTCCCGTTGTACTGTAGGTACCAATACCACTGAGTACTGTGCCAAGGCCGATGATGCTACAACCAGGCCAGGTCTTGTACACAGCGGCCAGTGCAAGATGTGTCATAAATAATGTAGCTCTACCGAGGTATCAGGGAGAGGATGAAGCCAGTAGTGGTGTATTCAAGGTTGATTTCACCCTTCACTGTATATAATACAGAACCAGAATAGCAAGATCCTTTCAGGTAAGTCTGTGAGGTTAACGTGTTAAAATCTTACTTTATCAAGGCCACCAGTTTGATCAAATGGCGTGCTGAGCCAGGTGTGCGGATGCTGAGCCAGTCCCACACTCATGCATTTTCTTCATGATAAGGGGAATCCCCCAAGCCTCAAAAGAGTGATCTTGTTCACTGCAGGCTGGCCAGGTCCGTTGGCTTTGACAGGGTCTTTGTTTGTAATGGCCATTTTGTGGTTGCAGGGGACGTAGGAGGGTCGAGTATCAGGCCGCCTGGGCAAACAGTTACCCCACTGTTCTCCATCAGAGAACACACAGAGCAGCCTCAATTAGTTTCTCCAGTAATCTCCCTCCCCTGTCACATGATCTAGGCTGTTTGTAATAACACACAGGGGGCCCGGGCCGTCCCGGTCAGGAAATGAGATGATCCATGGCTGACAGCTTAGACACACAGCAGCCACTTATCTGTTATTACTATGCTGCAAAAACAACCTCACTCTCCCCTGTGCGCGCATATGTGTGCGCACGTGTTTGCTGATGTTCGCAAGGATAGAAACAAAATAAAATACGATATCAGAACAGATCAGAGATCAGAAGATTCACGGCTGAGGCTAATCGGAGCTTTATGTGTGGGTCTGCGTTCTGCCCGTGTGCGCAAAATTGAAACATAATCGCGAGTCAGTGTTCCAGTCACAACTTGTTGATGCTCCTGCTGACTTGACAGTGATTTAGGAGTGTATGAAGGTTTTATAAGGATGCTGCTGTTAAACCTTGAACAATCGTTTCGCTGTAATGGGCCTCAGTCAGCCCACCAGAGGCCCGACGTCCCAAATAATAAGCATCAACATCTCCAGTGTCATGTTCTGTGTCAGTGATGTGGATATCCTGCTCCTCCCTGTACTGTAACCATCTCCTCAATGGCCTGCTGAATATGTAGGCAGCATCAGTTGTGGAGCATGATTGCAAATGATGTGTGGAGTGTACCGATCTCCATAAGAGAGAAAGAGATACCTCATCTGAAAAGCCTTAGTTCAAAGGCTGAGATTTGCTTCTTTTTGGCTTTTGGCAGAGTCAGAGATCAAAGCTAAACGCTGAGCAACAAATGTGTGTTTCTGTCACTGGCGATTTGTCTGTGTGTTTGATCAGCAGCCTCCCTTATCTCCCTGCCTCACTCCACTGCTAATATCCAGTAATGGACTGCCTTTCATGAGACAAGAGACGAGGGGTTGATGTGAAGGATGTGACTGAGTTGAATGGAATAGATGGGAAGACACTTTGCAGACAAATCACACAGATTCCTGAAAACTCAATAGTGCACACATGGGCTGCATCAATGCAGCTCGACTGGGGATAATTCATGTGAATCCGAATTCGTTCCGACAGCACGCATTTTTTTCTTAAATTGAATATTGAATATTTCTTAAATAGAGATATGCACACCTCCTCACTGACTCCAGATCACTATCTTTAACACTAACACCCTCCCTCATCCTCTCTTTCTTTACCGCCTCCTCTGTCTTAATTATGACTTTGCACATATTAAGACAGCAAAACAAAACAAAGCAAAAAAACCCCGCCTTCTCTAAGTTATTTGTGTAAAAGAAAATCCTGGCTTTGACCTTCTTATGTTAAAATCCATGTGGTTGTTGGTAAAAGGAAAACATTTCCCACAGGATGGGCTGAAAAGCCTGTTTATTCTGTCCTGGCTGCCTTTGGTCTTGCAAGGGAGGAAATAGCTTGGCTTTTCCAGTAGCTGTGCAAGCACTAGGAGTGTGCCACTGTGCTTCAACAAAAAAACAGCATGCAGGTTTTACAGTTCATACTTAACTTCAAAAGCTTACACAACTAATCCATGCAGTGTTTTTTTTGCACTCACACTTTTTGCTGGTTACAGAGTCTAAAAAATTCACTGTTGTTCATTGTTGTTTTTCGTACTCGCTACATTTAAGCATAGAAGCTTTCGCACCAGGAAAAGTGGTGTTTCAAAAGTATGTCTGGGACATGCAGAGACAAGCATAATGGCTTATTGCACCATATCAGCCCCACAGTTAAAATGTGACATGGGCGGGCTTTCCACGGATTTACTGTACTCACCTCTGACACAGGCATGATGCATCTAATTATAACAGATATGATTATAGATCGACATTATTTGACGTTTCCCTCGTTTTGTGCTTTAGGAGAACAGTTCCCACAACAATTTACCCGTCGACTGTATGTGAAAGCACCTCGCTGATAAAATGACTCCAGTAAACTGTGTTTAAGATGTTAATTCCATGGCCTCTATTGAGAAATCACCTTTGTGGTCCAAGTCAGGAAGGATCCAATGACACCAGCTGGCTGGCTAAAATACAGACCACAGGGTATTGGGATTGTCCACCCTCCTTCTTCTCTTGCCAGCTTCACCTCACACTGTGCACAGCTGGGCAGGAACTGGATTAATGTTGTTTGCGGGGCCAGCGTTTAAATGAGAGTTCAGCGATGCTGTGAAGGAGGATGGGTTTGTTGTTGTTGATGCAAAGAGGTAATAAAAGGCCACATCTGAATGTTAGTGCTGATTTGTGTCAAGCTTCTGGCTGGTTAAATTAGAACCCTCCCTCCCCCTCCCCTCCCCGCTCCCTCCCAAAATAATTTCCTTTTGTTTTTTTCCCCCCTCCAAACAGCCAGTGACATTCTGTCACCACGTTACAATTAACAATCTCTGTCATCACAGCAGTGCCCTTAAAGAAACGCGCTTTGGTTTTCACATGAAGTGGAGCTACGTCTAACACTGTACACTTGGTAGAGTGTAACGTTATCGCTCAGCGTGGCGTTACAGAAATCATTTTCAAATTTGAGAACTCGTTGTCTCTAGCTTTAATTACGTGAATAACAGATTCATTTTAACAAATTGCTAACCTAGTTTACTTTTACACTGAGTTAGCCCACAACAGGAATTCAATGAAATAAGGGATCTTTGCATTAAACAAAGTTTCAGTGCATGCCAGATATCAGTGTGCTCATAAATCACAACCTTGTTTGATTCTAGGAGCAGCATTTTGCTGGTTTGTGCTGCATACGCTCCATTTTAGAAGGTTTTTGATACATGTATCCACTTCTACATATCTTGTAGTTATTCATGTTTTGGTTTGTGATTACACATACAGTACTGTGCAAAAGTCTTGAGCCACTCCTTATTTCTTTTGCTTCCCAGGAGTCAGACTGTCTTGGTTTTTTTTGAGGTGGTCTTAGTAATATTTCTCCAGCTTTCTAGAGGTCTTTCAACATTTTTCACTGGACATTGGCTGCTTTTTCACTCATTTTCAGTCCAGTCCTTGTATTTTTTTGAATGTTAAGCAACTTAACACTGATCTATGAATCATTCAAGCGTGAGAAAATCACCTAACTAACAGGATAAACCAGTGTTGTGTCTATACATAACAACACTTGGCAAAGATCCAAATTTAAATAGTATTTCAATGAAAAATGTCAAAGATGACACAATTTGACAGGCATAAAAAATATTTTTGCACCAGTAAGGTGATTCCCAAAGAACTGTTAGCTAAAAACTTGGTATATCGCAACATGGCGTGCAGCGTGTCCTTAACAAATTTCAGGAAACTGGACAAGTGGAGGACAAAAGAAGAAATGACAAGCATAAAAAAAGCAGATGAACAGTGTCTGAAAGTCATGTTCTTACAAAATAGGTAAAAATCCAGCAAAGACCTGACACAGGACCTGAGAGATGCATCTCTCCTTTCAGCTGATCCATCTACTGTTCACTAAAGTGGAAGGGTGGCTGTCAAGAAGCCATTCTTAATGAAGGAAAACAGGGAGAAAAGGCTGAGGTATGCCAAATTACACAAGAACTGGACTGGTGGCAACAGGTCTGATGGAGTGATGAATCAGAATTAGAAATTTTTGGTTGAAATCGTGGTCAATACAGATGAGGTCAGGAAAGAGCTACAACATGCGTGTGTAAAACATGGTAGAGCAGGGGTGGGCAACTCCAGGCCTCGAGGGCCGGTGTCCTGCAGGTTTTAGATGTGTCCCTGATCCAACACAGCTAAATCAAATGGCTGAATTACTTCCTCAGTATGCAGTCAAGTTCTCCAGAGTCCTGCTAATGACTTCTCTATGTGATTCAGGTGTGTTGGATCAGGAACACATCTAAAACCTGCAGGGCACCGGCTCTCGAGGCCTGGAGTTGCCCACTCCTGTGGTAGAAGCTCTGTCACGGTTTGGGGCTACATTTCAGCCAGTTTGGGGATCTTGCCTAAATAAATGGAATTATGAACGCAGAAATGTATGGACAGATTTTGATCCACTATGCAACACGATCTGGAAAGCATGGCAATGATTCCAAACACACTGCCAGTGCAATAAAAACATACCTGGATAAAAAACACTCACAGTGGAACACTATCAGTCATGGATTGGCCTCCCCAGAGGCCGGAACTCATTAGCATTATTGAAGCAGTGAGTTCAGACTGTGCTGAAGGATAAAGGTGCTCATACCAAATATTGACTTTCAAGCTCGTTAGAATCACGCAAACTGTTTTTACCTCATGTGCTGTATTTTCATGTATGTTTGCACACATCTCAATAAATCGCTGCACCTATTTCCCATTTTACTAGCAAAACTGCATTCAGTTATTTTCATAGAGCCCTTAGAAAATGCTGTACTGCATTTTAGAACATCTCATAAACATATTATTATTGGAGTTCTTGTAATAACAACAGTGTATTTTGCTTTCATGAATGAAATAACCCTTTTTACTTTTTTGTTGACATGGTATTGTTTTGAATAAATGAATGTTCCGAATCATTTTTTTGTTGTCAAGTGTGAAAATAGCAGGAAAAAAAAATAAAATAAAGGCAGGTGTGAAAAACTGGTAACTATTGTGGAGCAGATTACAAATAATGGCAGCAACACAATGTCTAATCTGACAGGAGTTAAAAGCGGTGATTAAAGTACCGAGATTTACTCTTTGGATGTGCTCAACATCCAACAACAAAATATGAAGACTGAAATGTCTGTCAGGAATGAAAGCAATGTTTTTTTTTAATTCCACTGTGAATGACGACCTTTGCTTTGGCTACGTCTTTACAACAAGGAAGAATTCACTTGTTTTTTTTTTGCATGCCTTTATATAAATATGATCTGTTACAAACCTCTGCAAGCGAAACGCCTGCAGTCACTTGGTCCAATTTGCTCCACAGCACAATGGATCTGTGCCTGACGTCTTTGATGGTTGAATCTTGCTGTGCAGGGTCTTCATGAGATTTTCTAGTAAACTGAGAGTCTAGTTCCAAGAGGGAAGGGGACAGAGTTAGGGAGAGTCTCAGGGGGGATTGGATAACAGGTGGGCTGAGTGCCATTCATAAGGGTCAGACAGCACAATGCTAGCATCTCCCTTTGATGCTGATACCATCTTCTGTGTGTCTGCTCAGCCCTGCTCCCTATTTCACTGCTCAGCGACTTTACATCCAGTTGCCTCCGACTGTGTCTGCAGAACGGCCCCCGGATCCAATAACACGGCACCACTGTAAGACAATTACCCGCTTTAATAACGGCCATCATTACACACCCAGTGGATTGAATATAATATACGAATTCTGAATGCGAGTGCGTGCACGCGGGTTTGTGTGTACACGGGAGTGGTGTGAGCAGCATCAAATCCCATCTGCACTCTTGCTGATCATTACAGGAAGTCTTTATGAGTTTGGTTTCATTAGACCCTTTAAAGTTCTCCTTAATGGCAATGTTTAGGTGGGAATAATTTTCATTATGTGAGTGCACTAGTTTATCATAGCCTGAGTCCCGTGTTTTATTATTTGCAGAGAAAACACATTTGCCAACTTCCCTAATGGTGATTTTGCATAAAATCCAGGTGTCGTGACCACAGCCATTCCAGCAGAAACACCACGAGCATCAAAACAAAACATCCATTACCAAGTCGGAATTTTTATAGTCGTGGAATAAGTCGTGCATTTTCATTGGCTTAGTGAAGTGCTGACCGTCCGTAGCGTGCGTGGAGCCATAACATAGAGAAAAGCAACTGAGAGATGGAGAAGGAGCTGATAAGTCATTTATGAGACATGAATTATTAATAAGCATCATGATGGCAGAACAGAGACTGAAAACACACAATGCCATCTGGACTACGAGGACGGTTTGTCAAAACTAAATGGATAAATGAAATTTTGATTAAGTTTATTAGTAGATCGAGATCTGATTTACAAAGTCATTTGTTGCCTTTTCCTAGACAGTGGCTGCGTTCAAGACAGTGATTCGCATGCTAGAAGTATGGCAACCCAAGACTCTGAGCTAAAAAGTGTGCTCATTACAATATTATGGTAATATGCTTCACTTTTATTATATAGTAAAGATTTAATGGAGCTGGATAAAGTTTATGAGATCAGTGAGTAAGTGAGCACCATTTTCTTCTTTGGTGTAATAACAATGCTAGCCTCTGAGTTCGTCCATAGTCTCAACTAGTATTACTAGAATCACTCTGACAGTAACACAGCCTGCTTTTTTTTATTGTTCTTATAAATACGAGTGTGTGCTCTCTACTACCATGTTTGATAGGTTAACTGAATAGTACACACCTCTTATCATTTTAATAGCAACACTCTAAAGTCATAATGATATAAAAAAAGTGCAAGACAATTAAGAAACAAGTTCAAAAGCTGGATATGGTTTCTTAAAGGATCCGTCTGCTCGCTCTTTGTGCAGAAATGATTGCGCCGGCTCCCAAACCAATCAGTCGTGAAATGCTCCGATAGCACTTATTCTCACTTTGCTCACAAGCAACTGCAGCATTAGCAGCTATTCAGCTGAAGTAAGCAGGTTTGAGGACTGGTGTGATGAGCATCATTTGCACGTCAGTGTGGGTGAAAACAGAAGGAGCTGTATCGCATCCCAGATCAATTGAAGACTATAGTTCTTTTACCAAAAACATGTCTGTGTCTTCTTATAAACGCTGATTAAGGGACACACACAAATTTGCTTCTTCTTCTTTTTCTTTTTTTCTTTCTTTTTTTTTGCTAGAAATTACACATCATTTTATCTGTTTAATGTTTTTGCAAAACATGATAAGGCACGGGTACAATTTACATGTAGATATACATTAATGTGTTTTTTTAGTTTCTCGCAACACTAGAAATCATAGGAATGTAAACTCGAACAAATGAAAATCCAGGAGTCTGAAGTAAAAACTGTAATTATTTCCACTCCTACACTTAAAATATATTTTTTAATAAATGTAAATTTGAATTATTATCATTATTATTATTAAAATTTAGCTTGTTAATTCTTTGTTTTGCATTTCAGCCAAATCAATGGGCCTTACACAGTCTCTGCAGCGCACTGGATGTCCTTAGCTCTACAGTGTGAGTTACTGGCTTGTCTTGCTAGTGCAGGTGTTTCACTTCTGCAGGGGAGCTGGCACCCACCCAGGGATCCAGAAAGAAAAAGAGAAAGAGAGAGAGAGAGAGAAAGAGCAAAGTGAGATATTCTGTCATGCACTGGGTCAGTGGAATGCCTAACTATAATCATCTGTGATGGTATAATCACAGCTCAGTCAAACTCTACTCCAGAGTTCATATATCCCTCCCATCTCTTACAACTCTGCGGCTCGCTCGCTCTCTGATATGAGTGAAACTGGCAATCTGACTTTAGAGAGCCAAGTCTCAACTTCGTCACAAGAGTCTTTATCATTCCAAGAGTTTCTTTTTTCCCGGCTAATCTACGAATGCTTTTCCCATTTTAATCTGTGTCTGTGTATGAAGAGCGTTCCAATGGGGGCTGCCATACACCAGAAGATTAATGAACCCAATTTGCAAAAGTGACCTTTTGGCTGCTAAAGCACATCCGCTGCTAAGCCTCTTAATGCCCGCCTTTTAAAAAATGTTGTTATAGAGAACAACTCTTCAGATAAGAGCATGGAAAATAAGCATATCAGAAGTTAGAGGAGGAGTCTGGATTAAAATCAGACTGATGTGCCCACCGCACTAGTCCTCAGAGAACAAGTTTTAGTGAAGAAACGTATAACGATCAGAGCATTAAATAACCATACCAAGAGTTCGAATGATGCCGACGAACCCTGTTGGTATTTTCCAAAATGACACTTAACCCAATTAAGAAAATAAACAGGCGCCTCGAGTTAATGTCATTCCAAATGCGATATCCTTACAATACAGAGGACAAACAGAATGCCGCTATTAATATTCATGAAATGTTCAATATTTAAAAGACCTCCTCTTTAATTTCATTTTTTTTTCAAATGGACTGAGAAATGACAAACGTATGAATGAGCTCCATCTCAATCCTGTAGGAATGTCGATCTTTTTTTTTTTTTTAGATGTTTTGATTTTCGCTACAGAAAAAAGGCAAAATCCTACAAAACACGTTTCGTTCATGTGTATTTAAATCTGATTTATATTAATCAAACACAGATGCCCAAAACCCTCATTAAGAGTTGGCTTTATCCAAGAGGAAAAGATATGATTGGATATCATTCCCCATTCTATCTAGTTATTTGTCTCTTAGATGAATTGTCAGACCATCTCAGCTGCAGTCTTGAAAATTTGTGAAAACTTAACAGATTGAAGCATATCTTTAAATTTGCATATTTCACTTTCAGCCAAGTTAAGCCATTAGAATTAAAGATTACTGGCACAAAGCCCGGACAATTTGTCGTTGACAAAATAAACAAATGGACTGGATCACAGACAAAGTGAAATAGGAATTGTGCGGATGGTTTCAGTCTTTTTTTTGTGTGTGTCCTGAAACAGATAAATGAGCAGACTTTCAATTCACTTGGAAATGCGGCCCTTTCAGTGTTCAGAATCTAAAATGAATGTATTGCCTTCACGTTTTGAAGCTACATTTAACATAATAATATGGATTTCTCACACTTCTGAGCATTTGGCACACACAAAAAAAGAGATGGTGGAGGCACCTTAAAGAAGCATTTTAGTGCGAGCATCTGGCATTTCAGGTTGGTTTAAAGGTTTGCAACAAGCAGTCTCAAGCTGTTCTTTCTACCCCACAGTCCCACAAGCCATCACTCTTGCTGTGAGGCCATATTGCCCAGGCTTTTAGAGGAATTGTAAGTGCACTAAAATATGATTTAGCTTCGGAGGCACAGCTCTAATTCTTGAGTCATTTCTAGTATTCCCTGTCATACTTAGTCTGTTAAGAGGAATTAAATGCATTTAAAGAGAGCAAAAAGAGCAGTAGGGTGCCGTGCCATTCTTCAAATTATACTTTGTCTGATGGTAAATAGGTGAGTTTAAAAGAAGCAGTGGAAGGGTTTGTCACTGGCTCTGCCATTGGCAGAGAGATTGATTATAGCGTTATTCATCTGACACAAATATTTATTTTAAGGCAGATGAGTGGAACATCAAGTCTGCGAGGGATGTAGATGAGGGAGCTTTCACAGAGTCAGTCTGAAGCAGATATATACACAATCACTGGGAAGTATTTTTATCCTTCTTACTCAGGTTTTTCCTCTTTGTGTGTGTGTGTGTGTGTGTGTGCGTGTGCGTGCGTGTGTGTGCATGAGTAACCAAATCTTGTCACTAAGGAAAGGAATTCTGGCAGCACAGTGTTATGTCAAATAAGTGAAACTCGGTCCACAGACTGCATCCTGTCACAGAAATGATAATGCTCATCACTGTCTCTCTGCTTCCTTCTTTGGCCCGTCTGTCTGGGTAAAAATGAGAACATCTTGTAAAATCAGATTTTCCACTTCAAATGATTGAAAATTCTACTAATTTTCCCACGTGTCGAATACAGTCACAGTTATTTAAAGATGCATTAGTCTAGAGGAAATGCAGAATAAAGCGGGTCTACTAATCATAAAATGACCAGAAACAGACAAACAATAAACAAACAACAAAATCCAGGAAGCCTTGCACAATGTTGAGGGGTGTAGGAGCAGCCATGTAAAAAAAAACGACTTCTATCGAAATCACATTATTAATTTATCATGTAGCAACTAACCCACAGTTAGTTGCTCAGCTGGGTGTGCGGGAACCGCGCTTCATTGAATCAGTGTCATCACTGTTGGGTGACGTTCCCATAAACCAGCAATTCACTGATGCAGCAAACAGGCTTTTTTGTGTGGGGGGGGGGGGGGG
>JAVDPK010001050.1:14126-27423 GCA_034780415.1 Cichlasoma orientale | reverse complement strand
TTACCTGGGTCTGACTGATGGTTGACTGACACACAAAATGATGTGTTCTAATATCTAATATGATGTTTTCTAGGAACCATGGATTGGTACATACTGGTTTCAGCATGTTTTTCAAAAGTGAAAGCAAGGTCATATGCTCCAGCTCATGCTCCAGCTCTGATAGGGTTGGCTGTGAGAGACTGGAATTAAAGTGGGATTTTGCAGGTGGGTGAACCCTAAGAGCAGGCGTAGCGGTCCAACATGAGGAAAAGAATTACTTAGAAATAAGTCAAAGAATAAAATGCTTTCTGTGCTCCAGAAGATTTTTTTTTTCTTTGTGTACAGACTGTGATCAGCCGAGCTGTGCTCCTGCTCTGAAATTCACTGCTCTTTGCTACAACCTACCCCATTGTTGGGGTGAGTTGGGGTAGAGAAGAATTAAAAATTGAGACCGTGTCACAAAAATATGCATCTTATTCATTTTATTGTACCCTGACCAACACTTCTACTTCTTCCTGAGCTTCATCCAGGTCAAAAAGCCTTCGCCTCTGACTTTGAAATCACCGTCAGTTGTGCAATTTAGTGTCAGTGTGCTAAAAAAAACTGTACATTTAGCTCACAGACACATTTTGTGACAAACTGCAGGAACAGCCTGTATGTTTCGTGACATCTGTCGAGTACCGCGACCGCAACTTTGCATCTGCGCCATGAGCGAAGGTCGGCGAGAAGGAAAAAGGTATGTGTTGAAGGTGTAAGTGGGCCGTGGGATGTCATTATTTTCTTATTACTGTGCAAGTGTCTCCATGCTGTCACTGGAAGCAATGCCAGGCTTCGGCACATGAAAAATTAACTCATCCAGTAGTAATAGGCATTAACCTGCCTATAAGATTTAATTACTCATTAACTGAACTAACTTTACCCCTGGTTAGAGACAGTAAAATTATACTGTGTACTTAATTTTAACTCTGCTGTTGATGTAATATGAGCACCAGATTCAGGTACTTTACATTAATTAATTAGCGTAGGCTATACAACACTTGACCGTGTTTGCTTTTTAAAGCTTCTGAAAGGTTTTCCGTAACAGAAAGTTTTCTTACTTATTAATCTCGTCTGTAACGTGCTCAAAGCTCACCAGGTGATGTGCTGAGAGGGCTTATCAGCTGTTTAACAGGTCACAGGCAAGCAGCTGGTTAAGCCCCTTAGCTTGTGACCACAAGCACCCCTGACGTGATGCGACTCCTGATACTGACATAGATAAAGCTCGCAACACCTACACCTGGCTGTCTGTGCTACCACTCCTCTGCGGTGCAAGTCTGAATGTGTGTGTTTATGCATATGATGACAAGCAGGCAAGTTTGTTATCCATCTGTACCGTGTATGCATGGCTGCGCGCTTAGTATTCTCAGGTGTTGCCTCTTATGCTGCATGTAGCTACAGAAGAAACAACAAGGGCAAGCTGGCAAAGAGCTGTAAATAATGCATGTGCTATTGAATTACATCTTGACACAGTTTAGAAATTTTACAGCTAACTGAGAAGAAACTATGAAGGTCTTTGTGTGCATGCATGTGCAGGTGTGCGAAATGGTGGCTAGTTGCAGGTAATGGTGTATGACATAGAACAGCTGACAGTGCAACAGGGTCTATAAAGGGTACCAACAGCAGAGCAGAGACCGGTGCTCCATCCTGCTGCAGAGCCTGCAAGCATACAGCCATTTAATTTACTTACTGCACTAATGCAATTATTGCCCCAGCAATTTACAATGTCCAAGAGGGCCCTGTCTTTGTGTGTGTGTTCAATTAGTCATGTTGGAGCTACTGCCTCTTGAGAGAGATGTTGTGTTCCTGGATCTGTTTAAGTGTGGGATGAGATAGCGGTGTGTCTCCTTGTGTTTGCATGTCTGAATGCTTATGCATGTGCTTTACAGTCTCTTGAACTGTACATCCTTTGTGTATTTCATTCTGTGTGCGTATACACAACACCATCTGCCTGTAGCTGCGGAGCTAAAATCTCTGATAGCCTCTTGTTCCCAATTCAGAAACAGCTGATCAGTCATCCAGCTAGCTGGCTGGCACCTACATCAAAGACATAGTTGTCCCTGGTGAGTCACTTGCTGTACGCTCGCATGCATCACCTGCAATAACACATTCACTTGTACAATATGATTTCCGTGCTGGTAGGAGAATGGCTTCAGTTGTGGCAAAACTGCTCTGAAGTGTAGCCAAATGATGTTTGATGAGATAAAGTAGAAGTGAAAGGATAAGTTCACTGTTTGGACTGGAATATGACCGTAGGTTGCTGACATTGTCTCATTGTCACATATAGCAAATTAACACAAATTTTAAAGAACGCGACTTTGCCCAAAGCTGTTCTATGTCATATTTAAAGACAGTGGTAAACTGTCCATGTCAGTCTTGCTACTACAAATATACCCTGTGGTTTAGGCGAGGGTAGTGCCTGAGTAAAGCGAGCAGGGATCAAGGCACAGTACAGCCATTCTCCAGTTCAGACTTCACTAT
Organism: Cichlasoma orientale; assembly: GCA_034780415.1. Classification (NCBI taxonomy): domain Eukaryota; kingdom Metazoa; phylum Chordata; class Actinopteri; order Cichliformes; family Cichlidae; genus Cichlasoma; species Cichlasoma orientale. The sequence continues at coordinate 24,927 of JAVDPK010001050.1, read as the reverse complement.
ATGTGCTTTAATGGCATCAGGACAAAATTGTGCAATCAGAAAACACACGTACTCTGCAGTGGCTGTTCAGGATCTGGATGTTTGCATTCTCATATGCGTCTCTGTCAGGCAATATCTGAAAAAGTTCAGGGCTGCAGTGGAAATGTGAAAATGGCTTGAAAAGGCTTAAATGAGCTCTTCTTTCATCTTCCTGTATCGTGATGTCCACGTGAAGCTAATGACCAGTCAAAGCGTGCCGGTCTGGTGAAAGATGTGATGTTTAAAGATTGTTCAAGTTCATGAACCAGTCATAATTTAATTTTCCCACCCCTGGAGGGGGGAACGGGGTATTGTTTTGTTTGTTAACAATATTACAGCAACACTACCAGTCCAGTTCATATCAAATTTGTAAGAAAGATGGCCAGTGACAAACAGTGATCACCTGATCTTTGGTTGATAATTGGGTCAAAGTAAAAAAAGAAAATCCAGATGATTTGACAAAACACAGGGCAAAATGTACCCCCCCCCCCAAAAAAAAAACAAAAACAAAAAAACAAACAAAACAAAATCATATCTGTATCAGAATCTACTGGATTCATCTGATATTTGGTACACAGTTGTGGAGGGCCAAGAACTGGAGCCAAACCGAACGCCACCTGGATCGATCCAGATTCAGGTTTTGCAGGCTACTTGAATTTAACATGGGAAACTCCAATTAATGCATTTTTTTTTTTGCCACAACGCAGCTGAAAAAAGACACATCATCCTCATTTGTTGCATTAAGAAGCATATCACTATTGTCCGTGGACATGTAACATCTGATCAGGATATGATCCGGATATGCGAATATATGACACAACTTTTGATTCGATCTGATCACTCTATTGCCCTGTTATCGCCCACCTTACAAATAGAGTATTTTCTCATTATAAGTGATAAAGATATGGGCATGGACAATAGGACCTATGTGTTATCTCAATGATTCAATGTTTGGAGACATGTTTGTGAGATGGGCAATGTTCAAATCAGCTAAAAGCGGGGTTTGTTGTGTCCAGCACCGCTTGTTGATAAGGTAATAATGTAAAAATGAAAATAAAATCCTTTTTTTTTTTAATCTCTAAAGAAAAAAGAAAAATTAAGGAATGAACTGATCTGTGGTTTTGGAGAATTGTGTGCTTTTTTTGAAGGGCTCCTTGGCAACATTTAGAATGCCATTTGGCAACATGAAATGCATGAGCAACCACACCTCCATTCTGTAGGAGGAGCAGCATAAACATAAAATAATAAAAAAAATTAACACAAGGCACGTTAAACCAAACTAACTGAAAAATGTTTCTGTGAATTAGATCATCCATCCATCCATCCATCCACCCATGCTTGTATTGAGTTTCTTGCTTAGAAGCATTTGAATCTGTCCATCTAGAGCACATAAACCACCACTGTCTTGTGCATGAACTCTGCAGGTTAACCCTGTCTGGGCACTAATGAAATGTGACTTCCAAATTGGGAAAGTTAGACTGGTGTCTCATTGCTCTCACCCTAAACTGAGCACAGCCCAGCTCCAGTTAGAGGCACATTATTAGACCCTACATTACCCAAATATACCAGCTTGCAGAAGAGCCTTACCTCACCCACCCCGCACTAAGTAAATCTCCCAGACACCGAGGCTCTTAATAATGCCTGACATAACAGCTTGGCCTGTGCATTTCAGAGTGACCTAATGACCTGGAAACTGACTTGTGTGTTTGTATTCATGTGTGTGTATGTCTTGTGTGTGGTTGACACTTGGGTTGGGGGTCTTGACATTAGGGGAAAGGGCAGGCACCTGTCTCCAGCCCAAAGAGAGGTCACTTTGGGGTATGGGAACAACTGTGACTCAGCACCTCTGCTGCAGAGGGCAGCTAGATTAGCAACACAAATCATACCCAGGGGAACTCTGATGATTTTTTCCTCACTGACACTTACTGTACTTTGTATGGGGAAGTGAATGCGGACATTGATTCTTAACAAAATAGATTTTTCTTTCCGACTTGAGAAGATCGATATCTTTTCATATTATCAACAAATGGAGCCTGCACTTGGTGTGCTATTCAGTGCCCATAGAAAAAGAACTTCACTGAAAGATGGATGGATGGATGGATGAATGGGTGGATGGACAGTGACTTATGTGGTGACATGAATTTAAGCCAACCAGTGCGGTGACATCTGTTAGAAAGAGAAACCTTCTAATCAGCTTTTGTGGATCAACAGCAAATGGTTAACCACTGTTAGCATATGGAGAAACAAGTTAAGCTTATGCACCAGTGTGTATGTGTGTGTGTGTGTGTGTGTGTGTGTGTGTGTGTGTGTCAGTACTTTCCACCACATTTGGCACAGTCTATTCCACAGCTTTGGTCATGCAATTGAACAAAAAATTTTGATTCAGTAACACAAATATTACACTTACTGTACTTGTCCTAATGTCACCAGCCTTACACCTACTCCACTGCCTTTGTGAGAGATGTGGGTGGTGCCATTTTATTTAGTTTTATATATTTTTTTGAGTTTTCAGATGGCTTTCAAAAGAAATGGTTATAACAACAATTTTATTAGCGGTATAACAGTGATTAGGCCTTTTGAAGCAGCAGACATGAATATTAATCCCAGTCTACTGACCTGGATTATTGTGAATATGATTGTATATTCACTGCTTGAAAAAACGAAAAGCAACAAAAACAACTTTATATGTCGAGGACAATAAGCAGCGAGTCAAGAATGCATTCTTTATAAGCAAATTAACTTCATTACTGAAGCATCTTTATGCTTATGTTTGATCTAGTTTGCTTGTGTATTTATAAGTCTATGGAAATTTTATAACAAGCGATAATTAGTTGACTCATATTTGAGCATGCAATAATGGTGCTGTGGAGAAAAAAAAGCAGGTAAACTGGGTCATGTGCTATAAGAGCTGCTTTGACCTATATTCTGCAGTGCTGAGTATTTAATAGAGCAACTCTTCTCCAAAACATGAATGTTGAAATGTTTATTATGCCACTGGCATGGGCCCCTTCCTCCATCTCTGTCTTGTTCTCAGTGCACTATGATTTAGTTTTGTCATTGTAGCTTTGAAATTCAGTGTGCCCAAGACAGCTGAGATAGATTGCTCTGAATAGGAGTCTGTGCTTGCAGTGCCCATTCCAATTGAGCCTGGCTGCCACACCCACAGCTGCTGCTTGGGGCCATTGCGAGAACAGCAGGACAGAGTTGAGCAGTGGTGAACTATGGCTGCACGGGGCCAGACTGAGAATATAGGTCATTCAGCCCCTTGGATGAAAGACGCATAGCACTGTCTGCCGGGGTGGAAGCAGGGTGGAGATGGAGTAAATATAGAGATGCTTCCAAATGCTCAGCATAGGCATTTTAGATGACCACAGGGAGGGATAGAAAAGGGCATGTGCAGGGTATTTGAAGAAGGGAGGATGGAGGATGAGAATGTAGGAGATTTAGTGTAGGGAGAGGCATGGGTGGGGTATGTGCTGTGGGTAAAAGAGACTCACAGAAACTGGAGTGCGTTCAGTGTCTGTGGGAACCAGTATCGACTTCTGGTTCTTACTGATGAAGGAGAAATACAAAATGCAAACAGCCTTCCTTGGTGCAGCTGCAGCTAGCACACAATATCATCCTCTGTTCGCCTGTGGCTGGTGGTGATTAAGGGGCAAGCATAAAGATCACACTCACAGCGCACATATCCTTTTGTTTTCTTGATGTGGTCAGTGCTCAGAGCAGCCTTACATTGTTTATTGTACTGTAATCTCAGTGACACTATTCATATATGATCTAAACCAACAGGACAATTTGTCTAATGTGTCAATGACAAACACTTTTCCCGTAGCAGTTTTTGTCATATGCATAGCTTTTTTTTTTTTTGTTTTTTGTTTTTGCCTACACAGGTATTGAAAGCTCCGTCTCTAAGAGACACGAGTAGTGTATTTCAGTTTATATGAACCAAAATTACTGGTATGAAACCTTCGAGAGTACAGTCCAAACATACAACTCAGCCTTTGTTTGGCAAAGAGAGGTGTTCTTGGTCCAGATCAAACTATAATATGGTTCCTTCCTGGATGGTTCAGACCAGATACATAAAAGGGAAATTATTGTGCTCATTTACACTACTCTATATTTTTTACTTTTATAAATAGAGTTGCTTTGCATGCTTCACATTTCAAATAGCTTCTTATACTGGATGTTGGTTTGGTCCCTCAGTTTATATACTGTCTGAAACAAGACGTTTTAGCCCCCCCCCCACCCCCCTTCCTGGTTGTTTGATGCTTGGAAACAAAGAATCTGAACAGCAGGTGTGTAGCGCTGCTACAGAGCTGTGTACCTGAGATGACCATATTGGGGATATCCCGTCTCCACGACATCATTAAAGGTAGACAAAAACATGGAAAACTGAGCCCTCACAGCAGCCTGAGCTTCTTGAACAATAGCGATTACCTGTACATATGCTGACCTCATTATTTGAAACTTTGGCCATTCTTAATATGAGCATCTACCATTAGAGCTGTATGACAGTATATCAGTGTGTGTGTGTGTGTGTGTATATATATATATGACAGCAAATTGAAAAGCATATAAGGTGGTCTGCTGTAAGTCTGGCAGATGGTAGCAAATGGAGAGATGAGGAGGCTAAGTAGATCCACAATGTTATATAAAACCAAATGGAACAACTCATAAAAATGCCGACATTTAGCAGGTATTTTCACAGAGGATGACAGAGAGAGGATATTAGAGGATGGGAGAGGAAGGCCACATCAAGATCAAGACACACCGCAGCAGAATATATACAGATCGTATACAAAGAGGTAATAAAAGAATTTGTTCATTCATTTTTCTGCATTCATTCAAAGGTGACAGGAGGCTGACAGCTACCTGAAAGACGCAAAACTCTGAGGTCTGATGCACACACTGTACAAACCAATCAATCCCAAATGTACATGCCGAGCTTGTTGGACTGCAAGGACTAGACATTCTGCAGAGTTTTGTTATGCACTCAGATAATTGTAATGTAAAACCAAAACTAAATAGATCAAATGTATACTATGTAACAATTATACGAAGACTGGTTACAGCTTTTAGGTGTGAAAAAGCCCTAAGATTAATGTGTATAAATTCTTAAACAAGCCCACAATCTGTGAGCTGTCACATGCTGATGCTCTGCCTAGACCTGTAAGCTTCACAATGTAATGCACTAGGTACGCCTTTAGCTTAATTGTTCCAATTTTTTGAGGAATGCAGATAAGCCAAAACCTTCACCGAGGTGATGATTGTCAGAGATGGATATCTCAAAAACAGGGCTAGTAAAATCAAATTATCGACATTCTAGATACCATCCATCTATCCATCCATCAATTTTCTCAGACACTACTTCGGGGTCATAGGAGGGCTGGAGCCTATCACAGCTGTCAATGGGTAAGATGAAAGTATGGGTGCACCCTAGACAGGTCGCCAGTCCATGTTAGAAACAACTAGAGGTAAAAGCATATGTGTTCTGTTTTTTCAGGTGATCAGAAAATGAACATTTAAAGAATCTGTGTGTTTCGTGTGTGTAAGAGGGTGAAAATGCAGTCCACCCCGAGGACTTGTGCAGAGAATTCTTGCTCGCTCCTTTGTGTGTCTCGCCCTCCCAGCTGCGCTCTGCTCCCCGCGAGGTCAAACTTAGGCATGCACTCATGATAAGTGGGCTTTTGTTAAGACAAATGTTTCAAGAGGTGCTTGTCAAAATGTCTGTTTCTGAAGGCAATGGCTAATATACGTGCATAACAAAAGAGAAGGCACTGCAATCATTCACCGACTCTATGTGCAGTTTCCTTATTAAAACCTAATTATGCTCATTATTCAATCAAATTAGTGTCCCTCCATTGCCCGTTGTCTATTAGTCCCATAAGATAAAGTTTGAAATGACCTGTAAATGCGGGACTTGGTTATTATTTTTCCCATGATAGTCAGTCATTCTGTTATTAAGCAGCTCTTTGTCCTCAATACGTTATCCCTCCTCCTGCATCTAAAGCTGGTTTGTTACATGGACAAAACAAAGAGATTTCTATCAGTCCTTAGCTCAGTCCTCCACCCCCTGCAACCCTAGAGAGCAAATGATGATCATTTGCCTACCTTAAAGACAAAGAAAAATGACTGAGCAGAACACGCATGTGCTCTGACCTTATCATTATAAAGGTGACACAATTATACTCACAATTATACATACTGAATACCTAAGTGAGTTTCTATTTTTAAAGACTGAAAAAGGTCTGAGAAAGAAACACATTTTAGCCAAATGACACCCAATTATGTGAACAGTGAAGGCTGTTACAATGGGGTACAGGGCAGGATGACAGAGTAGGGTGGGGCGACTTTGTGACAGAGGAAGAAAAAGCATTGCTGTGGATGTGGGAATTTTTTGGAGGGGAGAAGGGCAGCAAGGTATGACTCCACAGAGAGAGGTTAAGAAAGGGCCTGTCTACGAAGGACTTAATGTGAAGGGTCATTGCTGAGAGGGGAGCAGTGCCTGCTGACACAGACAGACCGTCTGAGAGTTTAAGTAGCCTCAGAGATTTTGCTGCAGGTCTCGGCGACAGTCAGAGATAGCAGAGGCAGACAGGGAGAACTCGTTCCAGCCCCCACATCTAGACTCATACTCCAAGTACTTATGCAGACAATAGGCAACCATTTAGAAACCCTATACACCAGGTCAACCTGAAGAAACAAGTGCTTTGCATTGCTTCATGTCATTGCATGTCCAACCAAAGTCGCCTAAGATTAATGTCCAGACAAGCACCAAATATGCAAGAGCAAATTTTATAGGGAACCTAATGCCACGACCGATTGTTCAGAAAGAAAAGGAACAACAGCGTTCTTCATTCAGTGCCTGCCTTACCATATCTGTTTCTGGCAGCTGATGCAGGATTTGTCTTTTTATGGTCATTTTTTTGGCAAATAACAGAGGGGGAAAAGTGGGCATAGTCAAACATGGACATATTTCATTGTCTTATTCTGAGTACTTATGTAATCCAGATCCAGTGCCAGCAGAAACAGACAATGAGACAATGAAATATTGCATCAATATACTCAGTATAAGTTGAATCTTGATTAATTTGCAAGAGTCACATCTTCACTGGCACAGCCATTGCCTCATCTGTTCTTGCCTCTACCTTCATGATGACAAACATATGGGTCTGGGACAGAGGCCAAGATTCTGACAACTGTTTTAAATGATTTTTTTTTTTTTTTTTTTTTTACTGTTGTAAGGACAAATGCTAATAAACAGCTCGCTGAGCATTCAAAAACAAATTGGCGTTTATTTTAAGGGTTTCATTTTGTATCCTACATTGTTCCAGTGGGATTAGGAAACAAAGAAAAAAAATTAGTTGGGAATGAATAGCAATATCATTTCCCATATGAACTAAATAAAGGAGCAAAGAACATGATTGTGACTTTCTTGCCTGCCAGCTGTTTGCCATCATGACCCACACCTGCTACACCGAGGGAAGGTCATTGTCAATCGAATCAGTGTAATTTAGGTGCTCCTTTGTGCACCCATGTGAGAAGAGCTAAATGTATTACGTTCAGCATCCTGCTGGGTATGTGGGTGTGTCTGCCCGCCTGTCTGTCTAGATGTCTTTCTCATTGTGTCAGCCAGAGTCTCTTTCTGTTCATCTTTGTGTGAGCCAGCTAGATGCAGTGGCCCACAGCAGATGAGCCATTGCAATGATTGGCTGGTCCCTGCTGTGTGCTGATAGGTCGTTGTCTTTTTCTGTTCAAACAGGGGTCTAATCAGACACTTTAACAGGCTGCCTTGTTCAAACACACCATGCTCTGCACTGGGGATCTGGCAAACACAGACTTGTATTTATGTGTGTATGCGTGTGCGCGTGTGTATGCGTGCGAGTGCATGCTGGGGGTCAGTATAATTAGTGTTGTCGAGGAGATGGAAGTGGGATGTAGAAATTTGTCTTGCTCAATTTTTCTGCAGCCTGGACCTCGTTCTCTCACACCACCCTGTCTGTAATACATTTCACTTCCTTTGTTTCTGACTGATAACGAAGTGTCCAAATAATTAATAATATTTCTATCCCTGGGTTGCAGAGATTGTACAATAACAGAAAGTTGTCCTGATGCACTTACTTTAGGATGTCATGGGCTGCTGTTTTACTCTTAGGTCACTGATAAGAAAAAGAAAAAGCATCCATTTGGACTTCTGTATGATTGCTATAATAGCCAATTAAATGCCTCAGCTGTATTTACAAATCCGACCTTTTTTCTGATTGCACAGCTCATCTCGAGCCACCATCTTTTTTTCTTGCCAATTTTTTTTTGTTCCATCCTGCCACCCTACCATACTTTTGACTATTAATATTCCTAAATGTGCTCTATCAGTCTGATACAGTGTTCAGTTGCAGAGCTAGTTTTGTAGCACCGACTTGTTATACAAGGATTTTGTTTTTTCTGTTTTAGTTTCACACCTTTAATTTTTACTCATCAGAGGGGAGTCACACCTTTTCCCTCTGCAGTTGCTTCATGAAAGCTTTTACTTTTACTTTTCTGTAAATCCGTTACAGGTGCAGAGTTGGTTTCATCACTTAAGAGCTATGCATTAAGAGCTTAATACATGTTTTATGGTTGTCTGTATGTAAGTAACCTATGCTTGCTTTTGTTAGGCAGTCACAGCCCATAGTCAAGGTAAGGAAAAAGTCGTGTTTTTTCAGAAAGTCAAAGCATGAAACCCAGTGTGATTATTAACTGTTATGGACATATATAAAATATATCATATATAAATGTCCTTTTGAAGAGATGGGGCTGCAGGGGAAGTAGTCTGAAGAAGCTAATAAACAATGCATCTACATTTTTTTTCCAGCTGCTAAATCTTTAAATGTTAATACAGCAGGTGCGACTGTGTCACGCCGCTAGAGCTGGTTGCACCACAGACAGTAATTCCAGCAGACACATTACAGTGCATAGCGAAACATCTCTCAGCTCTGCGCCACTTTTTTGAAAGCCACGGCAAGCAGCACAGAGCGTATGTAGAGCAGGAAGTCAGACAAAGAATGAAGAGAATCCAGTCAAATTTTAAAATAGTCCACACACACACACACACACACCAAATGCTCTGCTTCTGAAATGCAGTGAAGGACTGAAGAAAACTGTGCCATCTGTGATGTCACAGACACACAAGTTGTCAAAATTTGCGAATTTTTCAAAACTGTTTCTTACTTACGCACATCAGAACGAGCATCTTACATTCTTTCAAATGTTTTAGGATACCGGGGCGAATGGCAGCATAATTGTCAACTTAGAATACCATATTTTTTGTATCTGTCCTTTTGATCAGATTAGATAATGTTTAGTATCAGTTTAATAGCTCTAATCTCCAAAACATCTGACCATTATTTCATTGTGTAAGTCATCGCTTACATAATAGTTTATCTACTTGTCGAAATCTGCCGAGCCCACCGGTGTAAGTCATAAGAATGAGTAATGCAACATATTTATAGAACCTGAAGAGTTATAACAATTTGTGAACCTGGAGGAACCTGCTCAGATAAATATTTTATGGAGGAAACAGCCTGCCCAAGGAGGAAGAGACGTACAGATGTGTGGTGTGCAAGGGAAAGACAGAGTTGGAAACATTAGGTGTGAGTCTGATGAAAATGTGGGGCCAAAGGCACAGAAAGTGATGGGGATGAGTGTTTCTACACTATATGTTTTTTGGAACTGATTATTTGCGTGATTTTCTACTGGAACTGTAGATTACTGCTCTTTTTCTTTACTAAGTACAATGTAAAGGCATGCACACATACACAAAGGCATGTTTCATACACAATACAGGTCAGTTACCCTCAGAGTGGTGTAGTAGGCATGCTGTGTTGGTGAAAAGAAGTAGTTCAAGACTTTTAGGAAATTTTAGGAATTTAGGAAATAGGAAAGTCTGATAAAGTACACAAATGACCTTCTAGGTTTACACAGAGTCAAAGGAAATTGTCATTTTTTTATGGGAATGACTTATTCACTGGCATAAAATATAAATTTTGACACATGATTTAGAGGGTTTTTGGGGAGTTACAGCCTTTTGCAGGTTAATTGTACTGTTTTGTTGAATGTGCGAGAGAAATGCATCTTCAAAAAAGCTGCAAGAAGTGTGTGAAATCAAAAAAACCAAAACTGTAAATACAATCAAACTTCTAACTTTGCAAGTACAAATGTACAAGTCTTGCCATATTCAAATACAGTTGCACAATGGAATTGTCACATAATCAAATCACGTTAACCTCACAGTGTGGCGTGACACTGACGTGACATCTCAACACGCTCTGAACCCGGCAGAGTTTTGTGCATCAATTGGCACCATTATCGAGACCAGGATTGTGTCTTTGTAAGATAATAGATGGTTCCTGGGTGAAATCAGGGCAGGCCACTCAGAGCTCTAAAAGCACCGGGCAGAGATGGTGTATCAATAACTCGAACTGGTGCTTTTTGTTTTGTGCAGTATGATTGAACACATTATTTAAATTCTAATCTTCCCTATAAATCAGAATTTATGCCACACAGAATAGCAGGAAATATTTAACGCGTTAAACGCATGTGGCTCTTAGACATTAAGTTCGTTTTGACTCACTCAACCTCTCTTTAATTTTACATGTGAATTGCCTTGGCACTAATTGCCTTGGCACCTGAAGCATTTACTAATTAGAGACATTTTTTAGTCATGAGAATATTAATGCCTTAGTGAAGTGTCAAACCTTTTCTCTTCAGCTAAAGCACATTTTGCTCTCTCTCTCTCTCTGTCTAT
>JAVDPK010001050.1:0-14026 GCA_034780415.1 Cichlasoma orientale | reverse complement strand
TATATATATATGGCTAGCATCCTCCTCTGTCATACCAACCCTCTGCATGTCCTCCTTCACTACATCCTCTGTGGTCTTCCTCTTTTCCTCCTGCCTGGGAGCTTCATCTCAGTGTGTTCAATATAACCAGTATCCCTCCTCTGCACATGTCCAAATCATGTATGAAGGCAATAAATGAAAGTGTGCTTAGAACTAACAAAATTAAGTGTGTATAGTTTAGTTGCATCTGAATTTTATTCAGGTATTTTTGAGGAGCTCTGATATAGTGACTGCCCCCAGGAAATATAATACTTGTCACTGTTGGGGCAGATGTGTGTGGCTGTGTAATGTGGGTGAGAAAAGGGAGACAGCTCAAAGATTTGTGTGTGTGGAGAGTGTTGCTTTAAGAGTGGTGAGTTTTGTTTGAGCCCACAGACATGGATGCTCTCTCTGTGCCTTTCTCTCTTTCTCCCTCTCTCTCTATCTCTTTCTGTCTTTCTTTCTCTCTTTTTCTTACACATGCTTAGGCAAACACACACATGCATACAGTACCCCCAAAGATCATGCATGCCTCTGTGTGCTAATCCCTCTGTGCTTGGTGCTTCAATTCCACAGAGGTTAATTAGAGATAATCAGAGGGAACCGGTGTTCTGCCACAGAGCAAACTCCACTAATTTGTGATCACTGAACCCTTTGTCTTCTTCACAGCCTCCCTTTCCTCGCTTTACCTTTCTACCTGTTTGTGTGTGTGTGTGTGTGTGTGTAGGACGGGGGGAGTCGGGGTTACTGCAGGTAGACGAATATAAATATGTTTTGGTTACAGTAGTAACCTTCAAGATGTTTTCACAAAGCGGTGCACCGCTCAACTTTTTTCTCTCCCCTGATCTTTTTTATTCCACGCTAAAAAAAAAAAAGCCACAAAACACAAGTAAAATTCCAAAACTTCATAAAAAAATAATAACCTCGAAAAGATAAGGAGGATTATCTTCAGGTCTGGAAAACAAGAAGGAATGTTAACTTGCAACCTTTGAATGACTGAGGGGGGAAAACGAGGGATAGCGGGATGCTGGTGGGGGATAATGTTTCTACATTAGTTAGAGGTCACGTGGGTGGAAGAGAGAGTGATAAATGGGATCGTTTGAACATCAGTGTGTCTTTTGCAGACGTGGGAACTTCTAAAGTCCTATCTTGTTACACCATAACATCACATGGAATTTTTAAAAAAGCACATACTGACAAGTGCAGAGAGGTGGTTGTCCAGCTAGCACTAAGTGCTGGCAGTGAGCGAGACCTCACTGTGTGGCGGGACTGTTCTAAGAGAAGAGAGTGTAAATGCTGCTGTTCCTCTTACTCCTTTTATTGCGATGCATTTGCCCTTTAGTCTGACACATAAACACAACTTTAATTCTTGTGAATTAATGTAGAGTCAAAGATTGTTGTTGTGCTCCCAGCTGAGAATCTGTGTAATGATGCAAGGTTGTAGCAGAGTTCAGCTCTGAAATAACAAGGCAGTAAAAGCAGTATAAACAGAGGTTAAAAATATCCGTGAGCATGCTTCTGTTCTGTCATTACCCTGCCTTTTGATTGATGACAGAATGTGTCACTCCTATCACTGCCCCCCCCCCCTTTTTTTTCCTGAATCCCTTCAGCTATTTCATGACTATATGTTAATTTCACATTCCAATTAAGAAGAAGTCACTCAATGGAGGTGAAAGGAGGTTTAATGAGAAATTATTGGAATTTTTTCAGCTTTTTTTGCCATCGCACAGAGTTGAAAGGCAACTCGGCAATTCAGCTTCATTTGTGCTTCATAAACAAATACATGAAAAGCCCGTGACCCATCACATATTCCACCACAGATCACTGATAGACTTACACTGAATGTGTAAGAGGTTAATAGGTTTAGAGACAACAGAGTCCCCTTTGAAGCTCCTGCACAACTCACAACCATATCAGAGGACACACTGCAGTCTGCCTGTCAGGTGGTCGGTGATCTAGGGAGGTGCTGGACGTGTCTACTCTCATCACGTTCAGCTTCTCTCTGTGCTGGACGAATTAAAGAATGTGATGCAACCAGTTCCATTCAGATGAGAGTGAGCGCTCTGCAGCAATTTAATCAATTTAATTCAATTCTATTTTATTTTATTTATTTACTCTCTATTCACAATAAGATGAGGTTGACTTTTTTTGGGAACAGAAACCAGACAAGGTTTTCCAAAGCATCGCTATCTACTCCTAGCTGAGGCGCGTGTTGTGAAGGTGACTCAGAATAGCTAACAGGTGGATGGCACACATCCTTAAAAACCTTGGGGCTGATGACACCAGAGCCCTTGCCTTGTTTCGAGTCTCTGTTTTCGGGACCCTTTGGTGTCACATTTGAACGGGCTGGGTTCTCTTAAGTGTCATTCATCATTGCACAGTCTTAAAGTTGTGCAGTTCAATTCAAAAGGTGATATTTCCCTATAACGAACTGATTAGCTGGTGGTGCTGCATCAACCCAACCAAACAATGAAAGTGAAACTAAACAGGGAGTCAAAGCGAAATCGAGCAGTTAAAACAAAGCTCTCAAACAGGGGAAATAACGGCCGTCTCCTGCTAGATCTTCTTATGCCACCACAAGTCCTCCTGTCTCCTCTTGTGGACTTTGAGTAATTAGGTTGTCACTAGAGGAAGTTTGAACATATCCTGTATTCAAACTCTTTCTACATGGACCTGATGGTTTGTATGGAGACAGATTGCGCTGAGGGAACTGAAAGGCATGGAGGGGCACATTACAGATGCACTGATGCAATCTTTGGATCAGATTTCAGTCCAGTCCTGACTCAGAAAGCTGGATTGGATACTTGCAACAGCAGGCCGATCTTTCTTTATTTATGTATTGTTCTGTGTTAACGTCACCGTGCGACAGCATCCAGGAGACTAACAACAAAGTGGCAGCAGTTCACCTTTGCTATGCCAACAGCTTTTCTTTGTATGTTTACAACGTTTTTTTCTTTTCTTCTTTTTTTTTCTTTTTTTTTAAACTGAAACTTGACAAGTGAGTTGACACTTGTCGTGTTTGGTGTAACACTGGTTGGGAATCTTTTATTACACTTCAGCTCTCTCATGTCAGCTACAAACATAATGTAAGTGTGAAGACGTGCAGGAAAAAGAGAAATTAGCACAACTGTAAATGACAGCAGTGTGCTGTAACCTAATTACTAATGTCTGAGTAGAAATAAAACTGGTGCAAATGAATGAGATGAATAATGCCAATACATTATTTTCATTTTATTTATCTAGGACGTGTAATTCATTATTTGATCAGTAAATACGAGTTCAGTAAATGTATATACTTGGATGTATTTCTTCCTCTTCATCTCAGCTTCTCTAACTTTGTCTCCAAACTGCTCGCGCTGAGCCGTCTCTCTGATGTACTCGTTTTTAATCCTGTCCATCCTGGTCATTCCCATTAAAAATCCTGTCCTCTTCGACTCTGCCACCTCCAGCTCGGCCTCTTGTCTTTTGTTAGTGTCACTGACTCCATTTATTTGCTTTTTTTTGGGGGGGGGGGGGGGTTAAGTTGAGCCTAATATCACCTTACACATAAAATAATGTGTGTCTTCCTCAAACCAACTTAAACAGCTTATTAATTTAACTGAGGAATTGGAAGATAGCCTGAGTCAAGGTAGCCGTATTGTATTGGAAATGGAAAAAGCTGGACTGCTGCATGGCTAGTGAAGGGTCTGTGTCAGAATCTGGCTGCTTTTCTTACATTGGAGTTGGTTATTGATGAAACAACGGGCTCCAAAATTTATTGAAGAGTTTTAGATGCTAACTAAAATCTGAAGCCACTGAAATGGGTCACAGAATAGGGATCTAAAGCGCAGAACCTTAGAAAACCTTGGAATGGACCTCTCAGAGCCTGACCTGTGTCCCATAGAGCACTGACTACACGTGATAGGGAAGAAAAGATCAGTCTGTTGATGCGCTAGTGTGCAACCTAATTATTAGAGCGCCTGTCGAGTAACCAAATGCTTTTATAACTAACAAATGTCTTTTTGTTTGGTTGACAATCGGGATTACTTTTTCTTCAAGATAAATGCCATTTACTACCTAATGTAACTACATTCATACATTATGTAAGGTGCCAGAACAATTTTAAAAAGAACATGTTGCTGCATATACAGTAAGCTGAACTACAGTATAGACGTTTTACATACGGTATGCATTTGTGTTTGTGGTTGAGTTTGCTTTTATGGTTTGTAAGTGCATGCGCGCGTGTGTGTGTGTGTGTGGTGTGTGTGTGTGTGTGTGTGGTTGGTTGGTCATGCTACGGGTCATCAATAATATATGAGCTCTACTCTCATGCATTTAACACTTGGTTTCACTTGATTTACTCATCTGGCTCCTCAGCCACAGGGGGATGAAGTTATCATTAAAACATCTCCTTCCTTCTCTCTGTTTAAAAAAAAATATATTACCTTTAGTTTGTGTGTACCTAGGATGCAGTGCTGAGTGAACTGAAGAAAATAGACTTAAAGCTTAGTGTTTTAAGTTGTGATTTTACATGCGAAGAACATGTGAACAGCAACAAATGGCCTATGTAGATGACTGTACATAAAAAAACAACTCATTGTGTGAATCATCCTAAAAAGCGCTGAATATATTAGCCCGGCACGCAGCACAGCTAAGCTACACAAATTAAAACTGGAGCCAGTTTTAATTAAAATGAAAATTTGAAATCAAATTAATTGTAATGATGTGAATGCTATGAAGATATACAGTGTATTATATGTGCTTATTTTTATGTGAAAAAAAAAGCAAAAAAGATGAGACTTATAACATAATCAGCATTTTTCTTTGGGGTGGGGTGTGTGTGTGTGTGGGGGGAGGGGGGGGTGAATGCCTAGCTTTAAAAATCCTCTTTGGAACATCTGAAATAACTGAGCCTGGAAGCCGTGCCCATTATTTCACAAACAAAATTGTTTGGATGTCATGACTTGCTCTTCCCTAAACTTTCATGCAGGTTAGAACAGTTCAGATGCTTCACACATGATTTACAAGCTGATAAGCTGTTTCGCTCCTGTGGGGATGGCATTTTAAAGTAAATGCAGGACACAAAAAAAAAGGCCTCGTGAGATTCTGGGGTTAATGTGTTTGCCAAACAGCCAACGTGGTTTTCCAGCATCAAAATCAAACGTGAATATGCGTTTATCCAGTCATGTGTGGGGAGGTGCCTGAGTAATACATTTTTCAGTCATATCCAGCATAACCTATTTGTTAACTGCTGTAAATAACTGCAGTACCCTCTCGCTGAGCCTTGCAAGATCATAAGCAAACTTGTGGTTTACTTGTGAACAGGCATTTTTAAGGCATCAGTAATCCTAGAGTACACTCAATGTGTGTGTAGATATGCTCTTCTTACCATGTGCATGAAACAAGTCCAAGATTATTGATTCATAAAATGTGTGCAGGGTCAATTTTGTTCGTACTACTGTGTGTACATTAGTGAATCCGAATTCTAAACCAACAGATGCGCGCTGCCTATCTGCAATCTGCGTACTGACATGCCCTGATTTCCCTATCTAGGGAAACACATGGACCTCCTGGTGTAGAAGAGACAGCAGTGGCTATATTTTAAGAGAGAAGCCTGCAGCAAATGAATAAATAAATGCAGGAGAATTTCCACCTGGAGAAACTGAAACAATAGATTCCAAAGAGGAAGCCGGGAAATGCAAACCATTCCAAAGTGTTTCCTTGGTTAAAGAACTAATATAGATGCTGAATATTGCTTCCCCTTAGATGCTCACTGTGGCTCAAAAAAGTATATATATATATATATATATATATATATATATATAAAGAAGTAAAAGTGTTGGACAAGGAGCAGCTGAACTGAGAAATTCACTTTGGTTATGGAAAGAAAATCCATATCAGCCAGCATCTGTGGGATATGGCCAAGAAATTAGACTGTGATGAAATCCAGCAAGGATGGAAGTCATTTTGAATGAATGGCAACATAAAATAAGACTGATTTTATTCCCAGAAACTGGGAAATTCTTGAATGTAGTTTTAAGCATTTAAAGCTCATCTGTGATCAGTATTGTAGATGAAGTATTTGGAAGTTTGTTTGTCATCTGTTTTTGTTTGGACTTGGTAAAAGTTTGCAGTGAAATAATTGCCCTCCAGATATAATTAAAAAAAATAATAATAAAAGTCCACACCTTTTTAGTTAATATTTAGTGTTCTTTACATTATCATTTCTTTGATATGAGCATTTTTTTTGGTTTGGTTTACATTTTTTTGGACAGCTGCACATAAAGGGGGACATTTTTAAATTATCATTAATATTATTTATACAAGGTTAAAGACTGTGTTTAAATTCTCTGAGACAGCCAAGGTTTCACTATTTGTGTGTACGCAGTGCATCAGTTTTACATACACGCAAGTTTTCTCTCACAGCACATTTGCAGAAATGACTCGCTTGCTCATGACACGACTTATGCTTTATTTTGTCTGAATTATCATGCTTGTGTCATAAGGTGTTGTTGCGTTCACACATATTTTAGTATTGCACAGTTGTCTCCAGATGTTTGGTATGTACACCTTTTTGTGTATACATGGATTTGAGTGTGATTAAAAATGAGGCTGAACCACTGCTCCACCTCTTCCATGACTTAATTGGTAACTTTGAATGGTCATGTCAATCAGTTGTGACCTTTTTACCTCTGAGGTCTTTTCAGTCAAATGAGCTGGTTTCAAGTGGAGTAAATTATTAGACATTACAGTCATTATTTTTTTCTATTCATATTTTTGTTAATGCCTAATATAATCCAATTTTCTGCAGCTTAAAGGGTCAAACTTAAGTCTCAGCTGAGAGACATGGTTTTGTTCTCGTTCTTGCTGTAAGAAGAAAAAAAGATGACAAAAGGAGAAGAAGAGAAAGTGGAGAATGAAAAATAACAGAATAGAAAATAAATGATGGAAAGAGTGCAGGAGAAAACAGATAACTGGGAGAACAGAGGAGAAGAGAATAGATGGTGTCTGGTGAAAGGGATGGGTAGAAGAGGTGGTGAATAGGTCTGTTTATGTGCGGCAGCATTAATCTCTGTCAGTCTGTTGGTCAATATTGTCTGTGGTCTCAACCATTCGATGTCGCTGTAAATGATTGATATGGCAATAACCTGTTTACCCAGGTGGCTTAAAGTAGTGGTGTTCACAGCAATATCGAATAAACAGCACAAATGCACTGTCTTTAATAGTTTTACAGCTTCTTGTGTGCACATGCAGATGGGAAAATACACTCAGGGAGACATCACTGGTGGTGGCAAGGGTCCAGGGTGATGCTGGAAAAAAGATCTTCAGGAAGACGTGTAGCCCCTCTAATGCAGGATTTATGGTCCTGCTTCGACGTCCGTTTCTGTGGGATCGGTCTATGTGGACAGAGGGATTGTCCGTTTTCCAAAAGAGACAATAAGGGCGTAGGTTCAATCTGACTGTTGGTTCAAAATTTGGTTTGAAAAGGAAAGCAAGTGTGAGAGGACTTCACCAAGAACAGGAAGTACAAATAACGCCCATTAAAGATGATAAAACGCACATATGAGAAGCACAGACAGCGGCTGCAGTGGAGAGTTAAAGTTGTTATAAATATTTGGTTTTATTGCACAGGATAGTTCTTTGTATCTTATTATTGCTGTCCTCTCTGTGGAAGTGGCTAAGGAGCATCAACAGCACAAACACGAATAAGAGTAGCCCACGTTGCCAGTTGTTCCGCATGGTTTAAAGGCTGCCCCCTGGGGTCAGTTCACAGCTACAACATGCAGACATCTGTCTGGAAAGCTGTTTAATGCCTACAGAATACCACAGTCCTTTTAAAAAAACAAAAACATTTTAAAACATACAGTGCTCAGAAAAAATAAAGGAACACTTTTTAATCAGTTTATAGCATCAAGTCAGTTAAATTTCTGGGATATTGATCTGGTCAGTTAAGTAAAAGAGGGGGTGGTTTTTTTAGTTTCAGCTGCTTTGGTGTTAATTAAATTAACAACAGGTGCACTAGAGGGGCAACAATGAGACAACCTCCAAAACTGGAATGATTTTACAGGTGAATACTGACATTTTCTCCGTCCTCATCTTTTCTGATTGTTTTTGCACTAGTTTTGTATTATATGAAACGGATCAGTGTCACTGCTGGTAGCACGAGGTGATTCCTGGACCCTACAGAGGTTGCACAGGTAGTCCAACTCCTCCAGGATGGCACATCAATACGTGCCATTGCCAGAAGGTTTGCTGTGTCTCCCAGCACAGTCTCAAGAGCATGGAGGAGATTCCAGGAGACAGGCAGTTACTCTAGGAGAGCTGGACATGGCTGTAGAAGGTCCATAATCTATCAGCAGGACCAGTATCTGTTCCTTTGTGAAAGTAGGAATAGGATGAGCACTGCCAGAGCCCCACAGAATGACCTCCAGCAGGCCACTGGTGTGATTGTCTCTGACTAAACATCAGAAACAGACTTCACGTCGGTGGCCTGAGGGCCCGATGTCCTCTAGTGCAGTGGTTACCAAAGTCACGAGTGCTGCTGCGGCCCACTTAAAAACCCAAAAATACCAAGGGGCCCAATAGCGCCGGCCTGTGAAATTTTCCTGGCAAGAAGCCTGTCTTCACTCTTATCAAAACACAAGAGAAAGTGGTGTAGTTCCTTCAAAATTTGTTTCAAAAAGCATAAACAACACAGGCTGTTGGCAATAAATTGTTAATACTATAAATTGTTAATAGTAACTAGCCATGTAAAGTACTAATGCCAATATGTGACCCACTCGCGACTGGGAGACAAACTTTAATACAAGAGCAGTAAATTTAGGTCAGAGTAATGAGCAATATGACAAACCAACCACCCGCTATTGCCAGTTTTAATTTGCTTTTTATATAAACAAATACAGTTATATAAATATGTAACTATGCATACTTGTGAGTAATTTCAAACTGAATTTCTGTTATTACTGCAGTACCTTCGCGGCCCCCTGATGGGCCACGGCCCACACTTTGGGAACCACTGTGCCCTGTGCTAACTGCCTTGCACCATAGAGCCCAACTAGCATTTTGCCATAGAATACCGGAATTGGCAGGTCCAGCACTGGTGCTCTGTGCGTTTTCTCAGATGGTTCACCCTGAGCATGTGTGACAGAGGTGAAAGGGTCTGGAGAAGCCGTGGAGAACGTTATGCTGCCTGTAACATTGTCTTTGAATTCAGCCCACTGTAGGTTGATAACACTATGTAACATGTGTCTTTGACAACATGTGTTATTTTCTAACTCTTTTTATTGTAAAACAATATAAATAGTAAAAATATTCTTGGAGCATTTGGTTAAAATATTTGAAAGAATTTAAGATAACCTCAGCAAATTCATCCAAACTCTTGAATTTTTTTTTTTTTTTTTTGCTTGATCTGATCAGTTAAAGAAAGATTTGATCAAATTGAATTTTTGTTACATCAATTTAGAATTTTTTTTAATCTAATTGAACATTTTTACCATTTTTAATGGCAGTTTTTGAAGAGAAAACAGCTTGAAAAAAAGCTTAAAACCTAAATGAAAACCACCAGTAACTGGCATTATATGGGGAAATGACAAATTAGTCATTGTCTGAACCACAAACACAAAGTTTTGGGATCAAATATATATTTTTAGTTTGTTTACATGTACAAACAGATTCTGATTTGTGCCACAAAGAAACCGAAATTCAAACAAACGAGTCTCTCTAGTCCCACCTTGCATGTTTTGTCTGTTTGTCTTGGCAGACAGATACAGAAAACACAAACTCTCTGAAACAGTAAAAATTGCTAAATTTCCATCAGCAGTGTGAACTTTTGAGCTGACATTTCTCCTCATATAAAGCAGGATCTCTGAGGATTCAGGGAGGCCAGTTGCTTTGATTGAGAGCCGCCCTCCGTGCTCTAAATGACCTGCATCCGAATCAGGGCTGAAGGTCTGCTGAGAGGCAGCAGGAGATAAGATGTAGTGCTGCTCCTGAGGCCTCAGCCCTTGGCAGCATCACTTTGACTTTTCTGATGCTGTCTTCACCTTCTCCACCTACCACAGGGCCTCCGGTGCCTCCTGTTTCCAGTTGGTCAGCTTATCAGCCAGCACAGCTACCCCAGACTCGATATGCCTAGATAGATTAAAGTTATTATTGACCATAGTCACCCATTGGTCAGTGGACTACCATGAACCATCTTAGTTTTCATCACCAGGGAGAGGTGGATCTGATTGAGATATGACATATGTCAGCAACTTGTCAATCAAAATGCATCCAGGCATTAAATAATTGTTGTCTATTTTACTTTAAACGGCAGCCCCTGTTAGCCAGAACAAGAAATTCCCCTTTTTAGACGTGGAGGCCGTGTTTAGTTTTAAAGTCTATGCTGCTGACTTGGCTCCAGCATAGACAAATACTGTCTATCATTTCGTAGCCTATACAAAGCATTTTCCTTTTGCTTTGGCCTACATGTAGCGATGCTTGTCTTAATAAAGGGATGCGAGTAATCCGACTGCTCTTTGAAAGTGAGCCCTCTCTGTTGTAGTGAGTTGTAATGTGTTACAGACAGACTTGGTATGGTTATAAATGTTTTATGACACCTTTATTCCACAAGCACAGATAGTTTAAATATGCTAATGTAATTTTATTCTGCCAGTCTTGTGAATGGTAGACTGGGAGGTTGTGCGAAACCACCTTCCATTATGTATTTCACAATGTGTGCCTATTAAAGGAGATCTATTGCATATTGCCATATGCAAGGGCATTAATTATAAAAGTCCTAGTCCCCAGTGCTCTCCAGTATTGAGTTTTATATATATATACCTTCTTTTGCCATTTCCTATTCAAACTAGTTTTTCATAATGCATCCAGATTCTGCTCAGCTGCTGTAAATGGAACAAAGATGTGATGAAACTCTCTGAAGATGTTTTCACACATTTTGCTAAAACCCTTAACTTCGGCTTTTACTGTATGTAAGAACACAAACATCCAAATCAGGTCAGATCGTACATTAAACTGACACTGCCGCTACTGCAGCGGATGATCGCATCCACTGTTGCCAGCAGTGGCGCAGTAAACGCACTGATTTTTGACCAGAGGTCATGCATAAAAATGACTTCAGAGAACAAGACTGTGCAACAATCCGTGTCCTCTTGTTCATACATATTCTAGTTCCTGCGATAAATAGCTAATAGGTTTCATTTGTTACAAACAATAGGTCCTTTGGAAAGAAAGCCCAATGCATTTTAAGTGGCTAATCTGCTGACCGAGCATGTGGCGGCAGAGGAAGGCAGGTGGTGAGAAAGACTAACTGACTCATTTAGAAGCAGTCATTTTACCATTTTTTTGCTTCCTCTTTATTTGATGTGTTCAACCTTTTGTATCTTTTTCAACATGTCAGTGCCGGTCCTTTAAGGTCAGTTTGTGTCGTTAGGGGCCAGATAGGGTAGGCGGAATCATAAACCACACCTGAATGCTTTTACTGATATGAAGCAGAGGTAAATGATTTAATATACTGTTCATTTTTTTCCCATAATGGCAAGCGATTGCAGGTAAATGTGTGTGTGTGTGTGTGTGTGTGTTTTTTGCACGCTTGCAATCATTATCTCACATGCTTGGCTACCTGCACGCCTTCCTACAGTTGCCCTATGGAAAGGAAATGTCATTTCTATTCCCCAGAAAAAGACCTGCCTAAATTGGAGACACAGCGTGTTGGAGTACCATGAGGATCTAAAAAAAAAAAAAGTATCAGAAAATGTATTAGGAGGATGGTATTTTCCTTGATGAGAAGAAAACCTTGTAGTCAGTGTTTTTGTCTGATAAAAAATGGAAGAGAAGAGACCTTATAACCTAATCTTTGTGAGGATGAGAAGAGGAACAGACACAAAATCCATTTCTTCGTACAGGATTTCTTTCTTTTTTGACAAAGAACTCCTCGATTCAGTCGGAGATCTCAGTTAATGTGTTTTAGAGAGAAAGCATTTCAGCTTTCTGTGGAGGATAGTTATTAGAATTCTCTCATATATGCAATGAGCATTCGTCCAAATAAAGTCGTGCTTGTTTACAATTTGCATTGTAAATTAATTCAAATGTGCGATTTGCATGAATATGCATGGCGTTTTCATTTTTCAACCAAATGAGGACACTTTTGACTTCGCGCCTTATAGCCAGTTTAAGCTCCGTCTCTTGTTGTGGGTAAAAGGGGTCATGGTGGTTGTGGAATCTCTGCATAAGATGAGAGCCAAATGAGAAGCGGTGTGGCAGAGATCCCTGTAGTAGGAAAGCAGGTCGGGGCCAAGAACCACGAAACGAAGGAGACGTGATTTGACAAATAGAGTTTTAAACCAGTAAGCATCTTTTATTTTGAACATTTGAAATCCATTGTATGTTCACTACATTCCACTTGCAGTAACAAGAGTGGGATAATCGTAGCTATAATCCTCACTAATATGAGCCTTCTAATGCTGAAAAGGTATACATATTCAGACCGCATATCAAATATAGATATAACCACTGCCGCTTCCTTTTTCTCCCCCTAAATTTGTTGTATTTTATTTATGTTTTACTTCTTTGCCCCAAGCCTGTTATTCTTCAATTTTTGGCCCATACATAATGGATGCTGTGTGAGTGAGTCAGGGTGGAGTTTGGCTCTGGGGCTTGTGGGCACTGCAGCGAGATAGAGTATGGGAAGGAAAGAGAGACATGGAGAGCGGCAGACTGACCAAGAGTCTGAGCCAAGCCTTGGCAAATAAGCAAAAAGAGAGATTATTCGCCTCATGAAAAGAAGAGACATCATGGTAGACGGTAGCAAAACCACTGTCAGGGACCTAAGTCTGGCACAAAACAATATGAATGGTACAGAAAAGCAGAGGAAAACAAGGGTTTGCTAGAAGTATGCCATTCTAATCCAGGCTTATCATACTTGCCCTGTTTCAGGATGAATATTATCTTCATCTTGTTTTCTTGTTGAATGCCCAAAGGGGCGTGCAGTATGTGGACCCATCATTAGAACCAGACATAGAGGAAGAGGTTTATAATGAGTAAGAGCCCCTGAAACTATGCTGACTTTGATTTGTTCACTAGCAAACGCAGAAATCGTTTTGAAAAGTCAAAATAAAAACCTTCAGCATGTTCGGAAAAAAAAAAAAAAGATTATCCGCTGACAAGTGAGCTTTTCAAAGTGAGCTAACTATACTGATGTGACTAGAGATGGAGTCTCCCTCAGTGGAGACTGAGAGTGCTGTTTTTAGTGCAGCTTTGATTCACAGTACATTAGCGTGTCATTGAAAGCATGTTCAAAGACCGCAAAAGCCACAGAATGTGACAACCTGAGAACTTTGGAGATAAATAAAAGGCTGCTGAGATATTAATCTTCTGTCAAGTTTTTGCGCAGGCTGGTTTTGTACAAATAACCCCAAAATATGAATTAACAACGGTCAGAGCTGAATGCTGCGCGCTGTAAAACGGCGATGTTTTTACTTCCTGTTGTGTTTGCTGAAATACTGCAGAAAATGATAAACTGAAGTCCACGAGTACGAATCTGTGACCTTAGCTAAAGAAAAAGGATTAAAATCAAGTCACTGTTGGTTTCTACCTCTAAAAGGAGTCACTAAATGGTTTAAAGCAGACAACCCCAGATGACATCTAGCAGTGTCGGGCTATATTCAGTCAGACAGTCACTGCATGAACCTTCCCATTTGTTTAAATAAAACCACTGTGTTGGCACAGTGATGGCAGGAATATGAATACATACAGAAAATGCGAGGCCATCTGGCAAAAGAAGTTAAATATGGATCAGCTTAAGAGGCTCCAACACAATGTGCTGCAAGGCACCGCGGAGGCCTTTCTGATATATTCTGTTTATCCTGCCGTAACCTGCGACAGAAGAAAGAGAAATAACATCTCGATAACTCTCCGGAGTTGTAAAAGCTTGACTCGTAGTAAAACGTGTTCAATTTTGTACAGTGTAGCTGAACATCCTTCAAATCTCATGAATCTAATACTCAAACTGCCAGTGTTGTTTCCACTGGCT
>JAVDPK010001049.1:547443-557631 GCA_034780415.1 Cichlasoma orientale | reverse complement strand
GTGTGTGTGTGTGTGTGTGTGTGTGTGTGTGTGTGTGTGTGTGTGTGTGTGTGTGTGTGTGTGTGTGTGTGTTACTATTCAACAGTGGACAACATTTTTGTGGTGTCCTGTTGGTCATGTTTTAAATTGTGGCAAAATCCTGTTGCAATCCCTCTGATGAAGTTATTTCATCTAAGAGGGAACCGGCAAATATCTAATTGTTAAACGTAATACTCAGCAATGCTTCTTTAGGCTGTATCGTCGAGTATAATGACCCAATCACACATTATTTTACACTCCAATATTGTTTGAATGGCAGGCTTCACCATAGAGCCTTTGCAAATGTAGAGAGGCTATTCAGCAGTCAGGCAGATTGGACTTCCTTTTCCATTCAGAACTGCCTTAATTCTTAATGGCACAGACTGAACAAGGTGTTGGAAACATTCACTTTGACATGATGGGAGCTTTGTGACCTGACATCTTCTGCTGCTGGACGCAGCCATCTGAAGTTGGGAACACTGCGGTCATAAAGGGACTGACATGGGACGCAGCAATACGCAGGTAGGCCGCGGCATTCAAATTATGCTCACATGGTACTAAAGGACCCAAAGTGTGGAAAGAAAATATCCACCAGTGGTAAGCTCATGTGAATTGTAGTCTCACTTTCATGTTCTTTTGTGTTCTTCTGCTGCTCGAACTCATCTGCTTCCAGGTTTGACATGTTGTGCATCCAGAGATGCTCTTCTGCATACCTTGGTTGAGTTACTGTTGCCTTCTTATTAGCCTAAAGCAGCCTGGCAATTCCCCCTCTGACCTCTGACACCAACGAGATATTTTTGCCCAGCGAACTGCCACTCACTAGATATATTTTTTTTTCAAACCATTCTCTGTAAACCCCAGAGATAACAATCTATCACACAATGTTATAGATCTGATTAATTGTGAAATAATTTGGTGTTGATTTGACATCAGCAAATGGATAATATTTCTTTTTCTGATTCTATTTAGTGAGTTTTTGCTGTTTGGGGAGACCTGAAAAACTCTCCTGTCAGGGAGTATGATGACCTAAATATCTGTCTGATCACATTCAGTGTTTTGCCCTCTAATCAAGGGCAGCCTAACTGCTTACTGCTACACTGAAACATACTGTGTATCCTTATGTGGAGTGTCGAGATAGGAGGTGGTATATTTAATCTTGTGTGAGGTTAGAACTTCAAAATTATATGACCTTGCCAGCTGTAATGTGTATTCCCCAGTTCTCCTTGATATCAATTTGATGTGTGATAATAAATGTCTCAATATGTTGTACATTTTGTCTGTGCTTCCTGAATGAACCAAACCAAGAAAAGAAACTCCTGAAAGCACTGGAACAGGGAAGAGTCCAATGGGGAAGGTTAGATTCAAATGTTCAATATGTCTAAAAGGGAACAGGCTGTGATGGGCTCCCCCCAATTAAAACAAACAAACAAACTACATCACAACCACTGATAAATTTCGTGATTATAGCATCACTCATGTAAATACACTATATGGACAAAAGTACGGGGCCACACCTCTGAGTTATTCAGGTGTTTTCAGTTCGCTCCCATTGCCACAGGTGTATGAAATCAAGCAGTTAGCCACACAGTCCGCCTTTACTCACATTTGTGAAAGAACGGGTCGTTCTGAAGAGCCCACTGAATTTGAGCACGGTATTGTAATAGGATACCACCGTTGCAACAAGTCAGTATGTGAAATTTCTTCCCTCCAAGACAATTCACCATCAACTGTAAGTGGCATTATTACAAAGTGGAAGCGTTTAGGGACCACAGGAACTCAAAGTGGCACACCACCACGTAAAGTTACAGAGTGGGGTCACCAGGTGCTGAGGTGTATAGTGGGTAAAAGTTGCCAGCACTCTGCTGCCTCAGTGCCTGGAGCACCTCAGCACAAACTTAGTGCCATGGAAACCCATGGCGTGACGCTCCCAGTGTCACATGTAGGTGGAATACTACTTTTGTCCATATAGTGTATTTTGAGTTTTTTGTTTTGTTTTTTGTAAAATAAACTGAATATCTTTGGTTTTTGGAAAGTTTGAATAAGTTAAAGATTTAATTTTGGAGCCTTTGTTGAGTGTTGAGTATAATATTTTCTTACATTTAATATATACATAAATCATTAGTTTATAATTCATAAAGATCATTAATCACAACCCTGCTCTTGGCTGACAGTTGAAAACTTTCCTTTATAATTTACTTACTCATTTTTAGACAACATTCTGGAGGCATGAGCAAACATTTACAGTATTAGCTCAGTGACTTAGCTTGCTAATCTTTTTGAAGCAACTACTAAACACATTAGTCCTACAGCTGAGGAAGAGTATGTAGTCTTAAATGCTGACGTGAGGGTGCTGTTAAAATAATTGCAGTTGAATGTCTCTAGAGAACTTTCATGTCATTAGATCATAGCTTGTAGACTTGACACTAGTGGTTTCTTTCACTGATTCATTCTTTTCACAATCTTATTCTCCTCTTAGGGTCACACATTTGTCAGCAAGCGTACCCCCGTTTTAATTCTTAGTGCTTATTTCTTTTTACCCCGTTCCTCCCGACAGGAATCCAAGCATCTTTTGGTGCTCTCGCTCTCATATCGCCAGTTTTTGCTGCTCTCTTTTAGCTCGAGTCATTGCGTGAAAGAAACACAAGGAGGTAAAGAAGAGAAGCGAGGAGAAGATTATCGTGTTAAAACAGTACGGTGTGAAGGGCAGGATAAGAAACAGATGAAGAAATAAGATAAAGTTTGATTCCAGGATGATCTTACTCTGGTGAAATGGGTAACCCTCCTGCTCTCGCATGTACATTTCGGTGATCTTCTTTCTTTAGCGGTATGGATGAATTCCTCCAGCCGGTTAAGCATTCTTCTACCGATGTTGATTTCATCTTGCCTCTCCTCAACTTATTTTACAAATTCATCCATTTCTCATCATCGCTGAAGATGGGGGCTGCAGATACTTCAGTGCTTTGACTCTGTGCTGCCACATGTCTGCCCCACTGATGACAGTTCCTGACAAGATTTGATCATTCACTCGCTGAAGATTGGCGGACTTTGGAAGAACTCTATCCACTGCATTCCTGAGAGGGGCTTTGGCTTGTTATAAAGTTGCTAAATACCAAGTATGTCTTCAGGAGGATCCAGTAGGCTTAGCGCTACAAGAGTACGGCGATCAGAAAGTTTTTAAAAATTGCAAATTAGGCTTTTGTTTGTGGTACTACTGTGTAAGATTGGATTTTATTATTTTTTCTAACAAATGTTTGTAAATGGGCAAAATAAGATATAATATTTTAAATTTGTTTATTTTTATTAAACCAATCAGTCAGAGAAAAAATCTACTTCAATCAACCAACTGAGGTAACACTTATTTGATTTCATTTTAGATTAAATCGCACGACTCATCTATTTTCTTACAGTATCCACACTAATTAACTACAACAGGTAAATTAGTTTGTTAAAACTGTTAATTATTGAAATCATTATGTATTTTGTGAATTTAAATTCAGTGTTTGTGTACATTTTTTCAGTGTTTTCTAGATAGTTTATCTTATTTTTGTATCATACTGGAATTTGATTTGAGAATCCATTTCCATGATTCAAATTGAAACCAGTTTCTACGTTTTTTGGTATTATATAAATCATAAATCATCAAATGTAGTAGGAGCTTTAACTTTTCAGAATCAGTAAACTAGCCTGGTTTGCTATAAAAATTAATACGGGTATTTTCAATATTTAAATTAAATGACATTTAAAAATGCCAGTATATCGTCACCCTCTTAAAATAAGCCTAAGTCATTTTTTAATGAAAGTTTTATTTTTATGTTTTATCATATTTTTGATGATTCGTTCAGTTTTTTGTCTTTTCTGAAAAAATAATTTAGGCCATTGTTTAAAGAGGGTGACGATATTGAGCTTTACTTGTAATATAAACGAAAATTATAAAATCATTCAGAAATCCTTTAAAAAATTATGTGCGACACAGTTTTTCAGTCATTACCATCACACTGTACCATGCAAAGGCATAAAAGTGAAATTACATTTCAAATGTGTTCAAGAAAAGAAAATGATTGTTTTTCCCTTTTCAAGGAAGGTAGTGATTATTTCTGAGTCTGGCTCAAATTCTCTGGTCTCACTGCGCTGTTAGAAAATTTAAACTATTACATATAACGAACTGAACAAAACTTATGTGACGCGTATGATATTGTAATTTCATATGCAAATGAGCAGAATACGCATAATTTATAACTATAGTTCAGCTTTATTCGAGTTAGCCAGCCAGAGACATCAAAAAGCTGGACAAGCAGAAGGAAGGTTGATCTGAGGACTATTCTGGAGTCTCAAGAGTTAGTTATTGTGCAAAGGATGCTGGACAAACTGCTGAACATAATGGACAACACCTGACCTCCCCATTATGAACTACTAGCCAAAAAGCACAGTGTTTTCAGCAGCAGGCTCCTTCAACTCCACTGTAATAAGGACCGATATAGGAAATCTTTCCTACCCACTGCAGTTAAAGTGTTTAATGACTCCCCTCTGTGCAGGGAGAGCACACTTATCTTCTGAGTGGCAATGCCAAGCTTACTCTGCTCCTTATTTGCACGCTGTACTTTACTGCACAGCCGCAATATCTGAATTATCTTAATTCTATTTCAGCTACATATATATATATATATATATCAAACCAATCTTGACCTAAAAGGTTCACCTTTTTGTTTCACCTTGTGAGTCTGCGTGTGTGTTAGTTGTTCACAGGTTGTAGTGAAAAGGGCATGAGTGCAGTGGCCATAAGAGGCACGTAATATGTTTAAATAGAGCAAAGTAGTGTTTGGAGAATAAGTAATTACTTACATCCCTCTCAGACCATAGGGACACTGTCCAGACCACCTTCTACTGAACCATACATACACAAAACATGTGCAAACTACGATGAAACGCAGTTAGACACTTGCTACACAAATACCTAGTCAGCTCAAGTGTCACTGGTTACAGCATTGATCAGCCGTACAACTAGACATAACAGTTTAGTAGTTGTCAATAATGGCAAAATACCACCTATTTATATTACAAATTAATAACAAATTAATTAAGTAAATTAATTAATAAAATTTTTTTTTACAAATAGTATATTATTACACAAAGCAGAAATGCTACTTATAGTTACATTTCTTTAACAATCCCTGGTCTTCTCTGCAAGGTCAAGGGACCTAAGACATTCCTATTGCCCTCTACAGGACAAACTCTGAAACTCCTCCCACCAGAAACCAAAATGAGTTGATGTTTTTCTGCAAACCCAGAATCACTGTTTCATGCTGTTGTGATGATATATTCCATAACAGAAAGTAAACTAAAAAACTGACTTCTAAAGACTTTAGAAGTCAGTTTAGCACCAACTACATAAAAAGCATAGCAATTACTGAATCACACATTAAAATTTACTTTGCCTACGTAAGCGAACAGTGCCTCTAATCTATTAATTTCCCTGCACAGTTTTGCAATTATGAACTGTGATGTTATCAAGACTCTGGCTGTTTTGCACCACCCTATTGAAAATAGCCTGCATGCACATTTCTTGTATTTACTGGAAGAATAGCATCATTGTGTATGACTGCTATCATATGCTGAAATAAATGAACACTTGTGACTCTAAACGGATTTTGCTGGAATAAAATTCTGCATATTTTTCTTGAAATTATGAAAATCACTGAATTAGAATTTTTTTTTGTGAATGATTAATTAGTTTGTGATTAATGCGGATTAACTAAATAAATTCAGAACAGAAGTATTAAAAGGTATTTATAAAAAAAAAAAAAGTAAACAGAAAAAAGTATTTGTCACTTATGTTGAAACGTAAGCCATGAGAACAACAACAAACACACTGGCACTTTCTACTCTGAGCACTCAGCACTTTTTACTACAAACCGCATACATTAATGTGTTGCTTGCTCTATGCCTATTTAGGTGTTTTCTAATACAAATTAGAAGCAACATGGGGTTCAGTATCTTGCCCAAGGCCACTTAAACAGAAGCTGGAGATCAAACCACCAACCTCCTGATTGGTAGACAACCAGCTCTACCTCCTGAGCCACCCCAAGATTGAAATCACATGTGTGTGTGTGTGTGTGTGCATGTGCTTATCTATGGGTGTTTGTGTTTTGGGTAAGAAGGTCACAGGTGGCGCCAAACTCGCCTTTGGATAGAGTGTTTAACTTGAATTTCCACTCTCCCTTTTACTAGTTCTGGCACTTAGTGCAAGGGAGACATCAAGATGTGACCACAATACCACATTCTGCGTAAGTGGACCTTTTTCACACTCATAATATTGACTCTGATAATGTTTTCATCACTGCACGGCAACACCAGATCAGATGAACTGCACTCTGCACAGACCAAATACACGACAGCTTTTTTGCGTGATTGAAGGACAGAACGATTTGTGTTGCTTTTACCTTTTTACCTCTGAATCAATAGAAGATACTCTTTCACCTTTTGCTGAGTTGAGACGCACGTGTGCGCTGTTCGCTCATCAAGACGCACACACTTGCTTTGCTCTTAGAGGCCAATCGTTTTGAGTGTTTCAAGGAAATGGACATGAAAATATACAGAATTGGCTGTAATTATATGTGAAGGTTTATTTAAGTTTGAGGGTAGCGTGAAGAAAAAAGACAGGCAGACAGAAATCCAAATGAGGGTCTTGTATGCCCCGTGAGCATGGTGGGTTAAGCCTCTGTGAGTGTGTGTACTTATCCATGTATGTGTGTCTGTATTTCACATTGTGACTTGATGATGTTGTCTGGGCCAATCTAGCAGAGTGAATGGTTTGAATTTACGAGCCCGCGACAGTCAAATTGTCCTAATCACTAAGTAAATAGATACTTCCCCAAACTATCAGGGCACACACACCGACAAAACTGCCTACAAGGGCAAGGCTGGAGGGGGTGAAAAAGAGGAGAAAACTTTCACTGTTAATTGTTGTTTTCCTTCTTATTCCAACTTAAAAACACTCGGTGTAATTATTCATAAGTGCCACTTTGATTTGGGCAAATTTGTTTGAAAGAGGCTTAAGGTGTTTTGGTTGAGTTATTCTCTTACAGAGTTTGGGTTATGCACGAAGGGTCTTTTGCTTACAGCGTTTTCAGTTAAATTGAAGCTGAGAGCCGGGGTTTGGATAGAATTACACACCTTGTGCCCCTTTCTGAATGACTTGCCTCTAATCTAACCCAATCTGGCTTTCTGCAAACCTTATGGTGCTATATTTCTTTACATGCATTGGGTCTTAAGATAGGATAACAACTGATGAAGATAATCCACTAAAATGAATTAGATTTGTGTAAAAAAAAAAATGCTTTTAGCTTAAGTGAATCCACCACATCTTGTAAACATTTAGTTAAAGTTTACAGCACAAACAAATGTGCACAGATAACACAGGAAATTTGCTGTAATAAGCATCTGTAACAAGGTAATTACGTCAAATTATGTTGCTATGCGAATGCAAATACAAAATCATAGAATTCAACAGCCAATCAATCTTTCAGGACAACCTGTTAGAGTTTTCAGATGTTTTGTGTTTTTTAATTACATCACCTAAAGATGGTGTACTGTTACACATACAGCACTGTGTACTGTCTCATCATTTATGTCACCTAAACTCCAAAAACTTTATATTTCTGCTGACAACACAGGTAAAAGTGCATTAACCATTCACAAAAAAATGTAACAACAGAAATGCTTTTAAAGGTGTTGGAAATCAAGGCATAAACCACTCTACGTATGGTTCACCAGTGATTTGAACATTAGAGTGTAGCTCAGGCCAAGTAAGCAACCCTACACCAGAGTATAGAGTGTCTGTCATGCCTGGTTTACACTGGACCCATGTCTGGAACAGGAGCAGTGAGGATACTGTGACATACCGAAGACTGAAACTCTCAAGTGGCTCATGTCTCACACAGCATTGAGGGAAAATAAAGAAAATAAATTCATTTGAAAAACACCGCTGAATGTATCTGACACAGATCGGATGTGAGATTCATTTCCAGTTTGAAAATTGTAAAGGAAAGTTTATGAACTTTTGGTATATTTTATTTCTCTACAATTCACATGATGAAAAAAAAATTACAATTTGAAATATGAGCTGCAGGACAGTTACATAAACTATTTAGTTGTACTCAAGGTTGAAATACAGTATAACTCAAATTAAACAATAGCTGGGTAGTCAACTTAAGACAAAATGTAATAAAAAAAAATAATAAATGTGCTTTTTTTTTTTTTTTACCTCTATACATTTTTCAAAATTAGTATAATAGGTTGGTATTTGAGGACACTCAAAAAAAAAAATAAAAAATCAGAAGTTCGTCTAGACACTTACGTATCACATGTCCACATAATGTGGCTTATAGGAGCTCTCAGTCTTCTTAACCTACCTACACAGCAGCCGTGAGCTTTACAGTCTAACATTAACGGCCACAGCAAATACCAGAGCCAGTGTTTAAACTGTAAACTGTAAACGAGGCAGCTCGGTGTACGTGTGTAATAGTAGGAATGATACTAATCGCTTTTTAGCAGTTTGTAATAGACACAGTTTCTACTGCACGTGTGCACACACGTGTATGAAAGTGTCTGGCTATGTTTGAGAGTGTGTGTTTATGGGCTAATTAGGATTGCAGTTACACCATAATTAGTTTTGTGGCATTCCCACAGCACAGAGTATCACGTTACATCATATGCATAATTAGGCAAAATAAACATTCGGTGCTGTAGTCGGCTGTTATGACTCTTTCATCACCTTCCTGTTTTTTTTTTCTTCTTTTTTGACTCCCTCCTCACTTCTTTTGTTTCTCTTGTTTTGTCTAACAGGAATGCTGACATGCAAACATACCAAAATGCAATGTGAGAAGTGGTGCCTGTAACACCTTTATTCGCACACACGCACACACACACACACACACCTATATATACACACACACACACACACACACACACTCTTTGATTTTTAAATGGTGTCTTTAAAAGTGAGAAGACAGAGTTTCTATAAAGATCTAAAGGAGGATCAATTAGATGTTTGAGCCAGAGAAAATACAAAGATTTTTAAAGCCTGACACACACATACTGTACACATACACACACACACGCACACACACACATGCACGGATGCACACACACACACACACAGAGCATTGGACAATCTGGCCAAAAGATGATATAAAAATGTTTTGGTGTAGATTCACAATCCACAATCTTAAGAACTACAGTATAATTCTTACGATGTCAGCTGCACTTACGTGGGCACATGATGAGTTACGCATGTGTAGCAGTAGCTGCCTCAATAAAAACCCTCTCACTTTAACACTTAAAAACTCCCTGCATCCTGTTTTGTTTTGCTTTTAAGATCTGAAAGTTCTTCTCACTAGACATCATGATTTGTGTCTCCACCACTTTAACACCTCTATAAAGGAGGATTTCCATTTTACAGAAATTGCACTTTTAAGTTGTGTAGAGCACAAGCAGCAAACTGTCAAAGACTGCAGTTCCTCCAGTGGCCGCTCAATGCTGACTCAAAAAGCGAGCCAACGCATCACTGATAATCCTAAACGCTGCAAACATTTTCATCAGATAAAGGTTCAAGTGTCGCTTCTCTGTCTCCAACATTCTTCCAACATTTTCACTGTGATTGAATTTAAACCCTTGATAGCAATGTTAGGGCACCAAAGCTGTGCAGTGCCTAATGCACTTACAGTATCCCAACAAGTCAGCGAGTCCACTTTTTAGAAAAAAAAAAAAAAACACGAACCAGAAACCAGAAACACATGAATTAAAGACCCATTAATTCTGGTGTGCAAGTGTTGGTTAGGCATCCAGTTAAAAATAATAACCATAAAAATAAACCCTCTGCCTTTCAGTTTCTCTCAGCTCTTCCTTAATAAGTCCCTAGACTTTTTCTTTTTTATATATATTGGTGCTCCAGAGCAGACACATGATGTCAATACCACTATTTATTATGTTTATTTTGCTTTCTCTCCATACTGGAAATGTCAGGCTCAGTTTTTGCTCTGTGTCTCTTGGCTGGACCTTAAAAGAAATGACAGCAAGGCAGCAAGGAGTCTATTTTTCTTGTGTGTGTGTGCGTGTGTGTGTGTGTGTGTGTGTGTGTGTGTGTGTGTGTGTGTGTGTGTGTGTGTGTGTGTG
>JAVDPK010001049.1:531991-544625 GCA_034780415.1 Cichlasoma orientale | reverse complement strand
TGTGTGTGTGTGTGTGTGTGTGTGTGTGTGTGTGTGTGTGTGTGTGTGTGTGTGTGTGTGTCTCAGAGGTGAGAACAGCATGTTTCATCTCAAACCTTGTTTCTCACTGCTACTCCTACTCTTTCTCTCATTCCTTGTCCCTCCCTCCTTCATGCCCCCTTACTGGCCATTCATTTACACTTGTCAAGAGGTAGCCATTAAGCCCAAAAGCCTCTACCAAAATTTTATTACAAAACCGTTTGTATCCCTGAAAGAAAAATAAATCCAACATTCCCTCCGACTGCATTAGGGCCGCGGTTTGGTGATTGCTTTAGGCTGATAACACTCACGGTGTACCAGCCTCTCAAACGTTAATGTGACTGGAAAAATAACTAGGCCTTCATTCTGTCTTCCTTGCTTGCTTGCTTTCTTTCTTAGGACCCATAGAAGGGCCCTTGTCTGAGTGTTAACCAGCTGGCTGTAACGTAAAGTCATACTTTATTTGACTTCTATTAGGGGAACAAGATATCTAATGAAGAGGACTGTTTATGCTATGTGTAAGCCATAAGAAAGAAATAAAGAGAAGTGAGGAACTGGTCTCAATAAAGCAGTTGGATTTGCTCAGTGCTCTTGTAAAAAAAGTGGGCGCAATCAAAACGGCCAAGAAGGGGGGGGGGGGGGCTAACGGGGCAGGTCTTTCTGGAAAAGTCTCCTACTAACTCTTCTGGTGTGTAGATTTCTGTCCTGAGTGTATGTGGGTTCATGCAAGTGTATAGGCACTTTCATACATGTGTCTTTCATCCTGGAATGAAAAATTCACTGGAGTGTTTCTCCATTCAGCGCTGCAGCCCAGAGCTACACGTTTTTTTTTTTTGTCCCCTGTTCAAAAACTTGAGCCTGATTTCCAGACTATTTGTCTGGCTGTTTCATGGTCGCAGTGATTTCATGACAGTATCCATATGCAAGCGCGGGCGGATTGGGGTTTTATCTTTCTGACATAGTAGCAATTGTACAATCTGATGGCCTTGGAAAGGTAATGGCTATTCACATTGAGCTGCCAAAATGAAACCCAACTCTAGATGACTGGGAGAATGTTCCCACATCTCTTGTTAAATTGTCTCTGTCTGGTCATTCATTTGTATGTTTTTTTTTTCTTTCTTTCTTTCCTTCCTTCTGTCTTTAGCTCTTGTCTTTTTCTCTTCTAGGCTTTGTTTGAAGTCTGCTTTAGGCCACTAAAGAAACTCCCCCATTCTTCCCTTGGCAATATAAATGACAGCTAGTGAAACTTGATACACTAACCCACCATGTTAAAAAAAAAAAAAAAAGCCCGATAGCCATGGTGCTCACTCTGTTAATCAAATTTGCTGTAATTGTCATCTGTAGAGTTTAAAAGACGCAGAGGGGAAACCATAAGACGAACCTCTGAACTCAGAGCCCCGGGGTCAGAGTTGTGCGTGTCTTCAGGGATCGTCTGAGAGTTTGTATTTGGTCACGCTGAGTTAAGGAGCTCCATCTGAGGTCTGGATGGCTAGTCTCCTAAGGGAAAGCCTATCATCCACCCACTCTGTCTCTCAGTCTAGTTGTCTGTCTCCCCATTCCTCATGTTAAACCCTCCCACCCATTGTGTCTGCTTTTACTTTTTCTCTCTCGTCCTTTCACTCTCTCTCTGCCCTTGGCCATAATTTTTAACTGTTGTTTAAAACGACATTTTGCCGCAGTTATCAGAACAGTTACAACACAGTCTCGTGTTTTCAGCTATTTTAAAGACTAGCAAGTGATACAATCTAAAAAATATATATATATACAAATTATTGAGTGATGGCTATCTTTCTCTCTTTTCTCAACTGCTGCATTTTGCAAAGATGCTCCTAGGCCAACACGACTCCACTGTTTGATCCCGTTACATACTTCTGTAAATCAAAATAGCCAGCACCATATAAATTTAATGGCCAGTAGTTTTCATATATCTCAGCTTAGAATTAAGTTCCCTTTTCTGACACCACAGCAATGCACACTTTTGAGCATTTCTCAGTTTCTTCCTCAACAAGGATTCACAGATCAGTCGTTTCTGAAACACTCAGATGACTTAAATCACCTTTCCTCCCCGTTCTGATGCTCAGTTTGAACTTCAGCAGGTCGTCTTGACCGTGTCCACATGTCTAAATGCACCGAGTTACTGCCGTGTGATTGGCTGATTCATATTTGCTTTAACGAGAACTTGAAGAGGTGTATCTAGCATAGTGGCTGGTGAGTGTATGTGTACTTATTATATCATACAATAAAGATTTTGCTAAAGAATGAGGAAAAAGAGGATGGAATTTAGTCAACAACTAAACGTACCAAGAAATGACACGTGGCCATTCTCTTTGTTCCACCAGAAGTCCATCAGAAAAAGAGGCTGAGGCTGATCCCCACTGGACAACCTGCATGATTTCACATCACTCTGCAGGCATTTAACAGTGTAACAGACCATATTACAGCACTGGGCAAATATGCACTTTATCGCCTACTCAAGTCTTTGATTTTCCTTTCTGCTCCATTTGGATTGACATAAATTGTGTAAAATGGTATTCTTGATTTCTGCTCCAGGCAGACCGGCAGCTGGCTGAAGAAGAGGGGAGGGGGGACCGAGAGGAGAAATTTAATTCTGCTCAAATGAAGCCTTTGAATCGTGACTGCGCGTGTGCACGCGCGTGTGCGCGTGTGAGAGCGAGACAGTGGATTCACACCTATGCACCGCTGACCGCACGTTTAACAAGACGTCCAGTTGATCCTGCAGGCACAAGTGTTTACCCAAAGTCCTGACCTTCTTACACTGACACTTTCACTGCTGATACAAATACCACACACACAACACATACGCAGCTCGCACAGCAGCAGCAGTGATGCAGGTAACTCAATCCTCATTGTCCTCCATTCTCTCAATTGGCTGACACCTGTCACATGTTCTCACTTTCAACCAATCGGAGGTCCTTTCCTTAATGATACAAATGATATTTTTACACCATGTACTTGTTGTTGAGAGGCCTTCTGTAAAAATTGCGTTAGGGTGGGAAAAGGATCATATTGGGTTGCAGTGTGTTTATGTGTACGCATACACATGTGCATGCATGTGTGTGTGGTTTGAAACAAGATAGGTCAGAGAAGCCTGTGCTAATATGTCCTAAAGAATGCTTGTGACGAGGTGCTAACTCGAAGTGATTGCAACTGCTGGTGGCAGGGAGAGAGAACACTGCAGTTTTATTTGGGTGGCTGTGGAAAGGTCCCATCATGCATCATGTTGACAGGACATCTGTCAAATAGGAATGATGCAACTGCTCCTCTGTCACATGGAAAAGCTTCAGTAAGCCATATATTTCTTATTGGAAAAAATGACTCTTGAGAACACAAGTTTGTATTCATGTGTCATCACGCATTAGCCAGGTGGGTCCCATGTCTGAAAGATGCCAACATTTATTTCATTTTACTTCACCAGCAGTTGAGGCGCACTTCTTTCCACCCCTATTCATCATGATAATGGGCTGGTTTTACAGCTCATGAAGATATAATGAAGTTAGCCTGAATATTAGTATTCATGTCTAACCATTACAAAGTTAAATCCGAAAGATGATTATCATTTAATATTGAAAATAAATAAATCACTACAGAAAAGATACAAATGAAAATATAATTTCATTTCATTCATATCATTTCAGGCAGTAGAGCGGTGCATTAGATAAAACTGTCCCTAACCGCCGCACAACAATAAGGCTGCTGGTTCAAACCTTTTAGTGTGGAGTTTGTCGGTTCTCCATGAGTGTTTTTTTCTCCCTCTGGGTACTCTGGCTTCCTCCCACAGTCCAAACACATGTAAAGCACTTTGAGAGGTCTGTACAAAAAAAGTGCAATATAAACACCAGTCCATTCCATTCCACATCCTTTTATCACAGCAGCGCAGTGATGCAGTGATTAGCAGTGTCTCAGCAAGAAGCTTCTTAGTAAGAGACCGTTGTGTGTCAAATTTGCATGTTACGCATGTGCTTCTGAGGGCTTTCTCCCTTAACTGGTGCATCTACACTGGTTGTAGTTGTGAGCATTAGGTGTGAATTGTTTGTCTTTCTGTGTTTGCTCTGTAATGGACTGACATCCTGTACTCAATCTCTGAGCTGAGATACGTTGCAGCTCTAGTTGGATAAGTGGTCAGGACATGAACGGATCCTTTTATTGGTATTTTTGAGAAATATGTTGCTTCTAAAAGTAATCAGACAAATCTTATTGAAAATAAAATTCCTTTTTTTGGCTTTTTGAGCTAGTTCTCATTCCTGGGGTGTCAAATGATGTTTTGCCAGAGCTACTAGCATCAGTGAGATGGGTCAGTTACTCCCACCTCAGCATTTTTCAAGGTGTCGGGTTACTCATGTAAAGGGCTGATCCTGTAATAACCATAACCAAGTAGTTTTTACTAAGCAAAAGTGAAACATGAGCGAAAAGGAAACAAATCACTCAGTGGAAAAAAAATGAAGTGTAACTACACCAACTCCACCTCTCCAATCTCCTGACATGCCAGCATGACACGGCAACAATGTCAAAAAACAAACACCTTTTTCTATTTGTGCATCTATCACAGGGTGCGAGTGCATTGGTATAATAGACTCATGTCTCAATTTATTTCTCTCTCTGGAAAATGTCATTGATGGAAATTTGTGCAGAACATGTTTATATTTTCTTTATCTTGATTTAAAACATGCATCTAGTCTTCGGCACAAGCTGCCTCATCAGGTATAACCTCTAGGTATTAAAATGGCTCTATCCCTTAGTCATTCTATCAAAGGTTGGCAGATTTAATTCAGTATCCAGATACTTGTGTATCGAGTAGGTCGAGAAGACCAATGTGGCAGAAATATAAGTGAAAGTCTGTTTTTTTTTAAGACAGCTGAATACCCAGTTAACAAATTTTGATCTTGTACACATAAGTCAGGCCAAAAAGTGCACTCTGGAATTCTGTATACAATAAATTAGGCAACTGAGGAAATTCAGAAGACGTATGTCCCTGATGTCCAATATCCTGACTTTATCTATCAAATTATAAACTGCCACTCGTGTATTAACAGCATGGAAATGTGTATGTACTGTATGTCTGTGCTGCATCGGAGTCTGTGTGTGTCCACCGCCACAGCCTATTAAGAGTGGAATTTGTGTAAAAGTTCTCATATTCAGAAGTCATTTCCTTTTAATGTTTAAGCTCACTATTTCCAGGCAGGAATTTTTTGAACTCTGGAGAAAAGAAAAGAAAAAGCACAGAGGAAATGGCACCAGAGGAGAGCAAGAAAAACAGAAACTAGTAATTTCTTCACACTCTTTGTCCTCATATA
The DNA here is from genome assembly GCA_034780415.1 of Cichlasoma orientale. Classification (NCBI taxonomy): domain Eukaryota; kingdom Metazoa; phylum Chordata; class Actinopteri; order Cichliformes; family Cichlidae; genus Cichlasoma; species Cichlasoma orientale. The sequence goes on along the minus strand of JAVDPK010001049.1, from coordinate 539,295 downwards.
CTCTTCCTCTTAGACATTCATGGTTTTTTTTTTGTTTGTTTCTGTCATAGATGTCAGACACTGTCGGTTGCAGCAAGGGAAGTGAGTTTGTATGTTTAAGCATATTTTGATGTCTCCCTGTTTACTGTATTTTCCTGCTGCTGTGTCTGTTGCTCACTTTGCACATGCTTGTATTTAAGGACATGCTTGTCCCCATCTGCATTTCATTGTTTCCACGAGTGTGTGTGCAGGCATTTATGCGTGTGTCTGTGTTTGTCGATATAGCTAATGGATTTTCTGCTGGCCCAAAGTTTGTTTGTTCAGTAATCCAATATCGCAGTCGGTTTATAAGGCAAGCCTTCAGAATAGAAGCATGACTCATGACTCTGTCTGACACAGCCGTTGATGACCTGACACCCATATCAGGTAGCACCCAAAGCAGGGGAGAGAGGGAGGAGGGAGCAGGAGAGAGGGAATAAGAGGAATTGTGATGATCGATAGACCATCAAGACAGGATGACATTTTAACCTGTGGAGAGGGAGGGAGGGAGGGAGGGAGAGAGGGAGGGAAGAAAGAAAGAAAGAAAGAAAGAAAGAAAGAAAGAAAGAAAGAAAGAAAGAAAGAAAGAAAGAAAGAAAGAAAGAAAAAAAATGAGAAGAGGGGGAAAGCTGTATGTTGGTAGTGTGCGTTTCCAACCTTAAAACTCAAAGACAGTGGACAAAAGGTGGAGATCTTCCACATCTGGTTATAAATGACCTCAAAGAAAACACATTTAAACTATTATCAGTAAGAGAATGCACAACTGTACAACTGTGAGTAACACAGACAATCAGACAGACTTCAGAACAAAGCACTGTTCACACAAACTTGGTAGTTAAACTGGCTCTGAGTGAAAACTTGAACTTCAGACTAAATCACTTCCACAGAGGGACGATGTTTCTGCCTGCTTTTCAGTACTAGTTGTGTCACAACTCTGTCTACCTTAAGGCCCTTCTCATTGGACTGATATTAAGCTTTGCCACACGAATAGACACGACCAAGCAATTCGTAACACATGAAATGATCTGGCTATCTATTCATTCATGATTCATGTAGCATTTTCTATCATATACAGTATAACAAAATGAGAATGTGTAAAATTAATTAATGTATAAAAACTGTCAATAAAAACAAAGTGTAGTAAAAAGAAAAACTGAAACATACTAAAAAGACAGAACACCATATTTTCCATTAGTCTTTTACTAACCTCAGGCTCTCTCACTGTTGGCTGGATCACTGGATGTTTTGAATGGATTTTAACAGCTGCTTCTTGTCCTGGTTTACTCTCACTTTTACTCACGTTTTGCACTGTTTTTGGCCACAGAAGGCAGATTTTCTCAGGCAATAAAGGTATATAAATTCATGGTACACCACCTGTCTGGCACAGACAAGTTAGTCACTCACTAGTGAAGATATATGGACCATTTAGCAAGTATAGGGCCAAATCCTACTCAAGGACTGAAGACCAGGCTAAAAGAGAGTGAATTTTGGCCTTCAATCAGTGGACAGAAACAGGAATAAAATACCCATCTGCTTGCACACAAGCTCACCATATATATAAAAGGTCATAATAAACCATTTTTTTCTTCACAGCACTTTTCTGACCCCAAGGTTACAAAAAGGAAAAGAAAAAAATTATTGTAGGTTTAATTAAATCAAAACTTAGTTGACTAGTTGTAAGTCAAACTAGGCAACATCATCATCCATCCATGTCATCGTGGCAGCAGTGTAAGTCACCAGCCACCTTGTCCAGCTCATCTGGGGGGATACCGAGGTTTTCCAAAGCCAGCCACGAGACGTAAGCCCTCCCATGTGTCCCAGGTCTGCCCCAGGTCCTTCTCCCGGTGGGATATGCCCAAAACACCTCACCTGGGAGGCATCCAAGTCAGATTCCCAAACCACCTCTACTGTCCGGGAGGAGGAGTAGTGGCTCTACCCTGAGACCCTCCCAGACAGCCTAAGCTCCTTACCCTACCTCCAAGGAACAGCCCAGGTACCCTTTGAAGGAAGCACATTTCCACCACTTGAACCTGTAATCTCATTTTTTGGGTCACTACCCGGAGCTAGTGGCCATAGGTGAGGCTAGTAATGTGGATCAACCAGTAAAGCAATAGTCGTGCTTTCACACTCAGCTCTCTCTTTACCACAATATTGTTTTTGATGTTTTGGTGTTAAAAGGGAAGGCAGAGTCAGGATGAGGGCTGATTAGAAAGAATAAATAATATAAATACATAGTACACAATAAAAGGAACCAAGGGGAATGGCAGGATGCTACTTAAAGCAAATTAAAATCAAGAAGATTTAACAAAACATCAGAAAATAAGTTGGGAGCTATCAATAAGGACTTGTTAATCACGGGCTGAAGCTTTTATAACAACAATCAGCATGGCTCGGCCCGAATCATGGCACATAACACCATTCAGTGCGTTAAGATTTCCCCCATATTTCTCTCCCTCTTTGTCTTTCACTGTTTCACTGTCCTTTTCCCCTCACCAGTATGCCAGCCTAACATCCCCCAGCATTGTTCTTACAAAAACAGAGGATGGATTGTCTTACCTTTTCAGGAAGACAGAAAAAAACCAGGCAGAACATAACACTCCCTAAAAAACACAGGGGAGAAAAGGGGGAAGTGATGGTGACAGAGGAAGGGAGCTGGGAGATGAATAAGTGGGAGGGGTGGAGGGTTTTGATAAGTGGAGTGTAAAGATGAAGTGCAGCAGAATGGTCTTTGATTTTGGACACAGGTTTCTAATCCAATGTGTTTACACTCAGAATTGGTTTTGAAGTCATTGTTCGGTACGACAGAAATATATATTCAAATACCAAACTAACTATAATTCCTACTATAACTGTCAGTGCTAGACTCAGACTACACACGTTTTGCCTTTTACAATGGCCACTCTGCCAGGTTAGGCAATTTTACACTCTCCTTGTGACTGAGAGACATTACCGACTATGCAGACATCACGTTATCATATTTGCTGTCTTTCGCGATGCGAGCGAAGTCCTCAGAAAGGAGGAGCTAGCGAGGAAAAGAGTGTAAGCCGATAATGCCAACAACGATGGTTCGTATGATACTGACAGCTCCACCCAGCTCCAAACAATGCCATTCCTCTTCGGCTGTGCCACGTTAACAGTTGGACAGAGCAGTAGAAAAAGCCTTTGTTGGCAGAGCACTCTGTGCTCATGCTGGTCATCCTCAGCAAACTGAGAAACCATCACTTACAACATATTAGTCTTCTCACTGGGCATTGTGAGGAATCCCAGATGCAGCACTGGCTTTTATCCATTATGAAACATTTAACAAACCTGAATCATGCATTCAAGCCACAGTGCAATTTCACCTTTAACAACACTGAGGACATAGTTTCATTAAAAAAAAAAAAAAAAATTCATAGGAGCTGTCAAAAGACGAAACTGAACGATCGGTATTCACCTTCAGTGTGAGCTCCACACTGAAGGTGTGAAGGTGATAGATGCTGGTTTGGAAAACAGGTCAGGCCCAATTTAATAATTACAAATCAAGTATAACCATGACATGCTGCCTTACCCTCAGTCCACGTTCCATGACAGCAACATAATTTATGCCATCAACATCGCAGGTGAAACTATCATCTATTAATGACTTCTCAGATTACATCCTTCCTCTTAGTCACACTGGAAAATGAAATACCCGTAACACCACAAACATTGAACATTTTCCAATTGGCTAAGAAGCCAATAAATATTTCTTGAATCACATCACTGTTCTGCACCACTGTTAGGGCAACAGTGATTTTATGTGCTAGTGTGCTAACCACTGCAACACCGTTCTGCTATGATAAGAGGATGTGGAATGGACTGCTGCTTATATTGCACTTTTCTATTCTAATCACTCAAAATGCTTTACACCATCTATCCATCCATCCATCCATCCATCCATCCATGCCAGTCCATCACAGGACTCACACAGAGAGTCAGACAACCATTCACACTCACATTCAGTTCTTCAGCCAATTAACCTAACCCCATGCATGTATTTGGACTGTGGGAGGAAGCCATGTACAAACTCCACACAGGAAGGCCACCAGTCCACAGCATTGTGGGAAGAAAAAAAAAAGTCCTGGTAATTTTCTGCCAGTATATTTTTTTTTACAGAAGTTTGTGGGTGTTTATGTAAACTGTAAAATCCAATGCCTGGTTTAAAAAAAAAAATGGAGAAAAATCCTTAAAACCACCCCCAATATTGCTTTATGTTTATTCAAAAAAATAAAATGTAAACACACAGAAGCAACATCTCTAATTTTGTCACATAAATTCTAACTAGGGAATTTAGTTTCACGGTGTGGATGAAACATGTTTCGGTCTTTATGCTACCTTTCTTCTCCCACTGTTAAGTCGCGCTCAACAGTAAGCAATTTGACAGTCATGAGACTTTTAATTCCATCTAGACTTTTCTTGAAATGATTTCATATTTTGGGGTAAAAAGGGCCAAAATAAGAGTTCATTCCCTGTCTCGCCCTGCCTGTGAGCCATGAGGTGTATCAGGGGAATTTACAGAAAGCTGAGACTCCTCACAGGCACATGGGGTGGATGTTATCATCATGATCAGGTATGTATGAGAAAAACGACACACACAGACTCACTTGCCCTCTAGATAAGGAGGTACAAGTTTCCAGCTTTCTACTGCAGCCATATCCTGTTACTAATACTCTGCCCTGGGCATGCACACCTAGAAACGCACACACACACACACACACACACACAAGCACAATGCCCCAGGGCACAGGAACGCCAACTTCCACTGTTCCTCAGTTTCTCACCCTTTTGCAGAGTTTCACCTCTCAATCACCTCTTAGCTCACACCGTGACCTTTTCACACCTGCTCATTAACAACTGAAGGCAGACACACACAAACGAGTGCGAGACTTAATTCATCATAAAATGGTATGTACACACTATCATGTGTGACACATTTTGCATGATTAAACAATGTGTGCACTGAGAAAAACACATCGTTAAGGGCAACACAAAACAGCAACCACTGAAATCCTGATTCGTTTAAGCACGTCAAAGATGCCAGAGAAGCACTGGATTTAAAAAGTCATAGAAGACAAGAATCACATTATATGAGTTGTTTTTATTTCTTTTATATTATATATATAAAGAACAGGAAAATAGATGTAGTAGAATGAAACTAGGACTGATAGTGAAGAGAGTGCAGCTGAGTGCACTTTGGGTCAGAAATGTAAGAAGATTCATCTCCCCCACCTCTGCTTCTTGTTCCTTCCCTGCTCTAAAACAGGTGCGACTCACTTCCTTAAGGCCAGGTTCAAAGGTCGTGAACTGAACTGCTGTGTCATCAAACATGTGCATTTGACTCTGAAAGCTTAGATTTCCTTACGTCTACTTTCTGCTCATCTGCATCCTTTGACTGTCCCTTCCAGCTCAGGCTTACTCAACTCTACCTTCCCGATAAACATACTTCCAAAGATATTCGTTGTAGGCTTAGTAGAATTCAACACAATTGTTGACATTGTTATTAAAACTCAACCAAGAAAACATTCTGCAGTGCAGTGGTTACTGGAGAACTCAAACTATTTGTTTTGTTTTGTTTCAGTTTCCAAATCCAGGATTATATGACTTGCTCAGAACCAGTCAGGTCGGTGTTAACTGGCCACAAATCAGTCGAGTGAAGTCACTGTATGTAAAATATCTGGAATAAACACTTTGTCCTAGATAAAGTAAAAAAGGACAAAATGCACACTGCAACAAAATTTAATGCAACAATTATGTTAGTGTATATGGACATAGTCACTAAAGTAACCATTTCAGTAGCACCAATGATGATTGTGTAGAATTGCAGATTAAGATGTTTTTAGCTGACAGCGTAGCAGGTTGTTGTTTTTATCATTATTATTGCAGAAATGTTTCCATGTAGTTTGAATTCTATTAGCCAACTGTGCTTAAGCAGGTTCTGGAATAAGCAGCAATCATTTGACTTTTTAAACATGTATTTTCATTTGCAATGCCTGGAAGTGAACAGGAAGTCTTGCCCTAGATATCTTCTGGCTATGGCAAAAACCGTGAAGACTGTCCATTGCCCCCCGAGGCTACGTCAGGAGACCAGTTGATGCGTTCCCAGATTGTGTCAACATAAGCTTAGCAGAAGCACCTGGATAACATGACGGAGTATCACTGTGTCTAAATCTCATAACATAGAAATATACACACATACACAACTGAGTAAGGTCTTGACATGTTCACTCAAAGCCTTAAGAGTCAGATTAGATGGGCCTATTGACAGTTGACACACACTCTCACACACAGTGAGTGGGTGGACGTTCAGCTCCCACAGCACTGAATGGTAAACAGCAGGTTTTAGGTGACATGTCTGGAATGTAGAAAATGCCTTTTCATAATAAGCAACTCCTCAACACCGCTGGGCACTTTAATCTCTACATTTCTGCGGACGTGTGTGTTGATGTTGATCAACCTTTCGATGAATATAACCATCACAGCCAATTACTGTATACGCATACATGTTAAAGAGATGGGTTTAGCATGATGAAGTGGTTTAAGCCAGCAGAGATTATAAAAGGTTGTTGTGCCCTTGGACAAGTCAAGTTTTTCATTCAGATTTTAATTCCAAATCAAGAGGGGTCGCTATTTTGATTAGTAAAACAGTGCAGTTTTCACCCACGGATGTTATAGCTGATAAATATGGCAGATACGTGATAGTTGCTGGAATGCTAATGCAAAAAAAGGTTCTTTTGGTCAACATATATGCTCCAAACACTGATGATGCTGAGTTTGCAAATAGATTACTGAGTAGCCTCCCGTATTTAAATTCTCATTTGCTTATTCTAGGGGGTGACTTAAATTGTGTCATTGATCCAACATTAGATCGATCCAGTCCCCGTAATCTAAATAAATCTTTAATGGCTCAAGCTTTCTCTGATTTCATGTTGCGAAATGGTCTTATTGATCCGTGGAGATCCCGAAATCCAACTAGTAAAAAATTCTCTTTCTTTTCCAAGGTGCATCATTCTTACTCCAGAATCGATTATTTTTTTATTGACCAGACTCTCAATTCATGTGTAGTTTCTTCTGATTATTTGAGTATAGTAATATCAGACCACGCACCAGTGGTATTAGATATCCGGTTGGCTTCCCACAAACAGAGCCGACCTCTATGGCGGTTTAATTCTCTCTTATTGGCAGATAAAGAATTTTGTGATTTTATTTCTAATGCAATTGATGAGTTTCTGGTGTTTAATAAGAATGATTCTACCTCTCACTCATTG
>JAVDPK010001049.1:495050-516469 GCA_034780415.1 Cichlasoma orientale | reverse complement strand
ACACACACACACACACACACACACACACACACACACACACACACACACACACACACACACACACACACAAAACACAAAGAAACTCTAGTGGTTTCCAGTGGAGCAGAAATACCATTATACCGTTAACTGTACATTACAAATGGGCTGCCAACTGTCTCTGGAGTATCACATGACCACCAATGGCTCCTCCAATTGGCTGGCAGGATGAACAGCACGGGTATCAGGTTAGCGATTGATTGGGTGATGTGTGGTGGAACAGATGGAACAGAGAGGAAGTGTATTCCCAGGAAACCACACCAAACCACTGGGTTTTTCCACAGGCAGGTGAGGATACGCACACATGCACACACACTCCATAACAAGTCAGTTTGTGAACCTACACCTCGCTCTCTCTCTCTGACTGGTTTAGGCTCTTCCTGTCTTTCTAGCCCTCACAGGCTATTTGGTTCTGCATAGATCTTCATTATGTTTAATTACCTTCTCATGTTACACTGGAATGAATCCACATGTGAGTGAGTTGGGGGGGTGGGGGGTGGGATTTCTTTTCCTCTCCATTTTTTTTTTATCTGTCCAAAAGGTAAAATAAATTAACAAAAGACAAAAAGCTGAATTGACATACTTTTCCACGGCAAGATTTATACTGGAGCAAAACTGAAAAATCAGTCTGCAAGTCTACTGTGCCGTGACACGATTCATGTTGTTACTGGCTGATCGTGCAAAACATCAAACACAGGTGGTATTGTTGAAAACAGGCTTTCAAAGCACAAGAAATTTCTTAAAAAGAAAGAAAAAATCTCAGATTTAAGTTAAGCAAAAATAAATCTATGTAGCTGTATAGTAGCCAACAAAAGCTGTTAAGCCAATCGTAATAGGGGGTCGTTTATAATATGAAACTGGCACTGCTTTAGTTGCTTTTTAATTTTTTTTTTTGTATGCATTCCCTTTTTGACAAGATGAACAAGTGGCAGTAGCCACTACAAACAACAGAAATGCTGCACATTTAATCATTTTTTGTCACAACATGACTCCAGTTAAGGTAGTTAATTGCTGGTTGTGTTGTCAACACTTTTACAGTAAAGTCAAATTAGATATGGCTGATGTGGAAGTGTCTGTTCCACCTACATACACCACTATACCAAAGCATTTTTATTTCATGACCATTTTCAGTTTTGTTTTCAAACCGGTCTCCAATGTCACCCAACATCTATCTGAAAGCATTTAATTAAACTAAAGAAGTAACCCCACCACTCACTGCATGTCTTTGGACTGTGGGAGGAAGCCGGAGTACCCGGAGAGAACTCACACGGACGCGAGGCAAACATGCAAACTCCACACAGAAAGGCCATAGACAGATGGTGGATTGAACCCAGGACCTTCTCGCTGTGAGGCGACAGTGAGTAACCACCTGCCCGACCAGTCTTTCCCAACCAGGACATGTCTGTGGAACTCAAGTAATTTCTCAATAAAATGACAGATAAGTGATTTAGTTTGCCAAAAGCAATCAGACATGGTTTCTGAAAACAATCTTCTCTCATTCTTCTTTGAGGATTGATAAAGTATACATACCCCATAACCCTTTCATTAGTCACTTGACCAAAAAAAATCCATCTGGGCAGCAGAGTGGTGCAGTGGTTCGCACCGTCACCTCACAGCAAGAAGGTCCTGGGTTTGAATCCACCATCTGGCCCGGGCCTTTCTGTGTGGAGTTTGCGGGTTCTCCCTGTGTCTGTGTGGGTTCTCTCCAGGTACTCCAGCTTCCTCCCATAGTCCAAAGACATGCATGGGGTTAGGTTAATTAGAGATCCTAAAGTGGCTGCCGGCATGAATGTGAGTGTGAATGGTTGTCTGTCTCTCTCGTTTGCCCTGCGATGGACTGGCGACATGTCCACGGTGTAACCTGCCTCTTGCTCTATGCCAGCTTGGATAGGCTTTTATTTGTTTTTAAGAAGCCTGAAATACCATGGACAAGTAAATTATGTTAATAACTGTGTTAATCATTTGAAACTTTAGGGGAAAAAACTTAAAAGTTTGTAAAGTACTTTTATATTTAACTAATTAAACCAGGTGGAAGATCAAATAAAAAGCATCTAATCTCCTGACTCACTTGTTAGGAATGCATGACCTTACTGTATCTGTATTACAGGACAGCTCTTTCCAAGGTCATCCTAATAATCCAGCTGAAATGGTGCCATTGCCATAATTAAAACTGTATCCAAAACCCAATATAGCCTCAAATGTGTATGCAAATAAGGTCTTGTATACTGTGAGATATGACTACAGGCTGCAACCATACATGCACTGTAAGAACCCCTTAGTTACTTTTTATAGCACATCTGTGAAAAATTAGCTTTTTGGTGTTTAAAAAAGTACCACCCACTGTTTTGATTTCCTTTTTTCCACACATTTCTGGGGGTTCCCAAGATGCACTATGAATTCCAGCTGCTGCAAGCACAATCATTGTTCACCAGATTCGAATCAATACATCTCGCCTGTTGGTGCACTTTAAGCTTCACAAATAAGAGAGTTTTGCCCCGTGCATCAATACAGAGGGGATGATTTTGCAGCTGTTAAGCAGTAAACTTCACGAAAGGGGCTCATTTCACAGTGCCTGGGCAGGTGAGAGAGAAAAGAAAAATCAATGATGAAATAGGAAAAATAATCATAGCAAAAAAAGAAAAACCTGTCTCAGTGTTACACATGGCTGCAGCAGGGTGACTCAGCAACCTTCAATCCAGCCCTGTGCCACAATGATTTGTTAAAAAAATAAAATAAAAAGAAGGGCAGAGAAGATTAATTGCATGAGTACCTGGAACTCGCCGGGCTAGCGAGGTGATTCTGCTGTGAAAGAGCTGGGCTTCTTTGATTCTTCATGACTTCACTTTTAGTTTCTTTAATGTGGAACAACATATGGGCAGCACTGTCATCGTAATCCCGGGGGGGGGGGGGGGGGGGGGGTTTAGGCTAAAATGTGGCAAGTTTAATGAACGTTAAAATTAGCTGCACTGTTTGACGCACTGTGATCGTTTATTTACTCTATTGTAGCTGTTCGATCAGATCGGACTGCATATTACAAATAAGTTGCAGTAGATTTTCTATAGAACCAAAATGTAACTGGAACATGCATTAAAAAAAAAAATCAACCACAGAAAGTGTGAAAATCTCCTTTCAGTGCAATGCGCATGCATATAATGTTATAATGTTTAGTTGCATTTAAAATCTTGCGTGAGGTTTAGTATTCATGTTCCATAAAAGGTGCACCACACCCCTTAAGATTATAACTCCAGCTTAAATCCGTGTCCAGGAAGCACCACTTTGGGAGCCTACGTCCTTGTGTAATCTGTGTCAAGGAAATTGCTCCCATGTGTGTTAATGCTACTGACGGCACTATTAGATCTCAGTATTAATGGGTTGCTGTAACACACAGCTAAACAAACAAGTGCCAAATCTAGCTAACCCTGTGTGCGCCTTGAGGGGTTTCGCACAGGACGGAGATGGTTCTTAATACAGTAGCAGCTGTGCTGTAGCAGCAGAGCGGTCCGACATGCTGATAATGATTATGACACAACGGCATTGCTTTTCTTTTTTTCTTTTTCTTTTTTTGACAGTTTGAAGGGTTAATTTTAGTGTTACAAATTAACTTCCATAAATTAAACTCCCATAACAATTTTGTGAAATTTAATTTCATTGAAACTGTGAGAAAGTGATAGCAGAATATCAGCTCTACATTAGCTGCTTTCCATGCCTAACCACTGATGCGTTCCACTGTCCGGAAGACATTTATGGAACATTTACCAAGTGTGTCAGCTCAGTCACCAACAGCCAAGTCAGGTCGTTAGATCTCCCATGTTTAATTTGAACAGCTGTGTCTTGGAGGATTTAACAGTTAAAGCTGTGCATAAATTCATTATCACAGAGGCTGGTAAATACAAGAGTACATGATGCTCATTAAAATAATCAATGTTTTGTCCACCAAGCTCCAGATCAAAACCCAATTACAGCCTGCAGTTACACGCTGCACCGTAAGTGTAAATTAATTCCCCCCAAGCTCCCACTTCCTTCCTTCCCCTAACTTAAGGTTGCACTGGTCTCAGACTGTGTTCCCAGTGGGATGAATATGAGATATGTCAATGAGATATACATGGATTGAGTATGCCTGTGCACTCTGTGTTTGTGTGAATGACACTATGGGTCTCTGTATGAGAATTATCTTGCCTGTGTCCTACACTTGAGATGTATAAAGGCTTTGCGTTTAGTAAATCCCCAGAGGTGGCAGGCTAACCCAAACATTCAGCTGTCAATCACTTTAAGCACTAACTGTGGTCATGACCCGGGAACAGGAAGAGGCCTTGTTATCCCTGAGCGGATCTTACTGTGCTACTCTGGAGGAAGCCATGTATATAGAGATGTATCTGTGTTTACTTAGCTATTTACCATAGTGTATGTTTGTGTGTGGTGAGAGTTCAGCATATGTTGTGCACTTTTGCCACCAACCTCTATACCTTCAATACAAATATATATAAATAAGCATACTCAATTCTCTAACTCAAATTAATGCATGTCTAAACATGTTAACTATGACTTCTTTGTGCAGAATGTGCCTATTTCCATCCAACAAGCAAAGAATTGAATACTTTTTAGCTTCAAAATGCTGATTAGGAGCATGCCTCGATGTTGTGGGGGCCATACAAATTACTGAGTACCATTTTGAGTAGCTGCAAAAAATATCAGCACAATGGACTAGCCTGCCACATAATCTTTTCACTTTGATTTTCAAGGTGTCTTTGAATTCAGCCCTCTGTAGGTCGACCGTTTTCAGTTCGATCTATCAAGGTGGCATCTTTTCATTCCCAACACATTACCCAGTCCATGACCCCCTGAAGTCCAGAGAATGGTTTTAAAGTCACTGAATTCTCTTCCAGTTGGATCCGTGACTTTCCAAATATGGGAGGAAGGTTGGAGCAGGGGAGATGCACCTGAAACCTGATTGCCGTACCATTGGCATTGACAGCATACAACATAAGTGGTCTGTTAGCTGAAATGAACAAATACATACATGCACCAGAATCCATTTAAGGCCCGTCTAAATAACTGAAGAATATACTAAGTAGAAAATAAAATAAAATAAGCTAACCAGCAATGATCTTTACAGATCTTTATCACCTATTCCCCTGCTGCTGTCTCTGATTGGAATAAATCCATTTAATGCAGAAGACGAATCAAATGATTCCATCGACCACCCCCTTTTATGTGAGCGTACACAGAGCCTGAAGCCGAGAGCCTGGGTTAAGAAAGAAAACTGCTGGGCCCCCGGGTGGCTCAGGCGACCACATGTATATGCCGCACTGCGGCGCGAGCGGCGTGGGTTCGAGTCCCGGCCTGTCGCCAGCTTGCCCGCGTGTCTTCCCCCATTTCCTGTCTCCCTCTACTGCAATGAAAAAGCTGCTGTTATCTCTGTTAGGTTTTGTCGAGCCAATTAACACAAACGAAGCCCGGCTTTGTCGAACTACCTTTGTAGGACACGCCTCTCGTCTGCCTCATTCAAACAGGCTCGTCAATCAGTCCAAACCAAACCTGCTAATTAAGCCAGTAATGCCCCCAAACATCCCTTTATTTGAAAAATGACTGCTGACACACTGATCAGAAGGACTGAATTTAACTTGTGGGAAAAATGTATTAACTACCTGAAGACAGAAGTTCACGCTGACGCTTTTGAAGGTAGCAACCTTCAGTTCTATTACATTCCTTTCAGTGTTAAGCTGTGGCTGCTGCTGCTTTGTTATTCATTTTTGTATATTGTTCTGGATTCAAAAGCTTAAGAAAAGTCTTATTATAATCCCCTTTCCAAATAACCCCTCTCCTTATTTATTTATTTATTTAGCTATTTCTATGTGTCTACTTTAAAGGTGTTAATTATGTACTGTGGTCAGGCAAACACAAAAGAAGTGCAATCAAATTATAATTTACTATATTCCGTATATATATGACACTGTGGAAAATGTCAAGTGAACACCTGGCACCTATGAAAATATTTACCTAGGCTGGAATCAGCGCTAACAAGACTTTTTTGGCAAGTATTATCCCGTCCATTGGTTCCCTTCCGCTACTTTTCTACTCCAAGAAGATTTAATACTGATTAAAATAAACACACAGTCTTAAGTCATTACCCACTTTATGGAGTTAAGTGGTAAGACTGTTGGAGACTGGGAATTCTAAGTGACATAGCTGTAGTTTAAAAAGTGGTTGGCAAAGAAGTGGGAAACATATCAGCACAAGATGCGACCCCAGAAAAGAAAGCAGAGAGTAAAGGAGGAAACATAAAAGTGCTTTGGAGATTACTCCAAAGTTAAGCAGCTTTGTTTTTACCCAAAGAAATTTTACTAACTGCTGGCTAACAATCAGGTGCCTGCACATCCACTGCCACTTATCTTTCAACTGACTGGATAAGCCAGCTTAAGCTCTGTTGGTGACATAAAATACAAAAAGCTAAATCCACATCCCGCAGGAGGCTTTAGTCTGTGTGTGCATGTTCTCAGAGAGCTTATGTTGTGGGTTCTGTTAATGTTTTATTTAATTTCAAAGAGCCTCATACTTTCATACTTAACGACTAATTTTCTTCTCTGTCAGTATTTGTGCATCGGAGTCTCTAAGCGAATCTCAGCTTTTTTTTGAACATCTTGCTGTGTGATTAAGTACGTGAAACCTTGACAAAGAGAGTGCGAGAAAATGAACAGACAAAGAGACAAAAACACATGTACAGTGTGTTTGTCTTTGAGCCAGGGAATGAAATATAGGGCCCGAAGTGTGTGAGACTGAGTGTGTGTGTGTCCTGGCACGTGTGAGGTGGTGTGTGGGCGTCGAGAGGGAAAGCTCATAAAACCCATGATCACACTGATGAGGTCACAGGGAGTGAAACCAGAGAAAGCCTTTCATTTCCTGTCTCATTCCATCCCTCTCTCTCCTACTTCCATTCATCCATCTCTCCTCTGTCTATACTTTATTTCTGTTTTTCACAAGTAACGCCAAACGCCAGGGTCTTTCTCACCCCTCTGTCTATCTGGAATTTTTCACTGTGTCACCTAACGGTGGAAAACAGGGATATGAGAGAGTTTTGCTTTTTAATCTGACTGAGGTTTGTGTTGCGCTTTTACAAAAGGGGCAGGAAAATGTAATTCTTGGGTTTCACAAACTCCTTTCGCATGTGCGCTACTTTTTTTTTTTTTTTTTACCACTAATATGTTCACACATGATGTGTTCATGCATGGGCTTCTGTGGATAACAACATCTGAAATCTCTTGCACTGTTACAATGATTATGAATTGATGCGGCGTTATACTCTCACATGGTCTTTCTTAAAAATACAAAAGCAAGTAAAATATATATATTTCAGAAAACACACAACGCTTCAACGTTAAAAAAAATTACAGTGCTAAGTTAAATGTAGAATTATTGAAACATGTAGATAAACTTTGGATTTGTGGTAAGATACAGTTAGCACCTAACTTAAGTTTGCTAAACAGTGAACTGCCAAGTTCATCACTGTAAGGTCAAGACCTTGTGATTTGGCGCTATATAACTAAAATTGACTTGAATCACCAGACATTTAGAGTCAGTATGCAGACTGCACAATATACATAAACACTGTGATCCATGGCCACAGCATCTACTGTATTGCTTACTGCCAACATGCCAAGGAGTTACTGCATTTTGTCTTCAACATTCAAAGAAAGACTTCTGAGTATTGGCATGTCTCATGAGTGCTCTTTACAAATGACTTTCCTGTTTGGGATTCAAATACATTTATTTAGTGCAGTGCTCCAGTCTACAGTAACAGAAACTATCTGCATGATAGCATCATCTAGAATTACTGCCTCACCTACTGTATGCCTCTACACCACACTGATAGAAGAAGAAACTGAACTAAGTGAATTATGCGGTTAAACAACATCCAGAAAATGTGCTTCGCAGTGCATTATGTCAAAGTGAAGATGACCTTTTGGAATATCAAATTTCCTGAAGATCATTTAGCCCCACATTTGTGTTAGAATAGAGAATTGTGAAAATGTCACAACTAGCATATAAATTCTTGAGCTATGGACAAAAACAAAAAACGTTTAATCAACTCATTCTTGAGTCCACTTTGAGGCACACTCCCACTCAGATCAGCTGCACGTGTCTGAGATATTCTGAACCTTTTTTTATACACACATTTTGCGGCCTTCGCCTGGGGTTAACTGCTGTTATGATGTTAAGCGTGGGGTTACCAGGCAAAACCTGAAAGCATAAAAGATAAACAAAGCAGCACGGAAGTAGACTAAACCTTAATGTTACAAGAAAAAGAACGGGTATGACAATGAATTCCAAATATTTCTTCTCAGAACTGATCGGATATCCCTCTTCTGTTTACAAACCCATAATAGTACAAAATGTGTTCTGCCACGGTTAAAGTAACGGGACAAGTGTTGTCCCAATCTTCCACAGTCTCTGAGGGTTTAATGATCAGGCCTTCAGAGGATACAGACTTCACAAAAATGGAACAGATGGATGGAAAGCTGGCCAGCACCAAATGCACCAAAAATGTATTTGTTTCATCTGCTCCCGTATTTAAATAGCCCCACAGAAATGGAGAGGTGTTAAGCAGAACTCGAT
This sequence comes from Cichlasoma orientale, assembly GCA_034780415.1. Lineage (NCBI taxonomy): Eukaryota > Metazoa > Chordata > Actinopteri > Cichliformes > Cichlidae > Cichlasoma > Cichlasoma orientale. The sequence continues at coordinate 507,823 of JAVDPK010001049.1, read as the reverse complement.
ATAATTGCAAGTCAACAATGAACAAAATCTTTCCCTATAACACCGACCTTACTTTACTTTTTACAACACAACATACTGCAACTGTTACTGGTTGTCAGCAGTGATTCAGACTTCTAATACATCTCTATCAGGTGGTCTGAGAAATCTGAGATCAACAGAGAAAGACATTCTCCACTCAATGTTTGCTTAGCAGGATGTATTTACTCGTTGCGAGAACTACTCTCTGCACTCTTTAGTGAAGAAAAGTTTATTTCATATCCACCTGTGCAACAAAAGATGCTGAAAGAGGGCCCACACAGCAACTTGGGATGTTTTTCTTTGTTAATTTGACATTTAATAAGCCAAGGACTTCAACAAAAAGTAGCCGACACGTTTTATGAGCGAGTGTGACACTCATTCAGAAGCTTTTCTTAGAATCAATTTTCTTCACATTTCACCAAAACCTCAAGGCACACCTGAGCTCACTCCATAACACAACAGTCAAGAACCAGTGCAGCTGTGGATAACAGAGAACTACACAACTGCTCCTGCAGATACTCGGCTTCTTATTGCAGATTCATTACTGGTCAGTGTTTGGCAAAAACTCCGAGGTGCAGAGGTAGCTGGCTGCCAGATTGACTGTCCCATCTGTGTGCTCACGTTTAGTAGAGGGAGGAAAATTAAAGGCAGGAAAGGCAGGAATGGTGCTGAGGGAAGCTGTGTTTACTTGCACAAATAGTTGCGTTCCCCAAGACAAAAACACAGAAACATTAAAACAAGAAACTGCCAAGCTACAAGATACGAGTTCAAAACAAACAAAAGCAACTAAATGACAAGTGGAGTTAACATCAAATGAAATAAGGCACCTTGACTGGAACAGAAAATTCCTTAACAGAGGAGAGAAATACAGGATTCGTGTGCATTTTCGTATATCATCACCAAGCAAACTGCCACTACTGATTAATGTTGATCGAACGTCTCTTTGTGTTTGTGGGTCTACAACATATCCCATTTGTTCCCCCAAGGGAAGATGGTGAAGCAACAGCACTAACAATGATTAGGTATTCTGCATCCAGCGTAAGGCTTAGCACAGAGGACCTCAGGCTGTCTCACAACCATATTTCATATATATATATATATATATATATATATATAAATTTTTATTTATTCCAGTTTCATAAAAACAAACAAATTAGATAATTTGGATAGGGAGTCTGGGATTAATTTTGAAGCAGCTGATTAGTGTGTGTTTGGATAATTGTGTCTGGGACCATGCCTAAAAAGCCTTCAGGCTTTACCGCAGTCTGGAATACAGAAACACTCCCACCTCCTCCTACTATCGCTGCCTCTGCCTCAACATACCCCCACCCCCCTCCATTCTGTCTTTTCACATTTTCCGGTTGTGTAGAAGAAAAACTTGCTTCTTTTACTTGTTTTTTTTTTTCTATCATCAAATTGCACATCAGGTCCTCTATTTCTTACACCTTAAGCTGCTCCATGCCTCATGTCAGCCTGACCCCCCCTCGCTCATGTGTCTCCTCACCAAATGAAGCATATCATATATTTTAATGTCAAAGCAGTAACTGCAGATGAAACAAGCCTAAGCACAATTTTAATTTGTTTGTCCACCATTTTTTAAGGAATCACAAAGACAAGAGACACTACAGAAGACACAAAAATGTGTCCTGACTAACTGCTCAGATCAGTAGAAAACAAAGAACATAAAAAAGAGGGTTTTTTTTATTCAAGCAATAATCTAAGAGAATAACTAGAATAATACCCAAGTATTACAAAGATAAGCAATAACAGCTCGCCATGCTACAAACAGCTAAAGTGCAAATAATGTTAGTATCATCTCATAAAGTCACCCAATCAGAGTCTTCTCTAATGATCAGACGTGTGAGCTGATAGCTAACCAGTAAACAGACAAAAATACGTTTTTGCCTTGAATTAGGCAATCAAGTTTAATGTTCAGTCTCAAGCAAAGAACCCCTCCAAAAGGCACACAGCCTGAGAACTTGAGAAAATTACTTCAGGGGAAATTAATTCTCCCAACTGTTAATATGACTGTGTGAAAGTTCGGTTTGAATTTTGTTTTTATTTCTGAACTTGTAACAGCTGTTCATTCAGTTGCACTATTTTAAAAGTAGGCCCCAGTCACACAAGTCTTGACTCACACTGGTCGGCAACCATCTGGCAGCAACTGGTCACGAGCGAAAAAGGTGTATTCCTCGACTAGTTGCAAGTTGCTGCCAAGTTGTTCAATTCAATTCAAATTAAATGTGTCGTTTGAAGTGGTGAACCACAACTTTTACCTGGAAGGTGTTTTCCTTTTCCAGTTTATGCTGCGCTATTTTCAAGTTTCACTACAGCTCAAACTGTGAATGGCAAGTATTTGCAGACAACTTGACATCTTTTGGGTGACTGCGGCAATCTGGTAGCAACCAAAGCAATCGCGAGCAGGTTTTTGGTGCAGTTCCCTCTTTGCGACCAATTTTGCCTGGCAATTGCCAGCAACCTCCAGCAACCATTTGCCAACTGGTTGAAGAATACACATTTTGCCGGGGGGGGTCCCCAACCAGTCTCTAGGCCTGTGTGTCTGAGGCCTTAGCAGTTTAAAAACTGTAATTCCCTATCACACACCTAGTGACAATTGAATATTGAAAAGAAAGAATACTGATAAAGGGCATTAAGTAAATCTATTGCAAGACTCTGATCAGATCCAGCCCAATCCGTCCCCTTTGAAGGTCAACATTCAGGACCCGGACCTCCACTCGCTCCCCGGGTCCCAGAACCAGACTGCGACGACGCTGGCTAACAGGCAGCTTGTCCAGGGTGATGTTGCTCTTGTGGATGAGGCCCGAGCGCCCAACGCCGATATCTACAAATGCCCCGAACAGTGCGGTGTTGTCCACACGGCCTGTCAGCACTGCACCCACCTGCAGATCACTCATCGATACAATGCCCCGCTTAAAGTCCGCTTGGCCAAAATCTGAAAATGACAAAAAGACTGCTAGACGCAAGCTGACAAGACAAAATCATAGATGAGAGGCAGTCAAAGTGTTTGGAGTAAGAACTGGGAAATTAGCTGATAGGGCAGAAATGACAAATGGATACAGCATTTTGAGCAGTCACTCAATACTTGCGTCTACATGCTTCCACACTTATCGGCAGTCTATTCAAACCCACTTTCCACTTTGCCAGCTCATAAGATCTTTTTCCCTTCTGTAACATTAACACAAACAAGGAAGGACTGTGCTCCAGGAAATAGTCTCATCCAATTATCCTCCCAACAGCACTGATTTCATGCAGTAGCCTCAGCCCATCTGTTTATTCAGCTGAGCACTGGCTAGGAGGCCAAGTGTAGTGTACTGCAACCGAATAGGGCCAACCTGGGAATGAACTTTGAAGCTTCGTTCCTCAATTTTAAGACAAGTTAGCCAGCATTAAGTGGGTATTCAGACTGGACTTCTTTCCTCTGCACATAGAATAGTATAGAAGTTTAGTATTTCACTGGCCAGTCTGAAAGTCAGTTTTTTGTGCTTACATGTTTGTTTTTCGAACGCTGGGGAAAGCAGTCAAACTTAATATGTTTTGCAAATATCAAAGCTCTCTGTGCCATTTTTAGTCAAGATTTGAGAGGAGACGTACTTATGTTTCCTCGTTAGCAATAAATAGGTTTACTTAATCAAAAACACAGAAGAGAAAGAGATGCGTCCTTTTTTTTTTCCCTTGAGAAAACAAATTTGAGCTACAGCAACAGTTTGTACTATGGATGGGGTTTTAGTGGTATGTTTGTATGTGCCTGAACTGAAGCGTTTCAGATTAAGGAGAAAAACAGAGTTCTTTGTGCATTTTGTATGTGTGTGTCTGCAAAGATACTCTGTCCAACAACACAGTCTGTTGGACCCATCACACCCTGTCAGAAACACACTGCTTGTATTGTGGGGCTACAGGGAGGAAGCCACAGCACTGTCAGATCCTATCAAGTTACACTGCCAAGACATGCCTATTATAGTAAAGGCAAGAAAAGTCAGTGTGTGTTGTAACTAGCAAGACAGTCAAAGAGCTGGACGAATACAAGTTTGATGTTATATCAGTCAGTGGGGACCTATAAAGGACATCATGAAGGAAAGATGAGAGGCTGAGGGAAGTTACTGTGACTGATAGGCTGCAGATAAGTCTAGTCTACAACATTTTATATGAATCAAAATGCTAAATTTTGTGTTTTGTGACAAGATTTTTGCAAGAAAATATATGTACAAATAACACACAGTACTAGTCAAAGGTTTGGACACACTCACCCACTCATATGAGTGGGTGAGTGTGTCCAAACCATTGACTCGTACTGTTTGCATGACCAAGGGAACACATGTGTATTTCCTTGGTTTTGTTCCATTAAAAAAAAAATTAAACAATAAAGTGGAACCAAAATTTATGGAAGCATTATTTCCATTCACGGTCATTCATATTAAACCAAAAAAAAAAAACTTAAATATTTCTCCAGTATGCTTTGTATTCTTGTGTTTTGATCTGGACTTGACTTGCTTCCACTCTGTCAGAAAACGAGTTGATATCAATATATCAGTGTGAGTGTAAGTGTCAGGAGTCTTACTTTGTCGTATGTCAAACCCAGGGGGCTGCGTCAGGCCATCTATAATGAGTTTGAGGGTCTCAGGTGTGGTGTCCACAGTGCGGGCCAGCTCCTCCACACTGCTGGTCTTAACCTTGCTCTCCACACAGTGTTTCAGGCTTGCACTTCCAATTTGGTCCACACTCCCACCCACGAGGGACAAAAATCTGGACAGGAGAAACACGTGCAGAAATTTAAACTTAGAAATAAAACTACAAAACTACTTATCATGACAGAGCCTCACTGATGATTTAAAGATTATCATTTAGTATAGTTTAGTATGCTACAGATATGGTGAAGTTATAGCTTCACCACTGCAGCCAACACATTTCAAAGAGTGCAACTTTTACTTTGAAGGCAGTCTCCGATTCCAGTTTGTATCACTCGTTACAGTTTCACAACTGCTTGGAGAGTAGTTGGGGAGTGTCTGCAGACAAGTCAGCTTCTTCCTTGCAAATTACAGGCAACCACAGCAAAGGAGATTTTCATATACTTTGCATCAGTTTTACCCTGCAACAACCAGCAGCCTCTCAACCACTTGAGAATACACATTTTAGGCCATGCAGGCCTAGAGACGAACCAGTCTCTAGGCCTGCATGACTGGTGCCTAAAAGTAGACAAAAAATAAGGTAAGAAATGAGAAATAAAAAGATGCTGGAAAAAATGGAAGGGAAAAAGCGGTTCAAGCTTATGCAGGAAAAGTGAGGAGGCACTGGGGAAAAATAGGGAGAGCAGTAGAGGTGTGTGAGTAATACGTAAAAGTTGTGAATTGTCAAGGTGTAGCTTTCTGTGTTGAATGCAAAAACACATATTTAATTTACCCCTGGTAAATAAGGTAAAGCCGCATTGGGCTGTAAACACTCTGACACCTTGTCTTATGAAACTGCCTCCACTGTGCTAAGGTTGGACTTTGTGTCTGTCAGCCACACTTGTATCACTTGATTCCAGCACGATGTCCCGCCACATAATGTCTAGACAGTCAAGTCGCACCATTTCAAATTCACTGAGCCGGAGATATAAATCCAAACTAATTAGCTGCACTCTCTACTCTAAACAGACACAGTAACAAATTGGCATTAGAGCCAAAGTACAGTAGTAAGCAGGGCTTGTGGAAAAAAACCTAAGAGGTGTGTGTGTGTGTGTGTGCATTGTACATACTGTAAATATTATTTACAACGGGCACTTGGCATATTTGGTGATAGATGTGACTGCATTTGTTTCTATGAATGTGTTCATGTGTGGACCAGCTGGGTAGCGTCCGTGATAGATGTCGCTCACTGGCAGGCTGACGCCAAACAGACTCCGCAGCTGTCCACCACATGATGGACAGAACAGGTGGACACACACAAGAACACACACATAAACTTGATTCATACACAGTGTTGTTCAGAAATGCTCATTTGGCAATAGGAGGGACAGTACCGATGTAACATAAAACAGCTTGTGTACAAACTGTGTTTGTGACAGCTGTGGGTTGAGAGGCCCCAGCCATCGAAGTCACTGTCTGCGGTCCAAAAGAGGGAGACAAGCGGAATCAATCCCTCAACACCAGTAAGCTAGATCGGTACAAAATAGTAGCTGAGTATGTGCCAGCCGCAGCTTAGCAGTAGGGAAACAACACCTTTGGACCAAACTGGATATCTGTCTAACAATAAGGCCTCTCCTGTGTCTCTTTAAGCTTCTTAACTTTCCAACCATATATCTTTTAACAGGAAAAGAAATGGTTGTGTCTTGATGGCTTACTGATCTAAGACACATATCACATCCCCCCCAAGTTGGACTAAAGCCAGAGAAAGGAGCCCGACATATTTTTTAGTAAAACAGACAGGATATTATGTACAACTTTTCTTTGCATAATACAATTTTTCCAACCGAGTCTAATTATATCATTAAGTATCATTTCTGATATTTTAACTCTTTACAGATATCATAGAGATATTTTACTTAATATAAAGTTGTTTCCTGCTCTTTTGGTCATATACACTGTGGCAGAAGGTGGTTTTCTCCGCTGGCACTCAAAGCTATTGCAACTCCAAATTTATGAGCACGCTGGTTAACGAGCAAAAACACTTTCAGCTTGCAAATCAAATTTAGGGCCATCTCTTAAACCGAAATAAAAGCAAATAGTCAGGAATCCATATGAGAAGAGGGGGAAACAGAAGAGATTTCTTACAATAGATTTAGTGGGTGGAGGGTTCTACTTATAGGTGTGTGTTGTACGTCTCATTTTTCAGTGGTGTATGTTAGTATTTAAGGGGTACCAGGAGTCCAGAGGCCTCCAACACTGTTGGTTTCATACTTATATAATTACTACCAACTCTGTGTGTGTGTGTGTATTTTTGGTATGTGTGAACGTGGGGTTGGGTGGGCTATAATACAGATTTTATCCAGGCCCACAACCACGGACCCACTCTGTGTTGTGTTATAGAAATATTGGGCCCAACTGTTGGCCCCCTGCCTCAGACTAGATTAATAGTAAATATTTCACATAATGCATTCATAAGATTATGCTTTAGTGATATTTTCATGTCAAATATTATTATGGAGCTGAATTATAATATTCATGAAAGAGAATAGTTTCGCCTGAGCAAATAATTCCTACATTTTTATAAAACAAAGATGGACAAATTGTGTGTGCGCTTGTGTTTCTGCTTTTGCATGCGTGTGTGTGTATATAGTTACAAAAAAGGGGTGGATGTGTGGGCTGTGAACAGTAATGGAGGATCCAGTTCCTCTAATGCGATGAACATGATATTCTTTATACAGCATAAAGTCACACACAAACACACACACTAACACACAAGCATTCCTTCACAATTCTCCCTCTAAACCTTGTTTTCACCATTTGTGTGCGAGGAGGAGAGAAAGAGGAGCGGGGCATCTCAGTGACGCTCTCACATCAAATAATCTAATCAATTTAAGATTTCTGATTTTTGAGAGGGGGATTTTGTGTCAGTATAGTAATTAGGGATTTTCAAAGGAATTATAAATAATTTCAAAGTAAGATTCACTTTCAAATTACCCCCCAAAAAATTACAAACACTTACATGACTAAAACTCACCAAATGATAAATGGACTAGTCCTTATATAGCGCTTTTCTACTCTAGCTGAGCACTCAAAGCACTTTATACAACACGTTTGCATTTACCCATTCAAACACACATTCATGCAAGCACTTCCTTCTACAGCCAAGTGCTTACTATCTAACATTCACACACACTCATACTCCGACAGTTGCACTGGAGAGCAACTTGGGGTTCAGTATCTTGCCCAAGGATACTTTGGCATGCAGACTGGAGCAGCCAGGAGTCGAACCACCAACCTACTGACTAGTAGATGACCCGCTCTGCCTCCTGAGCCACAGCCACCAACAGTATAAGATTATAACATAGACTAATCAAGACTTTTACTGCTACTATCTGAGGGTTTATGTAAAAATATAGCTAAACTAGCCCAATCAATGACACGCTCAGTGTTAAAGTGGAAGATGAAAATACAAGAGCCAGTACTGAGATGGCTTTTCCTGCGCTGACCGTCTTCGGGAACATTTACAGAGACAGGCTGATGTGCTCTCAAACCACGAAACACTTTGAGATACTTTCAAACCCCATACTGAATGGAGTAAATTCCCAGACTTGGATTATAATACAGCCATAACATCGGATACAACATTTGCCAATATAGGATTAGGAATTCTGAACAGCAGGCAAAATAAAAAAGCAAAGAGCCGGTGAGAAACTTCAAATGTTGCACTAAATTCTGTGGGAAAATGAAAGATATCTTTAAACTGTCAGTAGTTCTGGTTAAAAGCAGATTTAATGTGAGGCACCACTGAGAAAGTGAAAGGGAGGAACAGTGAGAGGGGCTGAAAAGATGGATGAGAAAGGTGTCTGTCAGGAAAAAAAAATAAAAGAGAAAAACAAATAGAAAAAACGGAGCAATTACAATAGAGCCTTCGCATGTTCAGTGCTCGGGCCCTAATTACTGTAGCTGCTTGGAAAGGAATGAAGTGCATTGGAGAAGAAGAGGGTAGTAATTTGTGCTCTCTTATTTTAGGGTGTTTTTTAAGACCTCTGATCCCTAAGACTTCTTTGATAAATTCTAGTGCAGTCCGTAATGAACACACAGACAATAAAGTAGGAAAGACATGTTTCATACAAGCAACATCAACATCTATCTGCATGTGTGTGTGTGTGTGTGTGTGTGTGTGTGTGTGTGTGTACACAGAGATACCCCTCCCCACACATATGTATAGACACCATCAACATGAGGGGAGCAATGCTTAAAACCACTAGTGTCAGAACTTATGTAGACTAAACACAGTTGAGTGACTACAGCTGGAGGAGAGAGGGCTCGCTCTCTCTGTACACCCCCTTTTTGTGTCCATCTGTTACACACACACACACACAAGACATAGAAGTCTTTGACAGATGTTCAATGTGCTTCTGATATCAGCATCAGCAGCGCTAACAATCATCTCTCACACAAGGACACACACACACCACACCCAACGCCTCCTCTCTTGTATCCCATGTCTGTGTAAATCAAATCAGAGCCCTCCACCACTATAACCAATCCCATATGAGCTGGTGTCAAAATCAACTCCATCATAGCCTGATCATGCTTTAGCCAGTGGGGTGGGCTGCTGTTCAAGTGTCCGTGTCTGTTTGTATGTTTGTGTGTACTGTACCTCTGTGCTACATGGTAGGACTCTGGGTGTATACAGGTCTGATCCAGGGGGTTAAATGAGGTTGGTATGTTGCCACCAGTCTTTCCTTTGGCTTTCTTAGCTGCAGGTTTCTCTGGTTCTTCTGCTGTATGCTTAGATGATGATCTAACACTGTTTTGACAAGAAAGGAATGCATTTAAATCAATGAAGAATTCCTGCTCTCAGACTTCATAACGCGTAATAAAAACATTAACATCACCCACCAAAAACAACAACAAAAAAAAAAAAATCTATCAAGCCATGGAAATATGTTGCATTTTACTTTACTGAGCACTGTGAATCCTGCTTCTACCCAAACACAGTGGCCGTTTATTTTGTTTGTACCACTCACTACATTAGGGGAGCAGGAGGTTTGGGCATCTCTGCTTTGGCTGCTGCCCCCACAACACGGACCCAGACAAGCAGAGGGAAAAAAATTAATGGATGGATATTTAAAATAATGCAAATACACTGTCAGTATTCCCCAACTCTATTTCTGCCTTTTTATGAATTATCTAGAGTAACTGAAACACTGTTTCTGCTCCACTTCACAGTTCTAATTTTTAAGGCTTTGAACACTACAAATTAATCCCACTGAAAAATTCTCAACACTTGGATACAAGTAAACCAAAACTACCTGCATGGCTAAGTACCACTAAATGTCCCTCAATGAACAGGTTGTTTTTGCAGTTTGTTCCAACTGACCCTTAAATGAAACATAAATGACACAACATTATGAAACAGCACTCGAATGTTTGTCTGCCTGTTTTTAGGTCTGTCTATCAGGATATACAGTGTATACGAGTGTTTACCTGGACAGGGTTTGTGGGTTGATTCTAATGAAGCCAACACACTGCTGGTAGGACTTGGGCCCCATGCCTTTGACCAGCTTGATCTGCTCCCTGTTGATGAAGGGGCCGTTCCGCTCTCTCCATTCTGTGATACTCCGTGCCCTGCCCACATTTAGGCCTGCTACATGCCTAGGAGATAAAAACAACAAATCAAAAGGAGAAAAATTCCTCCTCTCACAATTGATTTAAATAACTTGTGGAAATTCTGTTTAATTTTGAAGGCTTTGCTCTACACTGGACGCTAACTCAACATAACAGAAGAGTTAATTAACTTACTGGGATCTCAAGCTTGGTTGAATACTTATAGGATCATCTATAATGACTCTACAGTATTTGGCTTACACATACCCACACACACACCAAACAAACAGCAGATTCTGCAACCGTGACCTGGCATTTAAGCAAGCACTGGAAACACAAGTGACACACAAGCCAATATTAAGCATGTATATTTGTCCAGTTCGAGCTGAGCAAAGACGAGAGGTGATTTGAAACTCAATTAGGTCTGCTCTGTTAATGCCCACAGTGACTCACTCATGCTAAAACATACGGCTATGTCAACACTCCGCATAATACCTCAGTCATCAACACGTCTGTGTGTGTTTCATGTGCGTATGTGCATAGCTTAACTTTGCGGAGGAATGGAAAAAGCTCACTCGCAGAGCAGACAGGTAAATAGATGACCTGATGCCTGCCTTCCAGCTAATGCCAGCTCAATTCATACTGTTTGTATCAACTGCAAAAATTGTGTATATAAAATTTCTGCACTTCCTACTTTTGACTTGTGTTTATACTCCATAAGTTGCATCAAATAAGCACAACTGTGAGCTTATGAGCTGCGTTCATGCATTAATGTTTCCCACTATATGAAGACATGTTTCTTCCTCTGCATATATGTTTCTGTGTGTGTAACTGTGTCCACTGTTCCTAATCCTATTTGTTAATTCCAGTCAGTCCAGTAAGTGGGCCAGGTTGTGAAGCATTAGTCTAAACAGAAAACTGGCAGGCCATCTGTCTGTGTATGTGCGCACATCAGGCACACGCCTGTGCATGAGTGTGAATGAAGCCTTGCCATGTTGTGACTGCTAAGGGAAAGTATGCCAGTGGTCTGAACCCTTCTTCATCTCTTTTTCAGAATTTTGTCTGTGCCTCAAACAGAGTGGTTTGAGTGCAAACATGCTCTTGCTCTTTGGCACAGATGTTTTGATTCTTATTTATCACACAGTAACATCAGGGAGGCATCTCCTCGGTCCAAAGTCCTAAATTTATTCTTAGTCTGAGTATACAACCGCACTCATTAAGAACTATCACCAGTGACAAGATGGACAAAGAATCCTGCAAACACAGACTGCGTATAAAAGATGAACATAGTCAATGTGAGGCCGCTCATTCTTTAGTTAAGTCCCATTGGCAGGCCTAAAATTGAACCTTTTCACGATCACATTTAGAACTGGACATGATGAAACCGAGGCACACTGCATAACTATTGGCTAGCGACTTGTCAGTCACATAGTACATCATACCCTGCTTTGTTGTCCTATTTAACATCATATTGTGACTTTAAATGAGCAAATAAGGCCATGAACCCATCAAGAAAGTGTTTACTATGGTCACAGGTAAGGGAGCCAAAGAGTAGTTTCTGTACTGGCTTCACTTTCCGATACTACAGTTGCGGTCAGAAGTTTATATACGCTCATTATGTGTATGAATTATTTTAGGCTTCTAGTGATTTCTTTGATATGGAAAATTTGTAGATAGGATACCTTCAAGCAAACAATTGTACAGAAGTACAAGTTATTTGGATGTGTTGCCACTTTGCTGAGGGCTGGAAAACAACCCAAAGTGTCACCCTCATATGAGAGGAAATTAGTTAGGATGTTAGGAACAACCCAGGAACCCAGGCTCAAGTCTGCCATGAACAGAAACCTGCTGGAACACCTTCAAGCTCAATGGAAATTTGCAGCTGTCTACATGGGCAAACCAAATACCTTCTGAAGAAAGGTTTATGATCAGACAAAGATGAGCTATTTGGCCACATTGACAAGAGGTATATTTGGAGGAGTGAAGGTGAAGTTTTACTCCTCCAACACTGTAAGAACATTGTACCAACTGTCAAGCATGGTGGTGGTAGTACCATTCACTGGGGCTGTTTTGCTGCCAGTGGTACCAGTACATTGCGCAAAGTGGATGCAAATCAACAGCTAGACAGCTGAAACTGGCACACAACTGGGTGTTCCAACAGGAAAATGATCCCAAACATGCATCAGAACTGGTTTTGGAATAGATTAAAGCAGGGTAGCTTCTGGAATGCCCTTCCAAAAAACAATCTCAACCATACTGAAAATGTGTAGACTATGTTTAAAAGACAAGTCCATAGAGGGAAAACAACAAATGTTAATGAACTCCACCAATTCTGCCAAGAAGAGCGGTCAAATATGAGGCCAGAATTATGCCAGGAGCTTGCTGATGGCACCCAATTCTTAAAAATGTATGCTGTACAATCATCTAACTCTGGAAAAAGAACAATCCATCCATCCATTTGCTTCCGCTTATCCTGTTTAGGGTCGCGGGGGGGCTGGAGCCTATCCCAGCAGACATAGG
>JAVDPK010001049.1:478220-492701 GCA_034780415.1 Cichlasoma orientale | reverse complement strand
TGTGTGTGTGTGTGTGTGTGTGTGTGTGTGTGTGTGTGTGTGTGTGTGTGTGTGTGTGTGTGTGTGTGTGTCATGTGTATGAATATGACAGGGACTCACATGAGTTGTCCTGTAACATGATCAAGCCTTGAACAAACACTGACTTGTAAACAGACAACAACAACAGCAGCTAGCAAACACGCTCTCCTCTGTCAGCGATAAAAGGGTAGGAGGGCAGATGAGGACAGAGAGCACATGGGACTCGTACATTTTTGGCTTGGCCATTCTGAATTAATTCTTACAACATATACGTTGAGCACCAATCCTCCAATCCTTATCACACATTCTCTATGCTATATAATTACTTTAAACCCCTGTCTACTAAATTACTGCAACATCAGCTGACGTTAGTACTTAGCCTACAATCAATGTTGCTTTATTCAGCAGGGAGATGATGCCATATAGGGACAAGACAAAGTCCCAAGACAGCATCTTCAATCTGTTCTTTGTGAGAACGCTGTGGTAGTATAACCACTGGCACTTTGGAGGCAAAAAAAAAAAAAAAATTCCAAACAGGAACAAATAAAACTAAGAATGAAAGATTTATGACTTCTAGCGAGTGCCTCTAGAAGAAAAGATTGCACGAGACAAAGAAGACAAGGAAAAGGAAATCACCTGTAATGTCACACCAGAAGAGAATGCTTTCACATGGGAAAGGTGGAGGTGTGTGAGGCAGTGTGAGTTTTAACCTGCAGTACAAATCCAGCAAATGTGTTCTCACATTCTTGCTAAAACGTTACAGAAGTCGGAGAAACACTAGAACACTTTAGGTATTGTAACTACTAACTGTGCTTAATTAGGGATGGAACAACTAAAACTAGTATTTCTAGTTAAAATAATAAAGGTGAAAACATTTAAACAATGTTATGCAGATTTTTAAAAAGCACTAACAGCATATTTCAAATGTCATTTATTGCCAAAAGCAAAAATAATAAATTTACACTCAGGCTAGATTTCACTCAATTTTAAACACTATTCACTGATTATAATTTTTCTGCAACATGTTATAGGCTGCCCAGGTCAAAATGAATACAATGGTGTTGTTCCCTAACAGTGTATAAACATGAAACCATGTGATACTGCTTATAATAACAGGTGTTTGTGTAAAAATATGGGACTGCTACACAGAAGAAGGGATGCAAATATGTCATACGAAAGAAAGTAAAGAGAAGCTACAGGTAAGGAAAAACAATCTTCAGAGGCAAAGCAAAGAACTAAGAGCAGTGATTAAAGAGCTGGAGTGAAAAAGAAAACATGCCAGTTTAAACATACACAATCCAGTGCATGTGTCTCTGCATTAACATCCAGGCAGCAGAGGCCCGCATGGCTCTCACACAGTTTACAGTGGCATTAACAGCACCAGTGAAGCATGTTGCACTGTAACCTTTTATCTCTCAATCCATGCGTCACACTTTTTGAGCTACGCTTTCTGTCTGCTTATGTAACTAACGAGCCAAATAAAATGATCCATGATTAGTCTTTTCAAACTTTAAGTATTAGCTTTAGAAGATGATGCGCAGACCTAGTGCCCTTCTATCTGCTTTTATCTTTCATTAACTCGCCTCAAGGTACACAGGGACTAAAGAACATTAGAAATCACATTGGAAACTTAAGTAATTTAAATTTTTCATCTAAGCCACGTTTGCACAACCCTGTTGAGCATTTATTCTTAGAGATGGCACTGTTGCCAGTATAACTCAGCTTTTCTTTACACTTCCTTGTTGCCTTCGCCTGCAATTAGTGGCTTTCTCTCAGCATCCCTCTAAATGTTATTCTTAGTATTTAAATTAGAAATGTAAGGTGATGTGCAGGCACAAAGACAGAGACTGTGTACTAGACAGCAAGCTATATATGCTACTATCTGATTTAAAATCACTTCCACTCCCTCATTCCTTGGTCCCAACTCCCAGAACCAAAACCTCAAATTCATACAGAACCAATGGAGTGGATCCCTATGTGCGAAGGTCATGTTTGGATTGGTCTGAAACCAGCCAAATCCAGCCAACCAATACGCAGGAACAAAGTGCTTCTGTCTGCACCTCGAGTACTTAAACGCCGCTGAGTTACCACATGCCAATCAGAGTGAGAGAAAAAGACACTGGTGAAAACGACAGAAGAGAGAAAACACCAAAAACTTACATTAGGTTTTTTGAGAAGTACTTCATCAAGAAAGCTAAAATACATTGTAATGTGTTCTTTATGAATAAAATTATAGGGATACAAAGGGTGAAAAAGTCAGAGAGGGAAAAGGGAGGCAACCAACTGTTGACTGACAATGATAGCTGAAGGATTTGGACTGACAGCAGTCTGAAATCCTTTCTATGAATGAAGAGCCTAAGGGATGTAAATGATGGCAGGAACTGTGACATAATTAGGATCAAATGTCAGCTGGGCTCTCACTGTTGCATTCAGCCTGGGACATGAAGGCTTATTTTCACGTATTAACCCTTTAATGCCAAGTGTTTCATATTTGATCCATGACTTTTTGTGAGTTTTTGAGAAATCAGTTTAATTTTTTCCCACAAAAACATTGCCCAAAACACTTTTAAGCAATAAATTGGG
This sequence comes from Cichlasoma orientale, assembly GCA_034780415.1. Taxonomy (NCBI): domain Eukaryota; kingdom Metazoa; phylum Chordata; class Actinopteri; order Cichliformes; family Cichlidae; genus Cichlasoma; species Cichlasoma orientale. The sequence goes on along the minus strand of JAVDPK010001049.1, from coordinate 490,100 downwards.
GGAAAAATGCTGGATGTAGCAAATATGATGCAAATTAAAACAACTTTATTTCATTTTTTATTTATCCAAAGGTTCAATAAACACTTTTTTTTAATATTAGATTTTTCTGGCAATTATTTGTTGGCTCAGGCTTTACAGGGTTCATTCTGGTAACGTGGAGAAGCTACAAGTATAGGAAACTGGAGCTGGAAATCAAAGTTCCCAGCTGGAGGTTGATTAGCTAAAACTGTTTATTTAGATTCACCAGAGCAGCAAGAAAGGCACGCTGCATCAGAAGCAGACGTGATTCTAATTTCTGCACCATTAAAATCAAACCTCCACCTCTTTGCAGAGCTCCTCCCAGCGCTCCATAAATGTACTTGGCACCAAAACACTTAGGCTTGGCAAACCAACTTCCAAGACACACAAACAATGCAAATGAAACTGCTAATTTACGTCATTCATTCTCACGTAATAAGTGAACTATGTACAAATAAACAAGGTGTCTAAGGTTATCTGAAGGTCATAATCTTGACTGACAGCCTTTTTAAGCCCTCTGAGACCTGTATAATTTCCTAATTATGTAGGCTTGGCTGAGTATGCTTCTGTTTGTGCATGCCTGTAATATTTATGTTTTGGGAACCTAAATCTGTTGACAACAATGGCTTTATAAAAGACTAAGACTATGTAAGGACTAATCAGTGACTCTTCTACAGTCACTGATTCACAGAGGCACATCGTTTGTCTTCCTTGTAGGGACAAAAAAGCAAGTCTTCAAAATGAAACTCGATTTATTTTAAGATTTAAGATTAAGTTAAGGGTTAGGCAAGCAGTACATACAGTTACGGTAATTAAGGTCCTGTGAGTCATGGAAATAATTGCAAGTGTGTGTGAGCGTGCATGCATGCACACACAAGAGTGATCTTTATGAAAACTCAGGAAGTTAAGAAATAGCTATCAGGTATTTATGAAAGGTGATAGAAAAAAATCATAAAAACATCTCCTTGCTGTCATATCACTTTCAGGTATTGATTGATGACTAGCATTTAACGATCTAACTCAGCACATACGCACATGCACAAACACACACGGGGTGACACATATCACCAGAGGGAGTGCAAAACAGAACATGAGAAAACTGGAACAGAATAAGCTTCAAGAGAGGCACAGAAAGTCTCATTTATTATGATTTTTCACTCAGAAAACATCAGTTTTGAAAATTTGGACAAAATCTTTGAACTAATGTTCAATTACAAAAAATGAATAGAAGCAATGCATGCATTTTGCTTAATATAGACAAAATGTTAGGGACATGATTTAAATCATCATTCCAGGCATCTAAATTCACCTTTCCTTCTCAGTTTCAGGTTTTGCATTTCATATTTAAGAATCACACTGTGTTTGCTCGCTATTTATGATGTTGGTGTGTTTTTTCCTTTGTATATCCGATATAAACTAATCTTGGTATAAAAAGGTAACAATTTAAAAAGTATATACCTATAAAATTTTACAGCCCTAAATAAGTAGCCTGAAAGCCAGACATGTATTATTTATTACCAAATAAGAAGAGAATTGGCACAAGCCTGTGTCAATCCATCATGCAAACAAAGATGGAAGGTTCACTCATTTCACACCCTGCCTAAATGCACAACCCCCCAAAAACGTGCTCGGACAAATCTAAAGGAAATCATTAAAATATTATCAACTTTTATTTGGCATCTTCAGCCAAGTCTTAAAGAGCTTGTTTTTTTTTTCCCATGCTCCAAAAAGACCAGGCAGGAACTGTCAAGCCTCCATTTCTTACCCTTCTTCTTTCCCTCTGCTCTGCCTACTCCTGTCTCCCCTGTAGGCACTGCCATTCAAAAGTGAAAAATAGCACACCACTGAAGCACTCACATCCACACTTTCATTGTAACATAGCCACAGAGCACTATGGGAGAATTGGCCTTGGTGTGAAAGTGACATCACTTTCACAGCCTGCGGGCTTAAGCCTCATATTCAGTCAAGCAAATCTTAAAATGAGTGCAAATGTTCCCGAAGATGAAAGAATGAAAAACTTCTCTCCAGAAATACAAAGATACATTAAAAAAATGAAACCATTTTAAATTGTTACCTACTTTTACATCCTGACTTTTACACATTTAGTCATTCAACCCAAGACACAACATGTACGGATAGAAAATATTTTTCAGTTTCAGTTTTATTACATGACAATATTGCGCGGGCTCCTGAAGAGTTGCAAGGTTGTCATGAATATCATTATCGCAAATTTCTTTGAAATATTGCAGTGTAATTTTGTTTAGGTTGTAACACCCACCCCTAACATGTCGTACTACTTGAAAATCAAAAGAAAACATGAAATTAAAAGAAGGGCAGTCATTGGGACAGGAGCGTGAAAAGTTATACAAAAAGTTAGAGCTAGGGTTGAAGAACGGTCGACAAAGGTGAGGGGAAGAGTGGCAGTTTCTTTAATATCCGGCTGGTGGGTAATGTTTTCTTACACAGCAGTGTGTGTCTGTGTGTGTATTTTCCAGTAGCAGTTAGTTTCATAGCCCTGGGGATTTCCAAGCTGTCAACAGACCATAGCTACATAAAAAGGTGACTGACAGATGAAGGACTAGTTCAAAGGCCACACCTAGTTAGGGTCTAATTATTAAAGAACACAAGTATCCAGCGATGTTTACTCACTAAGTGTTCTAAACTGCAGCGATGTGTAAGCACTCCTTTAAATGGTATTGTCCTGTTACAGCTGGCGCTCCATTCAGACGTGTTTCTGGTTTCTCAGTGTTCAGAAAAACCCGTCAGCCAGCAGATCTGCAGCGAAAACACAGTTCCCACCCCAATACTTGCGTCCAATCTGATTTTAATGGGCCTCACTTCTTTCGCCCTCAGCTCATTTCCGCCTTTCCCTCAGAGCTGTCACTCACTGGGTCAGCAGAGAGAGAGAAAAAGAGCGCATGCTGTGCCAGCTGTCTAGAGTTACATCTGCCCTTATGCTTTTTGGGTCTAATGGCAATAAACTTTCCAAAAGCTCAAAATGCCACAAATCACACAAAAGAACTTGCTCGAAACACACATACGCACAAGTGCACTTTTGTCACACATATACATTCATGCATACGCTAATACAAATGTATACACAGACATATATATTGACTAAAAAAAAAAATGATGGGGAGGAAAAGTGTGTGTATGTTTTGTGTGAGCTCACATGCAGGTCAAGATGATGTCCCATCTTATATCTGTCAGCACCCAGAGTTTATTTACTCGGTAAGATTAGCATTTGTTGACCTAGTCACATGATCTGAGAGCGGGAGGTGCAGAACCCTAAGCACCCTAGAGAGTCCAGATCAGGACGTGATGAGAGACACGGGCCTGAGACTAACACACACACAGCCACACATACGTACACATAAGCACTTGCACAATTTGACCTGCTCCTTTCACTCCCAAATGTTAATTTTTTCCCATCATTCCTTTACTTTGACTTTTGTCAACCCTGCTGTCCTTTTTAACCCCCCCACACACACACAAAAAAAAACTCTTGAGTTCTTTTTCTTAACTCTGAAATATTAGCCAAAGCAACAAATGAAAATGCTTCCTATGCACCTTGAATGACAGCTGCTTCACGCCAAAGAAATTAACCTTCATAAAAGATATCAAACAGTGGATCAATATAAGTTGTACAACACTGACTTAGTGAGCAGGAGCCTCCTCTCAGCAGTTTGGATATAGAGCGTCCCATCAACTGACAACAACTGTAAGTAAATTAGTCTCTTTTTACTAAGCCACGAGCCAAATGTTATTTTTCTAACATTTAAAAAAAAAAATCAGCTTTTTTAACAATTAATTAAAAGTTCATTAAAATAAACCCAGTCCTACAGTGCATCGGCTCCTCTCTCTCATCATTTCCCAGTGATTAAATAGGCTTCACATTTCTAATAGGAAGAGGAATTCCACCAATTTAACACTATACCTGAAAACTCACTCAGCCTTACAGCACATCAGCTCTCCTCTCTCATCACTGCCCAATAATTAAATGGTCTTCACATCTTTATCAGGAACAGGAATTCTACCAATTTAACACTAGAACCGAAAAATTACTGCAGCAAAAAAAAAAAGAAAAAAGGAGCACGTTCTGCACAACATCCTCTCGTCTACCTGCTTCAACTGTGTCTGATAAAAACCTTTAAAAGGACTTTATTATTACTTTTTTCTGGATCCTGTAACTTTCAATACTTCAATCCTAATTCTAGTTCCATCATGTGCAGCTGACAGTCTTTTAATTTGACCTTATTGTATTTGCCTGTGTCATCCTCATTCCTTCCCAATTTCTTCTTATTTCCATCTCCTCATAGCGTTTCCTTCCAAGACCACATGGAGAACAATACTGCATTCATAGCTGATGCTAACAGTAAGCTCACTGACCAAATGCTCATATTGCCTTTCTCACACAATTACATACCCACCTGCAATGTAGAAAACCAACACTGAGCCAACTGCTGCTTCATACGCGCACACACACACACACACACACACACACACACACACACGCACGCACACACACAGTGGAAAGAGAGAGCTGGTGGTGCACACATATGGACAAAGAACTGCAATCAAACAAGCAAAAACAAAAGTCCAAACATACGTCATGCCTGATCTCCACTAATTGAATTAGTTATCCTCAGCATCATCTGTTGACACAGCTCTCAGCCAAGTTTATCTTCTTTGTTCCTGCTTCCCCCTTTAACTTTTTTTCCTCATTTCTCTCGTCACATCTTTTGCTCACATTCTCTTTAGGACTTCAGTTACTTTGCTGCTATCTTGGGTTCGCCTAAAAGATAAATGTCACACCTGAACTCTGCAAAAGGTTGGAGTGGAAAATGACTGAATTAACAGCAGAACAGAACAGAAATACGGCAAAGAATGAAACAACTAGCCAGTCACCTCACATGTCCTTAAACTCATGAGTGGTTGGGAGTTTAAAACATGCAAGTGCAAATGTACAATTTTGATATTTTTGGTATGAAATATTTGGCACAGACTCTCCTAAAGGGACTCTCTTTGCTAACTGAACTAAATTTGAGACAGAAAAAATAAAAACAAACATAGCTGCATCATTGCACACTTTGAAATTTTATTTAAATAATTACAGCAGGCAAAAGCAGAGAAAAAAAACCCCTGAAAAACACACTTACCTGATATGTTCCAATGCCTATGTGTTTAGGATCAATCTTCACAAGCTCAGCCAGTGGATCTTGGACACGTCTTCCAATCGACACTGCCATCACACACACACACGCACACACACACACACACAGGAAACAAACATAAGATGTTTATGTCTCATGAGAATCCATTGTTTGTTTTTCATGAACTTGGTATCTGACTCACAGTTATTGAATATGCAAATCCACAGTAGTATGTGTAATTACTGAATATGCTAATTGTCTGCATATTACTGCACTGGCCTGAGGGCAGGCCAAACCTAATTGTCATTCCTCCACCCCCACTAAAAATAATTAAAGCTGGCATTCAACTGGAGTTGCTGCACCTGTCATTTATCTTCTTGATAGACGCTGGACCCATGAACCTTTAAAAACACTAATTCATCTGGTTCCGTGCCCTCTGGCAGACATGGTCAAATGTAGCACACAAATAAACACAATACTCATCAACCAAAGTAGGGCTTCTTTTTATGATTGTGTCTTTTCGGTCATGTCTTTTCTGTTTGTGCTGGCAGGGCGCAGTGACAAAGAGAAAACTGACAAACAATTTTATTTGGATACACATGGCATCACCCCATGAGCACACACGGAGGAGGAGAATAACACAACCAAACAGTTGTTCATTTACACAGCAGTGCACAAGACTAAGGGTATGCCAGCTTTGGGTAACAACACCTTACCCTGTCATTTCTTTGCTACTGTTGTCATTTTTACAAAGTGAAAAAAGGTGATCTATAGACATTGAAAAAAATGCTATACACCCCAAACTTTGACTTCAAAACACAATTATGATCAATCATTTGCTCATTCCTTGATCAATTTCAGAGTTGTCCTTTCAATTGTCCTTTGTGTCCTGTTCCTTGCCACCGTTTTGTGTACGTAGCATGCTGCACGGGATGCAGCAGATTCTGATCTTTGAGGCGGAAAAGACAGACAAAGGGAAGAATAGGATGTAAGAGAGGGAGTATGTCTGGAATCAATGGTTCTCCTCTCTCTCCTCTGGCTGCGGCAGGAGCCTGCTGCCTGAGATAATATTTAGACAGGGATGGAGTTTCAACCCTAGCCTTGCTCAGAACACCACCAAAACTCTCCTATACTCTTTCCATTTATCCTGTCTCTGACTCCCCCCCCCCCCCACCCGAAGGGAGGTTATTTGTAAATGGAGTCCAGGAGAACTCTCCAGCACTTATTGAAAGTTTATGAGCCAAATACAGTACTACAAAAATGGGAAGTAATGAAGAACGCAAAAACTGATGAAGGCCCAGGCCAGACGCATCACTCAGGAGAAGTGGGAGAACGTGACATCTAGAACACTGGTGATGTGGCTGCACTGTTCTTGCTGCAGAGCAATGAATTGAGAAAGAAAATTAACAGCTCGCGCTCCCCAGGGCTCCAGAATTCACTTATTTATTCGACCACAAAAAAAAAGCAACATCTCGAGCAACATTGTTCTTCATCAGACCACGAGCTGAAAAAAAATTGATTACAACAGGTGAACTTTTAAAGAGGTGCAGCACTCCAGTGAGTGACAACAGTCCTCTGATTAAACAGGTGAGGTGAGGAGCACAGAAATAAATAGAACAAAAACAGCAATCTTGGAAAACGGTTGAAATATTGTGTATCACCACTAGGTGTCTCCACCTCCCCCATCAGTATGAGATGCCTATAAGTCACAACTCCCCGTGTACAGTGTTACATAGCCATTCATATAGTCTGAGGCAGAAGCACAGATACTCCCAAAAGGCAAAACAGACACACTGATATTCACTGTGTCATGGCTTAGCATCCAAATCCAAATGCAGTAGATTTCTTGAGGTTTTTGTTAGGGTATAAATATGGCTCTCTGCAGTGCTCTGTGCTGCTGACCACAGGAAACTAGTGAGGAATAATCCAGCCTTGGTTGATTTATGGTTTTTATAGAGGAAGTCTGCTGGAAACATTTATTCTCCAAAACTCAACGTGATTCCTTTATATTCTACTGTGTTTTCAATGATGTAGTATGTGGAGAGAGTTAGGAAGAATTGGCAAGGAAGGCAGAGAGGTAAAGGAAAGCCGGAGAGACAGAAGAGAACCAAAAAGCAAATGCAGAACTTCACTGATGTGTGAAAGCATTTTGTGTTGCTAAAAAAAGGTGAAAAATCAAATTATAGCTTACATCAGTGGACATACAGTACTTTCTGACTTGGCAATTTTGCAGCCTTATCCACAAAACCAGACATGGGCCAATTAAACCAAGAACATCAAATAGCTAGTTTTGCAGCGTACCTGCACTCCTGAGGTTAGGGTCCAAGTCTGGCATCTCTTTGACTGCCTCAGGACTCACGCTGTAGATGGATGCTCCTGCCTCATTGGTTATACTGGGGAAATGATGGGAAAGAAAAAAAGTCAGAGCGATGAAAGTAAAGGATGGCGTGGAGGAGGTAATGGCAGAGCTGTATACAGGAAGAGGGGATAGCATGCAGGTTGGCCAACAGGGGGAGAGGTGAGAAAGAGGGGTTCGCAAAGGGAGCAAATTAGGGGTTAAGGAGACGGAGGAAGAAACTAAGTAAAGCAGCTACTACTACTTGAAAGGCATTGTCAAAATGAAGGATGTCTTACATCTTTAATAAGCTACTGCTTAAAACCAGTTCCTCATTTGAAAGTTGCTCCTTTGTAGCATGACTGGCCAAAATAGGATCATGACTAGTAGTCCTACAGACTTAACATTAAGATCTCAATTACAGTCTTTCAAATGCCTTTAAGTATTCTGACACTTGGCAGCAGGTGTAAAGAACAACTTGCACTCCAAATGCACGTATGAGTCACTGCCTCATGTAACTATGAATACTTAATATGTTCAGAAGAGGTTATTCAGTGAGTCAGATAACTGATTGAGATCATTTTCCACTGTATGGTATATACACTTTAGGTAACTATAAATGATCATACATTTTTCTGCATATATGATTCAGAGTACAGCCACTTTTTCACAGTGAGACAGTCTGACTCAAAAAATACAGAACACTGAATCCAAAGACCTCTTTAATGTGATTCATGTGACACTACTGCCATCTAGTGGTAGTTTTGGTGCTCTGCTCTTCGTCAGCATGAGTAGCGTATTACTATAGAGCAGTGGTTCCCAAAGTCAAGAGTGCTGTGGCCCACTTAAAAACCAGAAAACCCCCCCACAGTCATCCGATAGCACCGGCCTGTGAAATTTTCCTGGCTAGAAGCCTGTCTTCACTCTCATCAAAATACAAGAGAAAGTGATGTATTTCCTTGAAAATTTGATTAAAAAAAACACACAGGCTCTTGGCTATAAATTGCTAATACTACCCAAAAAAAGTAAAGTGCTAATGACAATATATGACCCACTCGCCACTGGGACACAAATTTCAATCCAAGAGCAGTAAATTTAGGTGAGATTAATGAGCAATATCACAAACTAACCACCTCCTATTACCAGTTTGAATCCGCTTTATATATAAATAAATACATTTACATAAATATGAAACTGTTCATACTTGAGTAATTTCAAACTGAATTTCTGTTACTACTGCGGCCTCCCTCCACTTTGGGAACCGCTGCAATAGATTATTACTATTAGGAGATAAATTGTGAATCCAAAAAAAAAAAAGTGGTTTTAGCATCGCAATTCTTATCAATACTTTTCAAACTAATGGATCAAGTTTCAAATAATTTCTAAGTAACATAACTTTTTGCATTTTACATATTATTTCACAAACAAAAATAATTAAATTCATGCATAAGATATACCTGCAAAATACAGATGTTAGAAAAAAAATCAATAGTTGCAAAGTACTAATTACACAACATTTAAAAAGAACATTAAGAAAACCCATCTTAATATTTTAAACAGTTAACCATTAAATAAGCTTTCAAAGACTCAACTATGCTGAAATTGAGCTCTATGACAATTTCTGTATTCTTGTTATATTTCATATGTAGATCTTATAATGAAATTAACTCGCAAAATAAGGTTAACATGGCTACAAATGACACCATTTCCCTGTTAATGCATTCAGTCTAAAGTAGGCTGCTTATCATCCGTCACCACACAGACAAGATAGTGGTACAACAAAGCCACTGATACCCTGGTCAATGCTGGTGACACACAAATGAAACTGTCAAATTGTTTAGTCCTCCTATTCTCTCGAGGGGGATTGGAGAAAGAAAGAAGGGGGAGTTCCCTCAGGGTTAACCAATATGACAAGGGGGTCAACCCCTCCTCTATGTCCAAATCTGTCTTCTATAGTGCACCCACACAGACACACCCAGACACACGCACACACAGAGGCCTGGACCTTCCTACAACAACCTTGCCAATTATGAGTATCCTGTTAATGAGGAGTGGCAGAGTCCTTCTGATGAGAATCACATTTAAATGAACTTGTCTGTCCACCCTCCCTTTTTCCTTCTCCTTCCCACTATCTTTATTCAGCCCTTTCTCCGCTACACTGTTCTTTTTGTCAGCTTCCCATCCATCGTGCTGACAGCTGACATATCGCCATGGTGACACTACTAACGAGCAATGGCACATGACCTTCAAGGAGGTCAAAGCAAAGCTGGTCATTAACCTGACACACATGGGCTCACGCACAGACATGCAGGCTCGCAGACACACAAAGGCACATGGTAGGCAATGCATATTAAGACAGAAGATTCATCACTGCATACAAAATCATCCATTATATGTAAATCTGACTCTTCCATGAACATATTCATGCGTTAAAAACAAGGCCAAATAAGAAAATATATGTACATTTATGTGTGTATCGCCTCCAATCAGAGACAGCAGGTCAAATGAAAAGTTGCAGCACCATCACTGGTTATCTTTTTTTAAGCAAAATGATGAAAAGAGAGACAAAAGGAAAGATGTTGCAAACAGAGTAAAAACAATGAGAAGATATCATTAAGCACATACAGGAGATACAACAGTGGAGAACAGGGCGAGAGAAGAAAGCACGGCCACCAGCCCCTATCACGTCTGACTTAATTAAGGCTGCTACTGGGGCATCTGGGTAACCACTGTCATGGATACAGCTCTGAGCCCTCATCACCATAGCATCCATGACTGTAGCCATAGTGAGGGCATCGCCCTGGCAGCCAGCAGAAGGTCATCTGTGGTTTAGGTGGATGCATAGACAGATATGCAAACACACACACTTTAGGATACAAAGTCAGTGGTCGCCTCTTGGTGTAAAGCAATGACTTCTGGCCCTGTAGGGATATCTTTTACTCGCATGTTCATTTGCTCTCTTAATTGTGCGCACATATATATGCAGGCTTGCCTTTAGCCCTGCCCTTTCCTGGGGCAAAGTCACAAACTGGATCTTCACCACACACACACACACAAACACACACCATGACTCCTCAAGAACTAAACACTGGAAGAATACACACTTTGACATCTTATTAGCCACAAAGCTCCAATTCTAAATTAAAAACAACTGATCATTCAAAAAGAAATGGACAAAATAAAAACACCACCTAATCTGATACAAAACATGGAGGGAAGCTGTAACTAAATATTTTCCAATTCAGATATTTTGTTGGGTAGACCTCTGGTTTTATATTTCAATACTCTGATATTTCTATTTTTTTTATGTGGGAACGTATAACCTAATATACACTTGATATCCCTCTCGCTCATAGAAGCATTCAGCATGCTTCAGTTCACTTCACTGTTAACAACCTCACAACTTTGTAGACCTATTTTATGCCTTTTTTAATAAAAGGACCTGGTAAAAATAATAAATAATAAAATCAGTAGACAGGACTGCTTTGCTGCTCAGAGAAGAACTCGCACCACTATACAATGTCAAATGAGCTGCAGCATCCACACAGTCTGTGCACATTCAATCACCAGCAGGTGGAGAGAGTAAAATCAAGCAAAATATGCCAGGTAAAAAAAAAATTACATAGCATATAATGAAGGATAAATTGACTGCTAGCGAGTTAAATTACAAAACTCTGGCTTTTAAGCGGGACACTTGAGAGAGCTGACACACTGGCATTTCGTAATGATTTCAATGCTGAGGAATAAAGCAGCATTCTGTGTGCTCAGATTCAGTCCAATAAACTCACCAGATGATATTTCGCCATTCAGCAAGACAACAACCGTAAACCTACATGTGCACCCAAAGCACCCAGAGATCTTTTTTAGAATGAAGATGTGGAATAGCCTTGACTGGCAAAGTCAGTTCCCTTGAACTCTGAGAAGACTGAGCATGCGTTCAGCTTGCTTAAGAAGAGCCCACAAAGAGGAAGAGCTGGAGGTGGCTGCAGTGAAGGAAGGGCATCACCAGGAAAGATACAAAGACTCTGCTGGTTACTATGCAAAGGAAACAGCAAAGGCTATAGATCTCCCATAGATTTATTTCTATGTTACTGTATACCTGCTCAAACTGAAGTAGAAACTTTATTAATTGTTCTACTGAAATGTGCTGAAGAAAGCAGCCTTATAACCTGGACCATATTTTCTATTATGACTTAATCTTTCCAGCAACTCTGTTTGTGTTCAAGATACTTGGTTTGTTTACTGCCTCAGAAGGAGCTGTAACATCAGATGTTATCACCCAAAAATACATTTGCGCGCGCACACGCACACACACACACACACACACACACACACACACACACACACACACACACACACACACACACACACACA
>JAVDPK010001049.1:436944-463032 GCA_034780415.1 Cichlasoma orientale | reverse complement strand
GTTTGTCAGAATTCAATCTGAGCTAAGGAGTGCTTTAGGACATACTCAATATGAGCAATTTAAGTACTGTGAAAAAATTCTTGTCACCCCTCATTTCTTTATATTTTGCTTCCAAGGAGCCAGACGTCCTCGTAATTTTTAAAATGGTCTCGAAGCTATAGTTCTTCAGCCTTTCTGAAGGTCTTTCAAAGTTGTTGTTTTTTTTTTGGCAGGGGGGGCCTTGGCTGCTTTTTCTCTCATTTTCACTCCAGTCCTTGTCCTTGACCATTTTTAGATGAATGTTATTTATGTTTCTTAAGCCACTAAACACAGACCTGTAAAAAGGTGCCGAAATCAAGGGACGAACCGGTGTTGTGTCTACACATAACAGACAAATTAGCAAAGAACCAATTTTGTTACAAGCAGCCTGTTCCAAAAACATTCATTTGTTCCCATTCCTTTAGCTGAATCTTCAAATGCCAAAGATAACACCGTTTGACAGGCATAACAATATTTTTGTACCAACAAGGTGATTCCCAAAGAGCTATTAGCCAAAAACTCAGTGCAGCTCTCAGCATGATGTGGAGTGTGTCTTTAAAAAACTAAGAAGCTGGACAAGTGGAGAACAGAAGAAGAATTGGAGGACCAAATAAAAGCAGTATCTAATAGTCATGTCCTTAAGAAATACAGGGGGAAAATCCAGGAAAGGCCTGACAGATGCTTCTGAACCTTCAGTTGATCCAGCTACTGTTTGCCGAATCAGTAATGGTCTCAATGGAAGGGTGTCAAGAAGCCATTCTTAACGATTGAGGTATGCCAAACACAAGAACTGGACTGAAAATCAGTGGTAAAAGTGTCATGGAAGAAAAGGCAGCCAACATCCAAAATAAGAGCTTTGGAATGTCATTCAAGAAGGCTGGAGAACTATTCCTGAAGACTACTTAAAGAAATTACTAGAAAGCCGCCTCAGAGAGTTCAGGCTGGGTTGAACAATAAAGTATACTGACTTTCAAGCTTCTTAAAATTGCACAAACTCTGTTTGTGCCTTACATACTGTATTTCTAGTTATGTTTGCACATTTCAAGAAATCACTGCACCTATTTCCCATTTTACTAGCAAGATATGAAGCAATGTGGAGTAGCTGAAGAGCCATAAGAAAATGTTTTTTTGTGCCTGAAGTCATTAGCTGATTAAGCAGGCAACAGAAAATCACTGTTACTCACCTGTTCCTATAATTGGTTAATATTTTTTAAATTATTTTCCAGGAAAATACGCCAAATGCCAAACTAAAAGGTTTCAACTTCTAAAGTTTGGAAATGCACAGCTTTACGTGGTCATAAAAAAATATATATGGTTGTTCAGACAATACTAGAAATACCATCCACCATATCTGGCAGTATGGATTAAGTATTAAGCTTGCAGTAGTAGTTGCAGGCCCAGATGTTTTAATCACAAAGTGCATTTTAAACAGACAGTGTTCAGCTTTTATCCTTCAGTAGTCTTTTCCTTAATGTATTTGCCCTCGATGGTGAATTAAAAAGTACCAATCCCAAAACTGAGAATGCTTTTTATGTGTTACTTTAAGCATTTGGTAAATTGAAATCCTGAAGATGAAGACTTTCCTTGCTACTTAATTTTGTTTTCCACCACAGGAGATATTTGCCATCTAGGGGGGAACTTCTGTGTTTCACTGAAAGAACAGCACTCCCTTCATACAATGCCCCGACGTTTTCTTTTAACAAACCACCAGAGCTGGGGCTTAATAAAAATGTGCTAAAGCAAACGGGCAAGTGTGTTTGCACACATGCCTCCTGTCAAAACACATCGCCCACCTGGTCCCCATAGCTGCAAACTTGACGGCTAGAAAAGGTTCATATTAGCCGGAATCTGACAGCTTGCAGGGTCACAGCAGCCTGTGGATTAACGCTCCGTGACAAAGGCGAGTCATCGAATTAAAGGCCTTGCATAGAAAGGGGAGGAGAGGGGAAAAGGGGAGGTGAGGAGTGGATTGGAGGGCTGAGGTTTAGTCAGAAAAAGACGGAGGCAGAGTGGAGCAGAGCAGGGGAGATAAGTGACGGACGCACCTCAGCACCACTCATCTGTTCATGCTCTGCCTTCCCTTACTGCCCCCACTCCCTCTTCCCGTCCTTTCGTCCGCCTGTGGGCCCAGCAGCAGTAGCTGTCACTACAGGAGAGCACCTGTCAATCAAAGCTCCCTAATCCAATGGCATGTCGGCAGGGGACATGTCACATATGTTAAGAAGAGAAAATGAGGGGACTTGCAGGGTGTGCTTGTGTGTGAGCAAGTGTGTGTATGCATGTGCGTATGTGATTAAATGACTGCAGGGCAGAGAGTGGTTGCCAGAGAGTGTGGTGTGGCAGAGACAGCGGATGATGGAAGCTGTGGTGACACATGAGGCCTGGGCCCAACTCTGAGTAACCCACCAGTCACTAGAGGGACAGAGTGGGGGGGAAAGGATGCAGGAGGGCTAAATATGAAGGCACAGACAAGGCTAACTGCGACTGACATGGCTAGCATTCAGATGTGGCACACATTAAGAAGACAGAAATGACATGAGCAGATGGTGTGCATTTGTACATGTTTATGTGCATGTGTGTGTATTTGAGTACTAGGGTAGTCAAAACACACTCCACAGCTGTAAATGACCTTTATTACGGTCAAGCACACTTTAATCATTTGTTCCTTTTTAAGTTTATTGGTTTCACGTGTATTTTCTGTCACGGCTGGGTTATTTGTCTCTTATTTTTTTTGCCAGTTATATCACAAAGGCAGGTAAGGTGTTAGAAGGAGTTAAATTCAAACTGCAAAAGCAATCCAAGAGTTTCTCAAGGCAAAGAAATGTGATATTATTCAACATCCAAGTCATTCACCTGATCTTAACACAATAGAACATGCATTTCAGTTACTGAAGACAGACGTGAATGCAGAAAGACCCACAAACAAGCAGCAATTTGGTAAAACCTTGAACAACTTTAAAGCAAAAGTAAAAGCTGTCACTGTCCAAGTACTTACAGACTGCAGCTTAACGATGGATTTCTTAAATTTCTTTTTTTTTTTTTGTTTGTTTAAGGTAAATGCAGCTAAGACAGTGAATAAATATCTATACTGGATTGTTCCTTTCTTTTATATTCTGTTGCATATATACTGTTACTAAGGTGAATATTAAATATGGGCAAACTTTCAAATTTTTGTGCAAGTAATGTGAGCTAAAAGACAGTGCATATAAATTTTTTTTTTGGATCTGCATAATGTCAGTAACAGTTTATATACCCATTATTGGGATTTGCATAACAAAGCTCAGGCTGTGAAGCCCCAACCAAAGTTCAAACTTTATTTATAAGTGGTAGCCAATCACAATAAAACGGAGAGGGAGAAGAGTGAAATGGTTTGCTTCATACAGATGATGAACTGAAGGACTATACTGAACTGAATCACGTAAACTACTCTAGCAGTTTGAGAATAAAAAGCATAACAGGCCTCCTTTAGGTTAAGTCTACAGCAACCCTGTAACTCCCTGAGAGAGACTGTAAAGATGATACATGAACAGCCTGTTTAAGGTCATGCCAAAGCAACAAAGTGCAGACTTTGACTAGGCCACTCCAAAATCTTAGTTTTTTCTGAGCCATTCAGAGGTGGACTTGCTGGTGTGTTTCGGATCATTGTCTCGCTGCATAACCCAAGGAAGTTTGAGCTCAAAGGCACGAACTGATGGCAGGACATGCTCCTTCAGGATTTTCTGGTAGAAAGCAGAATTCATGGTTCCATCAGTTACTGCAAGTCGTCCTGGTCCTGAAGCAGCAAAACAGCCCCAGACCATCACACTACCATCAGCATGTTTGGCTCTTGGTATGATGTTCTTTTTATGAGATGCTGTTTTAGTTTTATGCCAAATGTAACGGGACTCAAACCTTCCAAAAGGTTCAGCTTTTGTCTCGTCAATACAAAGAATATTTTCCCAAAAGTCTTCTGGATCATCAAAATGTTTTCCGGCAAATGTGAGAAAAGATTTTGTGCCCAGTCTCTTTCTTATTGTTGAATTTTGAACACTGATCTTAACTGAGGTAAGTGAGGCCTGCAGTTCTTTAGATGTTGTTCTGAATTATTTGTGACCTCCTGGATGAGTCATCGATGCACTATTGGAGTAATTTTGGTAGGCCAGCCACTACTAGGAAGGCTTATAGGGCCAGGTAGGTTTAGACAGTTTTTCTCTTAATTAATGAAAACATTTAAAAAACTATATTTTGCATATATTTTTATCTAACATTGAAATTTGTCTGATGATCTGAAAAGTTTGAGTGTGACAAATATACAAAAAAACCCCCAAAAAACTAGAAAATCAGGATGGGGGCAAATACTTTTTCACGGGACTGTATATGCATAATAACAGCTATGATTAAAAAAAATCCCAAACTCTAAACATTTGAAGCATTTTAACTTTTCAGTCTTTGGTGACTTTACAGATAGTCACAGACAGCCAAAGTGTTTAGAGAAATATTTATTACAAGTGCACTAGAGCTAAACCTCAAACTAGTCACCAAACTACAAACTGCTACGGTGCTGCTGCAAAATGTTTATGTACCAATAATTTTAAGCGATCTTGCAGACGACTGTCAGAAGGATAATCTACCTACCTGATGGGGTTGGATGCGCTGGATGTTGCTGGTGAAGTCAAAGTAGAGCTGGAACTTGTCAATGTCCTTGTGTTTTTTTTGGTCAGCGCCTGGCTTTGTTTTTTGGCCTTGGGCAGGTTTCTCTTGTTCCTTTTCCTTTAACGCCGACTTAGACACAGAAGACTGTATGGTTACAAAACTGTTCTCGCATCTGGCACAGAAAAAAAAAAGACATACGATGTTAATAATTCATGCAGATAGGAAAAAAATGAGATTTTATGTGTATGTAGACAGATTCCTACAATGTCTTCACGAAGGTGAGTGTTTCAGGGTCTTTGGCTATCATATCAGCCAATATATGCTCCACACCTGTGGCCACGTCGGCCACTGATGAAAGACCTGCCACACACAGACACACATCAGTAATGTACTTTCAATTAATCTATAAATCTGTAAGAGCAAAAGTCATCTCAACAATGTATTATAACGCTGTTTGCAAACACGTCATAATCTGAACTTCCCTAATTTAAGCAATACTCTAAAAGGCCCAAAATTTGACTGGAATAAATGAGTCTAAACAAAAGATTTAAAAAAAATTCATCAGGTTTATGGGGGTTTTGGTCCAAGAATTATTCAGTGCTATAGTTAATCTAATTGTATATACTATACGCACACGTTTATCATACCTTCAGCACCAGGTTTTACCCATGCCCTTAAATCTAGAGTGTGTGGCGTGTTCATCAGCGCAGAGGCAGCCTCCTCAAGGCCAAGTGCTTTGGCTCTACGAGCTTTCGTCAGCTTGCTGCCTTTCTTATAGGGAGAGTACTGCAGGCAAAAACACAAAAACACTGGACTGAGCTGGTCATTCAGGAGTAGTGAGAGCCTGTTTCATGTGTGGACTGCCAAGAATGAGCTAAATGATAGATAATACTTTGGAATAAAATTTTGATTCTGACCACATGATCCAATTCATCAGCTGATCGGCAGCTCCTGAGGTTTTGTTCCAGGTCAGCTGTCAAAACCCCGTCCTTTTTCAGGGTTTGAATCACAGACTGAGTCTTCTTAGCCAGAGAGCTGAAGCCCAAATATACACAAAGTTACACAGATTATGCACTGTGCAGGACAAACACACAAAAATGAGACAAATAAAAACCAGCAACACACAAATACTGTATTACTGTCTCAGGCCTCAAAACTTGACATATAGCACCATCTAGCTGCCATACCCAGTAAAGTCAGCTCATGTGGTTTCACATTAATAATTTAATTTTTTTTACTGAGAGTACGAGTGGTGTAAATTGTATAAGACTCTGTTTTTTTTTTTTTTGTTTGTTTCATTTAATGTGTTACATTTGCCTACCATAACTCCTCATACACCATATGGACATCTCGAACAGCATCAGCATCCATGTGGTTAATCATCTCTTTCCGGTAGCGCACCATGAACGGCACAGTGTTCTCCTCGCGAAGCAACGTAACGATGTTTGCACACACCCATTGCTCCACACATGTCAAGTGGGACAGCACCTGAATGGAATCACACACACAGATATTACAACTCTCCATCTACTGTACATACATGTATATACACAGTTAAGCAAGTAGGCAGAAAGATACAAAGTATTAACCATTCAACATAAAACATTTCATCATATTTAATATACAGAATTCTGACTCTTTTGGTGCATGTACATTATCTCTGCACAGATTTGCATAAGTAATGGCTACTTGTATTCTCTTGATTCTCTAACATTAGCAATGCAATGTGCTTCATAATCATTGTAGCTGCTTGAGTTAGGGTGTGAACAGAGAAAAAAAAATGCAACTTCACTGAGTTACATTAACTGTTGATATTTAGCACCCACTCTCATTCTTTGCATCCACTTGGCGCCTAAATGTAAAAAGCAGTTATGACTTTCTTTTAAAGAGCAGTCTCCATCCAGTAGCTTATCACCAAAACTGCTCATGTGATTCGCTGTCACATGGGCTAATTTGTTGTAGGGATTATGCAAATGAAGATAGAAATGTTGCTTTTTGCCAGCAGCTTGTGATGGTCACATTCACACTGTCCATGTATCAGAGCATTTAGTTTCCGTCTGCCAGTAAGTGAGGTGCATTTACCACCTGACAAAAAATACACTTTCCCACAAACATAAAAATACCTCTGTCAAGTCCCAGTTCATATTGAGCTCATTCCTCAAAGACTGCGCTTCAGATGATGCTAAAGTAGTTGGTTGTCCCATCCAGGAAGCACTGGTCTTTTGTTTCTTTAGACAGGGATTGTCAAAAGTATAATCTTCCTCCTCTACTTCCTCTTTCTTAGCTCTAAGCCCAGCTCGTGATGACCCCTCATCTGCCCATCTGTCTGCCTGATGGGCTTCTGACACAATAAATGACAGCCTCTACAAGAAAAAAACAGAGTGAAAGGAAAGAAAGAAAAAAATAAAAATGCTAACAGCAGACATTCAGAAAATAGACATTTTGTGCAGAGAACATCGACCAATGAAGATATTGGTGTCATTCATTTTCCAGTTTTATAAGTTCTTAATATTCTAAATCCAGTCATAGTTTTCTCCAATTAATGCTTCATAAAACAAGACTTCACTTATAATTACAGCCAAATATATTCCATTTTCTTTCAAGTTTTTCTATACGTTTTAATGACATTACAAAACCAGCATTACCTCTTCCTTCATTCTGACACTTGTCCCACTCTCTTCAGCTGCCTCCTCTTCCTCAGGAAAGTCAGTCTGAGTTCCTCCTGTGTCTTCTCTACAGTCACCATCCATTTTTTTCCTCTTCATTCCAGCCAACCCCGATGCCTGAGAATCCTTCAGACTTTTAGCAGCCTGTGTTTTTCGTCCCACTGTAGATTTACGTGGAGCCCTTAGCTTTGGTTCTTTAGGCACCTTGGGAGCTTTAGGTTCTTTGGGTGCTTTCGCCTCTTTTGGTTTAGCAGTTTTCTTGGCAACTGTTTTCTTCTCACCAGTTGCTCTGGCAGTTTTACTGGGGGCTTTTGGCTTTGGCTCTGGTGGCCTCCATTCCTCAGCATCCTCATCACTACTCACTGTCTGGGAAAAAGATCTGATGGTGGAGTAAAGACAAAGTTGGAAATCGGTAAATTATAATACTAGAGCCAAACCGTCTCTCTTGAATAAAATTTTCATGTTTTTTACAGGTGTTTAATGGATTAAAGAGTCTTATTTGTATAGTTTAACAAGTAACATACAGGTAACCTGGACAATCACTGACATATCTAACATAGTGAATATTCATTCCAGAAACAGTTAACCTGTAATGCTCTGTTCTCAGGCCTGACAATAAAAACCTTAAATTTCAAATAATCCAAAATACAGCACCATATATTTTCACCAAAGCTAAAATAGAAAGTGTATAACTTTTAAAGGTGCTTCATTTTATAATTTATTTTATTTCCTTTCTTGTCATTGTAATACGGGGAAAAAAACAGATCTAGGAATTCTACTCCTTTCTTCCTCTACTTGTTCACCACTACTACATCCGGACATGTATCTGGAAGTCCCATGGGATCTTAGTTTGGTTATTATCAACCACTCGTGGGGGCGTATCCTATTTTGACTTCAGGACTTCCAGGTCATACTCTGCACAGATGTTCCTTTATACTATGCCAGCCACTTGGTTATGGCGTTCCATGTATGCACTGCCTACTAGCATCTTGTACACTAATGTTATGTGCTAGATTGTCTCAGGGGCATCTTTGCACAGCCTGCACGTGTGTTCCTGTCTTGTGTGGTAGACCTCATGATTAGTGCCTCTGTGCTGTTCTTCAATCCAGCTTTGTCCAGTTATTGGTAGGATTTTTCGATATCAGCAGTTCTTCTATCTGCTGGTGGTACATGCCGTGCAGGGCCCGTCCTTCTATGATGGTTCCTGTTCTTTCTTTGGTTTCTGCTGCCTGAGGTATTCACTAAGCACGTGATCATTTGTGGTAATTTTCGGTCCCTCAACACAAATACACCCGTACTGAATAGATGAAATGAATGAATGAGTCAAAACCACTTACAGGTCGGAGTCCACATCTTTGTAGTTTACAGCGTTGACAGTTGATGCTCGGGGTCTTCGCATCATCTGTTAGAGAAGATGTTAAGGTAGCAAGCGTCATATCAAACTTCATCGTTAAAATCGTAAAAATAATAGAATATGACCATTTAATTTTCGCTGAACTTGAACTGTACGAGTTTGCTAGCTAACCTCATCAGCGTTAAGTTGGCTAGCTATTTCAAATTTGGCGCTGCACAATGAAGCCAGCAAAGTTATCAGTTTAAATGACACAGTAACAAAGCATTTTTATTCATGACACTATTTCCTCGCACGGCATAAAGCGTAGCTAGCTATTATACCTTTATAGTGTTGAAAATTGTGATTATTCCGCTGCAATCGCACTTTGTGAAGTTGAGTGGCTGCTTCCTGCAACAGAATGGACTGAGCCAATCACAGCAGCCCAAAGTCTTAAAGGGCAAGAGCCTCTTCTTTGTATTTGTTGTCTAAGAGTACACTGCCACATACTGTGCAGGAGTGTATATTTGAGCCCAGTTGAACCTCATACCAGTAAAATAACCTATTCGACAAAAACACCGTTCTATATTTGTCCTTTCTTTAATAACTGTAAAAAAAAAAAAAAAAAAAAAAAAAGAAAGAAAGAAAAAAAGTACATTCTGAAAACGTTCACATGTTCCCATTTAATAACCCATATGCTTCAGCAAGATGAGGAACAGCCTGCAATATTCATCATCTTGTTGAAAAAAAACATAATACATTTTAACAATAGTATGTCTGTTTTTCTGCATTCACCCATCAGATCTTCCTAAGAAGAAGATATGATGGGTGAATGCAGTGCTTGGTGTAGCAGTTTCAGACTCACATGAGTCTGCACAATTTATGCACTCTATTTGAGTCCTGCTGTACTGTCAAGGACATCCTGGGCTTTCTGGGGGGTTGACTAACAGACAACATAAAATTTCTTTTAAATAGCAGCTTCCACATCTTATGACAACAAAGACAATTAAGTGATTTTTTTTCCCCCCAGCAGATTTCATGTTTCTATTGCTAAAAAATCAAATTGTTTCTTTAATATGAGATTGCTATCTTCAGTTTAGTAGGATTTCAGAAATGTATTGTAATTTTAAACCTTTCAAAACAAAACCTTTATTCAGTGTCCTTTGTATTAGACAACAGGGCTTACTAACTTCTAGTTTCAACCTAAAGTATGTCCACCCTCAGGAAGCAGAGGGCTGAATAAGACAGGAGGGACTTTACTCAGAATTGTAAAAGGGGAGTCAGACCGATGATGGGATAAAGTGGCCCAGAGCAGGAAGATGCAAGCTCAGCTTTTGAGGAGCCTGAGCAGGGACAAGGTGACAAACCATTACGGATAAGAAGCAATGTGCAACGTAGGGCTCTGAATTTTTTTTATGGCATTACAATATGTAGAAGGGGAAATAAGAGCCATTTTAGTTGAATTCACAAACACATGCATAAATGTAGAGTATGTAATCAGCTAAAGATCAGATTTTTTAAATTATTTACTCTGTTGATTTATATAATTAGTAATAGATTTCTAAGTTCACTACATCCATATTTCTCATCTGTGTTTTTCTTATTTTCCGCCTGCCTGGCAGCTTCATCTTCAACATTCTTTGCCCAGTATATCCACTATCCCTCCTGTGCACATGTCCAAATCATCTCACCCTTGTCTCCAAAGTGCTCAGCCTGAGCTGTCCCGCGAATATACTCATTTCTAATCTTGTCCATCATGATCATTGGCAGTGAAAACTATAACATCGTCAACTCTGCCACCTCTAGGTGGACTTCCTGACTTCTTGTCAGTGCTGCCCAGACCATTACATCATAGTAGGTCTTGTCTTTCCCTCTTGCTGCTGTCACAAAACACTCCTGACACTTTACACATCAAAAAATGGACAGCAAAAAAATATATACAAACACCAGCTACTGTATAGTACAGTAAAACCACACTACAGACTGAGACCATGTGTTTCTATTTGTTTTCAGCTGAGTGACAGTTTCACTACTACCACTGACAGTGCGTGACTGGTCTCGCTCTATCAAGCATATATGAAAATGTTTGAACTGACTTGACTGAAATCACAAATCCAGTGCTGAACAGTAATAAGGTAAGTGAGAGATGTGTAATTCTGAGTGACGACAGCACAAACCTTTTTCCTGAGTTGTGATAAATTCATGCATCAACACAAGAACAAAACATCTTCAGTAGTGGAGTATGTTTAGAAACATGATTAAGGCTCATTTGGGCGGGGAAATGCCTTCTTTATTATAGAACTGCATTAAAAGTGGTGAGAGGGACGTTTCTGGTGTAAGAAAGTAATCGAGAAAAACTGTTAAAAAAAAAAAAAAAAAAAAAAAAGCCCCAGAATAACAACCTGTTACTGCGTTTAGCCACAACTTATTAGTAACTTCTCATTTGCATACTTCTTGTACTGTCAGATCTACTCTTCACTGTTCCCTCTGTTCCCTTTGCTGCTCCGCAACACACTACTCCTCTTCCTGTTCCTCTTCCTTGGCCAGGCTTTATTTCGTGTAAAATGTTAATCTGAGCTGGCTCCTCCATGTTTGTAAATTATTGTTGTGAAATTCTATAGTTGGTTTGGCTCAATTCTCAGATGGCTGTGGAAGTTTTCAGTACATTACACGAAATAATTCAAAAGACAGCATTTCCAAATGTTTTGGGACATTTATTTGGGCAGATGACTAAACATAGCTGTCTGAAATCGGAATAAATAGTAACTGGATACACTAACCACTTTGTGAGGTTACACCTGTTCAACTGTGCATTATTGTAAATATCTAATAAGTCAATCACGTGGCAGCAACTCAATGCATTTAGGCATATAAGACATAGACAGGGCTAAGATGACTTGCTGAAGTTCAAACGGAACATCAGAATGGGGCAGAAAGGTGATTTAACTGACTTTGAATGTGGCATGCCTGTTGGTACCAGAGGGGCTGATCTGAGTATTTTAGAAACTGCTTCATCTACTGGAATTGTCCCACACAGCCATCTGTAGGGTTTACAGAGAATGATCAGAAAAAGAGAAAATATCCAGTGAGCAAATGTGTGATGCTATAACGGACCAAAATCTCAGAGGAATGTTTGCAGCACCTTGTCGAATATATGCCACAAAGCTATACTGTAGTTGCCCACCCCGGTACAAAGCACTGCTCTGCTGCTGGTGGTGTAATGGTGTGGAGGATCTACAAAATACATGGTCAGTACAGTAAAGTACAGTACTGCTCCACCTTGCACAATATCTCTGACTTATTTACTACAACACACTAACATCCACCAGAGTGTTCCCCTACTGAAAACATTTTGATGGGGTTTTCCCAGTAAATATAGTGTAAAGACTTTAGTGAAAGCTATGGGACTATTGAAGCCCTTTCTTTTTCTTCCTCTTTAAGGAGGGTCATCCCCATCGCCCACATACTTACTCAGACTGATAAAAAAAAATAAAATAAAAATAAAATAAAATAAAAAATCAGGGTTTACATCCATAATTTAAGAACTGCTCAGACTATCAGAAGACAGGGACATATTATCATAACTTCTGCCAGACCACCCATAACTGGGGTTTTGTCTGATTTCAGGCCAGTTGTTTGACTTGTAGTATTGTCTCATCAAATCAGGTGCCTCATGTACTTTCACTTCCTTTAATCATTTCAATTGTATCTACATTTTTGTATTGCTCAGACGTCACAGCAAATCAAAATCAAGAAATACCCCCAATTATTTCTCTTTGTTGCGTTTGTCTGTTATGTGAGAAGCAAGGCAGTATCCAGGCTTTAGATGTCTTAAAGTGATTCAAATTTACAACAGACATAAAGAGGGACAGAAGGAAATGAGCACATCAGATCTCTAAGTTGAATGCGTGGATATTTATTTGAAATATGTAGCTATCATTGCAAATGAGACACTGAGTCTCAATGGGACTACCTATATGAATAAAGGTTAAATAAAAAAAAATTTGTACAGTACTCTTTCTTTTTAGAAAATCTTCCATAGACAACATATAATAACGACTTTATAACTGATTATTTACTCATGTCTGTTGTGCGAAGTGTGACAATCAGAAGCAGAGTATGTGATTTAAGGATGTAAAAATATTACAGGACCCATAATGGAAGGATCATTTTCATGTTGTTAACCAATGTTTCTTTTTTTATTATTATTATTTACAGGTATTTAAGTGAATTTGAAGATATACTGTATATGCTACACCATATAAAAATCTCAGCCGGCTGTTTCATTCAAGCTAAATGTCATTATTCTCTGCCCCTAGCAACAGATGATGAGTCATCACGACCAGCCAATCAGAAATTCAGTTTATAAAAAAAAAGCCAACCAGAACAACTTGTTAGCTCAGATTGGCAGTGTGGGTTTCTCCTGCCTTCAGCTTTCAGTTCCTTCTGTCTTTCGTCAGACATAAGGGTAAAACTGGATTGAAATCAGTCACTCATACTGTGAACCTCCTTTCAGCTTGACTTAAGACGAGGTATACAACTTGCTTGTGTGTGTGTTTTTCTGAAACCATTATTCCCTCTGTTCATTTTTTTATATGTTTGCTCTCAGATTTGTGTTTGTGCCAAGATGTCTGACCCCGAGACCCCAACCCAGCCTCTAATCGGCGCCGCCAGCCATGAAACAGCCATCAACGTAGGAGCGCCGGCTCAGAAGTAAGTATTAAGGATGTACTTGGAAACCGTGGTAACTTTTGTTATAATAGACGACTCACAAAAAGACAAAGTAAAGCTCCTGTGTTTATGTTTGGTTTGTTTGTTTGTGCATGCGTGCGTGCGTGCGTGCGTGCATGCGTGTTTATTTGTGTTTACACAGTCACATTTTGGGGATCCTGCTCCTTTTGGGATCAAAAAATCAGATAATTTTGAAAGTAGTGGCCAGTGTATAAACAATGAGTGTAATGCAAGAAACATTTTAGTTTTTGGAACCATCTGCTGTTTGTTTGTTTGTTTAATTTGAACATATACAAAGCCATGATTGGTCATGTTGTAACCCATTTACTACCACACATTGGTCATCATGAGGTACAGATGAATACCAGCACAAAGCTTTGCCAAAGAACAAAAACTGAACTATCCATTGCAGTGGATTACCAATCTTTAACACATTTTTAGTCTGCTAATTGATTTTCATATTTTATAAAAAGAAAAGGATCAAATAAAGTTTAGACTTAAACAATTGTAAACAGCAATGTGAAGTAGATATAGAGTTGTGTGTTACTACAAGACTGCTATGGATGTCATAGAAATTTATTTGATTTTAGAGTTAAATACCAAATTTTAATTGAAAATATGGGCTATTTATTAGAATACTAAAAACAAATCTGTATTTCATGAGTTTAGGATGCATTTATTCTGGAATCAATCATTTGGGTTAAAGATGCCATCTCACACATCAAGTAAATTAAGGACTAGCCAAAATCGGCCCTGATGAACACATAAAACATCCTTAACTTTCACCCAGGTGTCTGCTTGACAACAGCTGATGTCATTACGTACTTACTACTTATGTATAAAGCAGAGTACCATGGACACAGTCCCTGTTACATCAAATTTCCTTCATTCTGAGC
Source organism: Cichlasoma orientale (assembly GCA_034780415.1). Taxonomy (NCBI): domain Eukaryota; kingdom Metazoa; phylum Chordata; class Actinopteri; order Cichliformes; family Cichlidae; genus Cichlasoma; species Cichlasoma orientale. Next base: position 448,759 of record JAVDPK010001049.1, on the reverse strand, counting down.
CAACCAAATTCCAAGCTAGCCATCCATGTTCTTCATTCTTCAAATTTTTTCATGCACACAAACCTTTCTGTTTGCCTACTCTTCATCTTCCTCCCACTGAAAGATTTTATCCCGACGACCTTCTAGTTATTATTTTAATTTTACAGTCATTAATAAAGAAATATTGCTCTCACCGTCTCCCGTCTTTCTATATTTATTTTCCAGTGGCCGCTCCTCCCGGGCTTACAAGGTGGCAGGAATCACCCTTTTGGCCTGTGTGCTGATTGTGGGCCAGGCAATGACCGCCTATTTCCTCCTCAGCCAGAAGAATGACATCAAATCTCTGGAGGATCAGAACAACAAAATTCAGACGCAGATGACAAGGGGAAGCTCTGGTAAGAATGCGCTGCTGGGATTTAGCAAAAAAAACTTCATTTATTAACAACCTGCTTAGTCACTAAACATTAAAATAAGATGAAAAAGAAGAGAAAATGTCACAAAAATGCCATGTTACCTGTGATATGACAGATTTATAATATATCACTGCTGAGGATTATATACACAGACTAATTACAGCTCGTTGTTGTTGTACAACTTATTTTTTACTGTCGCCCTTTTTCATTTATCTCTTTCTAACATATTATACACTTTTTCTCTCTCTGGCCATAGTGTCTGTGCCCATGAAGATGCATGTGCCCATGAACTCCATGCTGCTGGATGACTTCACAGACAAGGTATAAAAAAAAAAATTAAAAAAAAAAAAAAGAGTCTAACATCGGGATGTCTGAAAGAGAGCTTTTGACCACGAAAAGAGATTCATCAGTGTTTTCAAGTGAAAAACTTATATTTATAAACTATTTAAAAACTTTACATCACCCATTTTTTTGTCATCTGTAAGTCAAAATTTCAGGTTATTATTTCAAAATCATTTCAAGCTCTTTGTAAACTTTGAGATTTTTTTCTAGTTAGATAAATACGACTTCAGTGAATCCTGATAAACTTGTAATTTTGGATATTTTCTATCTTTTTCTCATTTATCTTTTTTAACTGACTGTGTTGCAGGAAGCTTCGACTGGAACCCCAGAAGATACTAGTATGTTTTTTATATCTTTGTTTACATGCATTCTGTGTATGCATTAATCATCTGCTCATCTATTTATAGGCTTGAAAATACAATTTTAAATTGGAATCCTCTTTTTCTGCCCCCTCAAAGTTTAGACTGTTGCAGTTTGTCTTCTACAACTTTCTGTAAAATCTAGATCAACTCATCACCTCTCCCCTCCTATCTCAGACCCTCCCGCCACCAACTGCCAGCTGGAGGCTGCAGGTGTGAAGCTTGTGCAGGTGCCAGGTTTCCGCCCCGCCTGTGACGAGCGCGGCCTCTACAAGGCCCAGCAGTGCTACATGAACCACTGCTGGTGTGTCAACACGGCCACTGGGAAACAGATCCCTGGAAGCGAGCGTCAAGGAGAAGTCAGATGCAACATGCCCCTCCTTCGTGGTGAGACAAGATAACAGATTTCGATCATTAAGTTTAGAGTAGAATAAAGAATCATTACAATGCCATGTTCAGTTGATGTGATTCCAATATGTGGATACAGCTCTGGATTCACCTTTTTGAACCATTAAAATATTGATCACATTGGGGATCTGATTGAAACTATAATGTCACTGACAGTTCAACATCTGTCTTTCCAGGCAGCATGAGCAAAGTGATGACTTTGCCCGACGTGGATGCTTAAAACTGTGGTCAGTAAATGATATTCTACACATCACACACCATTAGTATGAGGTATATTGTATGTAAAATCTTTACATCTCTTTCTGCTATATTTTCTGCAATTAGGAAGTCTATTTCAAGCTCTGGATATACTTAGTATAATCATCGTCTATTGGTAATCTAAAACTATGAATCAGCTGTACTTACTTATAAATCTTTTTTTTTTCTTTGGAAACAGAAGCTGATTCCATCTTTTCCAGAAACCAACATCGGCTCATCTCCCAATACCTTGTCACAACTTTGCCGACTCCTAATCACCACATCTGCACGTAATAAGCTAATGGGGTTTTATATATCGCTGATAAATTACCAAACAGTAACCAAATATCTGCTTCCTATCTTCTTACTAGTTTATCGCAATCACTATTATACTGAGAGAGGGACCTGTTGATTTAGATTTGCAGATTTCTAATGGCTATTAAAGAATAACTGTTCAGTGTGCAGATTTAAATGTTTTTATTTTAATGTCGTCCTGTGATGATTTGACAAGAATGTGGTTTCTGTGTTGGGAGGCTTGAAAAAAAAGCAGTGGAAAAAAATGACAGAAGCTAAACAAGGTACTGAAAAAAAAAACTTTTAAGAATATTTTTCTGACATGTAGATGGACTCCTCCCTGATATTAATTTTAAAGCAGCTTGGTCTTTTAATCTTGGAATATTTGGCTTAAGGTAAAAAATAAATCAATAAAATTGTTTAATGTTGTGGATATCTGGACACAATTGGGATACATGAGACAATTGTAGTCTTCCCAATTTATTTGAACAACCCAAATAAAATCTGTTAAAGACAGCATTGGTGGTTTTCTTTCATGATACTATCACAGTGGAATTATAAACAGTTACATTGAATATTTCTGTTTTGATGTGCAGGAACAAAAACACACAAAGACCAAAACTGCTGATACAATTTAGCACCGTGAAGTGACCTATCTTAATCTATGTCCCACAACGGTTATTACTTAAAAACATGCAAAGACACGACAAAAAAAAGGGGACACAAACGGCATGCAATATAATATATAAGACAGCAACACAGTGACTGTCAATAGGCACATGTTTCTGGATTCCAGTCATCAATGATACAGTACATGGTTGCCTGATATAACATTCAGTCAAAAACTAACATGATCACAAGCTGAAACAACTCGCATCTTTCTCCTTTATGGCTTTTTTTTTTTTAAATACAATATCTGTTACAGATCTAATTATGCAGTGCTGGATAATGTTCATTCGGATGTTACCACAATGTTAAAAACATCACAAATCCTTCTCTAGACATGTTTTTTTTATTCTATAGAATCACTGAATACTGGTGTTCACTGATTTATTTTTGAAAAAGCAGATTACCTACATTTTTGGATATAGATAACCATATCTAAAAACAGGTTATCTATTTAAGTAAATATCTGCTGTGCAAAATGAAAAGTCACACTCTAATATACGCCTGTTTCTCAAGTGTGGCAACTGTTTCGTACAGTTTAATACATTAGATTTTTAGAATGTGTCCTGCAGCAGGAGCAACATTTTATGGACAAAATACTAATCAACTTTACAGCATAAACCTCTAATATTAAAAAAAGTTCAACTCATAAATGCATGATGCAAAATGCGCAATCTAAATAAGTAAAACTGCTATCGCTCGTTTTCTTTGACAGAAAATCCACAAGATAAAATCAGCAACAGCTTTAGATCCATAAAATCCATATAAGTGCAAATGATCAGTTTCCAGCATAAAAGAACAGGCAGCCAACTCTTACAAGGGAAAGGCTATTGAGATGATACTGTCAACCCCAGACCAAAGTAGGCACTCTTAATGTATATTTTACATAAAATGCTTTAACATACATTCCCCAACTTTGCTATAAAGACCCAAGAACAATTTAAATCTTAAGAAAAAAACACGCTTTGGCATATACTTTTATTCGAGACAGTCTACTACCTCTTCCACAGGTACCTACTCTGCTTAGCTCGACTCAGTTTAATTCGTTTTCCACTACAATTGAGTAGCGCCTCAGCAAAGCGGCCCAAATGTCTCATGATGTCATTTGTATACGGCACAAACAAACGGTTGCTCTATCCAGCTTCCTCTGGATACTGGTTAGTGTGTAGCCATTTCCCAGGTTTCAAAAACAGTGGGTTTGATTCTTGTGAAGGAGTCGCTCTCATGACTAAACTAGTGACGTCACTGCCTGGCCAATCAGTGGCATGGATTCTGCTGACGTCACATTTTCAGCTCGACTCAGCTCACTTGGAATGGCAGCTGAGCGGGTACCAAAAAAGTACCTCACACCAGGTACTACTGCCTAATGGAAAACCCTAAAAACCGAGTCAAGCTGAGTAGGTACTTGTTGAAAAGCGGCATAAATTCCTTGCTCAGACTGAAATCACAATGATTTTATTAAGCAATGGTTTTATTAAACAGAAAAAACTACGTAATTTAAAACAACACTTTAAATAGTTTTTTTTTGGGTCAATTATAAAACAAAATTTCAAAGAAGACGGGTCTCTGAAAAATGTTAACCTGTACAGAGATTAGGCGTATAATCTAGAAGGGGAACGGTTCTCTACCTGCAGATTGACATCACTCCACACTGCAGACATTGCTCTGATACCTGCAAACGATGTGAAAACTAGCAAGAACCACGATGGGATTTGACAGGTTTTGCAGAGAAGCAGTGTGATGTGAAGTGAGGCAATTTTAAACCCTGAGCAAATAAAGTGCTAATATGTCAAGGCTGCTATTATGGATTTCTGGCCACTAGAGGGCAGAAGTTACCAAACAACACAAAACTCATCTTGTTTTGAATTTGCTTGAATGTGTTTTTTTATAGTGAGCTTAGGCTAGAAAGGTCAACAGAGCCAGAGTTTACAGCCATGTACTGGTTTGTCTTTCAATGAAGTTTTAGAAAGCACCTGCTGTAGATTCAACACACACAGGGTTGGCTTCAGAAATCAATTATAGCAGCTATGAGGATTTACAAGTAGCAGTTTGTCTAAATTTCAACCACTTAATATATTCTGTCTTCTGAATGGGATCAACTGAATTAAAAAAATATGAAAAGGAAAAGAATAGCTGTTTCACTTTACCCTATACCAAGCTCAATATGTTTTCATTTTGCTTTTTTATATGTTATTTATGAATATGGAAGGTTAAAAAAAGACCACCTTAAATTCTTTAAAGTTTTAAGCTTTTGTCATACATTTCTGATCCCGTGTGCAGCTGTACCGGTGCACGTCTGTCTCTCTCTCTTCGCTCCGTTCTTTTTCTCACTTGTGTCCTCCTTTCAGGTTGCGTATGTAGTCTTTGATGGTGTTTTCGATGTTGGGAATAGCATAATTCTGAGCTGCATACATCCCTGTACAGGTTCCTACGGCAACACCCAGCAATGCCGAAGAGCGTAGCCTAGCAACAACGTACCCAGCAAGAAAACCCTTCAAAAAAGGAGAAGCCAGCAAACTGCCACCCTAGAGAGGAGAAGAGAGATGACACCTGGTCTATTATTTTGATATATACCTCTGCATATTATAACTTTTCTGTAATTATATAAATGGATGGCATATAGCATACAAATATAATAATGCTTATGTGAGCCTTACTGGAGGAACCCCAGCCTGTATCTCATCTTCTACCCGTTTCTGAATGTCCTCCAGCTGGTCTTTTAACTCCACAAGGTCCTTGAGCTGGCTCAGTGGATTCTACGCAAACATTTAGACACAGAGAAAAAAACAAACAAACGGGTTAGTGGAGGCAACCAACCACGGTTTTCTAAAACCTGAAGTGTATCTAGAAATGATAAAGCATTATAACTTGCTGTATTTTGACCATACACAGAAAATTGATAGCTAGATAGACACTTTATTGGGCATCCAGCAGCTTAACATGCACAATAAATACAGACAATAGGGTAGAATACAAACAATGGAGGTAGCTGTATAAATTATACTCACAATACAGACTACCAATACTAACTATACAAATGATACTATATACAAACTATACTAAGCTGTGCCTTATAAAGCTGTGTCTAAATATTAAAGATGCCTGTTCTAAAATCAAAGTTGGGCCAATGTGGGTAAAGTGCTCTGATGGATGTCCTTCCAGGGACTTACTGGTCTGAGTTTATGTATCTCAAAAGGAACGGTGACCGCAAATTATCCATTTTTAATGTGAAAAAGTAGACCCCACTAACTTCCTTTGCTCATATTGGATGGGCACAAGAATGATGATGATACACGTGTGTAATTTAAAATTAAAAATTAAACACGTGAAAAAATAAGATCCACTCTGACAGCAGGTGTATACACAATTTTTAGTTTTTGCTTTTTGAATCAGAAAACAAGGCGGTCAAAAAACTGTGCTGGGAAAATACAACAAAACAAAAGCTATAAAAACATTAAAACAGTTTGTGCTTGCAATTCATGCAACTGTTAACGAGTTAAAGAACAAATATTTACATCAACAGACCATTTTTACATCTGGAACTAAAAGTTAAAGTGGTCGCTTCTTATTGACGTTAATCAGCAAGTTGCTTTTAGGCTTATATCAGCTCTTGACTCTCCATCTCTGTGTAAAAAAACACTGCATCCCATAAACCTGCTGATACCATTAAAAATGCAGAACAGGTCCTAGGCTCACTAAAACGGGTAAACTTACACAGCAGCTAATTTATAATGATTGTCGTATACGATTAAAAAACAGAGAGAGCATGTTTGAACAACAAACTTGCTTGGCTCTTAATACCATCCTCGTCTATCGCATTATCAGTCATCTAAGCAGGTATGGCACGTTTTAGATGACTGATATTATTTTCAACAGGTTACCAGGCTAACTGTGTGTGCCTTTTTTTGTGTTGTGAAAATATGTCACGTTACAAGTAAAATTAATAAGCGCTGTTAGGTATGTTTTTCTTGTTCGCTAACTGGTTGTCTCAAGGTTAAGAGCCTTTTCAAAGCTAGTCCAACCCGTTAGCTTTAGGTTAACAATACGTTTTGCTGTTACTCACTTAACACTTTGTTCATTTTCAATGAACTGGCAGCGTTATGGATTTGGTTAAATGCGCCTGAAATTAATATACCGTCAGTTACTTTCATGCGGTTTTAAACGCAAAATGAGCTAGCAGTTTTGCTAGCTACCATAAGGACGCCACATTTTGTTTTACGCACAGACCCCACAAGCTAACAGCTGATGTTATCTTCCTGTTGGATGAACAACGCAAGTTAAACTTAACGCCTATCAACTATTAAAAGTTGGCTTAATGTTAAAAGGTTTGAGACAGACCTTGTCATTTGCCATATTTCCACTCAATGACTGTTGGTTCCACTCTTCTTCTTTTTCTAGTGGGTTTGCTTAAAAATGAAGTCTACTGCCCTCCACTGGTACGCTCAGAGATACCTCTTCTTCTTTCTTCATTTTTTTTGTCAGTGCCACTGTCTCCAAACCATACATCATAGCAGGTCTCACTCCCATCTTGTGAACCTTCCTTTTCACGCTTGCTGCTATCCTTCTGTCACAAATCACCCCTGACACTCGTCTCCACCCTCTCCATCCTACCTGCACACTCTTCGTCACCTCTCTTATCACCTCCAATCTCATTGTACATCCTGTATAATGACAATAAAGGCATTCTATTCTATTCTATTCTATTCTATTCTATTCTATTCTATTCTTATGCACAGTTCATTGCTTTGGCTGGTGGACCCTGGGTATTTAACTCGTAGAACAGTTTGAATCCACCTCTAATGCTCTTGTCCCTACCCGGTATTCTACACTGTAATTAATCCAGTCCTTTTTGACCACTTAAAATATATTTATAGAACTGCTACGTTGTATTTCTGCTGCCCTCTTGGTCCGCTCTTTCTTGAATAAGGCATTTTTGATGTCAATGAGACCTTTCACCCAGATAGATAAAAGATATATAAAAGTCACTTTGCCAAAAAGTGATTGCAGCGTCTACATTGTGTTCTTTCTGGCTCAAAATGGCTTGATATAATTCATGAGAGATGTGTTTGATAGAATATAGGCCAACAAGTCACTTACAGCAGTTTAAATACTGGCAATAAGTTTTTGGCAGATAAGGTTTTGAAATTTTCTTCATAATTAGCAATGGCCTGGTAAGTTTCATTAAGGTGACATTAAGATAAAGGAAGCAAATAATTAACCAGCTATTACTGTGCATGGAATAAAAATATGCTGTTTGGACACTGAGGCTTGTGATAACTGAGAGGCTTCAAAAACAGTTTATATAGCTCACATAGTCACAATGGCCTCATTACTTTAATAGTCTCTTTCATCTTTTGTGTTGAAGCCTCTTTAATTCCAAATTCCATTTCAGCGCTTGCAATGCAGACCAGTGACCCCACACATTTTAATATTATGAGGCTGAATTATTTCCATATGCAGCCCGTGTGTAATCATTTACTTTCAAACACCTAGGCAGAGGAGAGAAAGGTGCCTCAAGGTATCAGTCCTAACCTGGGTTTATTCTCTACAGTCCAGTAGATCCAAATTATGGGAAAATGAAAGTGGAAAAAAAGAGTGAGCAAGAGTTGGGGTAAATAATTAGAGAGGCAAAGGGATAGAGGATCACAGAAACAGAGAAATACTCATTATCTCTCTTTTGAAATCATCAGTGCAGCCCACAGTGGGAACGGCAGATAAACATTGTAGGGATTAATAAGTATTAAGATAAGTATTTTCCCATAGATATACAATAACACAGTCTAAGTGATTACATGAACCGAATCAGATTTAAAACCTTGCGCGGTTTATGTTTTCACTTGCCGAGAGCGTAGCTGATTCACCACAAGTGTAATTTCCAGTGACTGTGAAAGTGAGAGTGAATGGCAGAGCCCAGAGTCACAGGAGATGAGAAAGAGATTGAGAAAGATGGAGAGAGAATGCATTAAGGACCTACTGGAGAACTTGAGTTATTCCCATCTGGTGTAGAGGTGGGAAGAGACAAAAAGACTAAAATTGCAAAATGAAAAATGTTTAAAGGTCTCCACCTTCTATTCATTTAAGAAGATTAATCTTGCCAAAACATAAATTACTACTTTTTAGACACTACTTGCTGGTTCCTTTTGTTTCTCCGAAGGGCCTTAGAAGTATTTAATCCTCACACTCAGGCAGGACAGAGAGTCCATTAACCTTTTCTTGTTTAGGGTTATCACAAAACCAACCTGATATGGACCACAAAATTTAATGGTCACTTCAAGCTGGATGTAAAACAGTCTGCATGCTTTTGCGTGAGATGAAAGACTGGGCTCGCACTCCACCGGACTGCAGGTGACTTGGAAGGAGCGATGGAGGTAAGGCGTCTCTGATCTTCAGTGCTGTTGATGGTTCAGGGGGCGTATTGATTTTGGCTGAGGGATGTTTGGCTGACTAATCTTTGGACGCCTCTGTACTGGAAAGGTCATGGAAGCTTATGGTGCATTCATTACAGAGATGTGCTTTAGGGAAATGTGCATTCACATACCATGAGCATCGGGGGGCAGACCATAGATCTGCAGCACGTTTCAGTTGTCATTTTAAGTTTAGATCATCGTTGCGACGTCACGAGATGCCTAAAATAACCTTTAAAGCAACAATAAAATTGTCTACATTCAGAGTATGTCAAAAATAAATAAATAATTCTGACTTTTATAGCTTTGTGACTAAAGCTTCATCTATTATTCAACATAGCTGAAAAATTTATCTTGCATAATGAATGCAGTTTGTGTTAATACCCCAAACAGCAATAGCATGAGTTGTTTTTGCAGATGTAGTTATTATAATTAAAAGAAGGAAAGCTCTGTGTACACTGGCTTTGAGACCCGAAGGCAGTCATCTTTTTTTGCAATGTGATTTAAGCACTAATTCAAAGTGTGATCTGAGTTTCTCTAATAGACACATAAATGCTTTCTGAAGCTTCTTCTGGAGCAGTTAGATACACAGGAAGCAGTATGTTGGCTGAGCTGTTCATGCGTTCCTCAAATGGGATTACACGCTCCTCTGGTAATCAGAGTATGAAATACTATATGAGCTTCTAAAGGCATCAATTTTTACTTTGGCGCTCTTTGTGATAACTTGTCAGCAGCACAGCCTTTATGATTTATGCTTTATGCGCTCCCTTTAGTTTGTAAGTTGTTCTATTTTTATGAAACCGGTAACCAGCTTGAATGTGGCAATAAACTCACTTGTTTCTTAGAAGCATTGATAGTTTTATCACAGTGTATAAAACTCATCCCCCCGCTGCCTCTTGTGTCAAAAGCACTGAGTTATGGTTTCATAACCTGAGCCCTGCTTCAGGAGTGTTACGGCTTAAGCAGCGTGGTGCTGACTCTATGCTGTGTGTGCTCTGCTGCTTCTGCACTACAGCGTACTGGATGTTATCAATGATCACTGTGCATAAATTGGTTCTTTCCGTTGTGCTGCACAGCACTATACAAAGGGAAATGATGCACTTAACAAGCAAAGCTTTTCAGTTAATACTTAGCGCTTTATTGTCTTATTTTTCAGTCTGGTTACAGCTGGGGATAACTTTTGATCCATTTTAATAAACGTGAAGTGTTTCATCAGTCAGATTCCTTTGTAGTGTCCCGGCTAATGTGATGCTTTTCCCCAAGGCTAAAACCTAAAAGCCTTTCAGCTAGGTGCAGTGGTCTTGTGGGCTGAGTTGGCCCCTGTTCATTTGAGTTCCCTCATTAACCTCAGTGCTCAGTATTCAGTAGGCGTCTCCACTGATGGCCGCTGGCCGAGAGAAATGTGAGTGGAAAACATCGGGAGAAAACAGAGCTGCAGGAGGACTGGGATTATTTGAGATGCAAGCTCTGTCACAAATACACATGACTCAGCATTGTTTAGATGTATTAAAGTGCCACCAAAAATTATTGGCCACTTGAAAAATAACACAAAATTAATTCAAAAGTAGATTCTTTGCCTAATTTAGCAGACGAGTGAAGGAGGCTAGAGAGTCTTCGATGTGCAGTAAGGGAGAGTTTTCTAAACCTTTGAGATAACAGAAGAGAAGGTCAGACTTTATTGAGTGTAAGGCGGCGTGATTTAATATACACCGATTTTTTTTTTCAGGCTGCATGTCAACATTTGTGTGGACAGCTCAGCTCCCTGCTGTAGCAACCTCTAGTGTGAGGTATAAAGTAGTTCATGCATTGCCATCCTTTAACCAAAGATTAATATGAAATGAGCCTGATAACGTTCTATACAGGAATAAAGAAAACTAAGTATTCGACAAACACAAATTTTGTAGTATTCTTGCTATGCCAAAACTGTTCAGCACTGAGACATGGCAGGTGGATAATCAGCTGTAAATTATTTTTCCATAAAAACAGAACTTAATCTTTAATCAAATCCATAATCAAAGTGTCTAAAGAACATTATGCAGTGCATTAAAGTTTGTTTGATGGTTTAAGTGTTTCTAAATGGAAAATGATGTAGTGATTGTTTGTGTCTTTTTGTGCTTCAATAGAATTATCTGACAAATCCTGTCTCCTGCTGTGTGGTTCAGACCGTCCAAGACATATATATATATATATATATATATATTTCTCTGTATTTTTTTTTAATTTATATTTAACTGTCATCTTCATTTTTATAATAAGCAGAGAATGCATGTATTGTCAGTCTTTGGCAGACTGCAGGCATTTTAACCACAATAGCGGAAGTCAGGGCATGCAATTAAAATGAGCTGTTTTCATTTCAGTGAAGTAAAGTGCTCTGGCTATCTACCACTAATCACTTCAGTGTTTGGATGGTGTGTGAGGCAAAACTTGTATTCCTTGTATTATGGGGACCTGCCTCCCTTTTTGGGAAAAAGAAAGCAAGTCTGTGCATTGTAGCTCATTAAATTTTAGGGTGAAGACTTCTGGTTTCATGTAGAGGTTTTGGGTTGGAGTAGAAATAACGGAAATTAAATCAAGAGAGAGTAAAAAGTAAAGTATCCTCTGACTGGAAATGGGGCTGACTGCGTGTGTGTGCGCGCGCGTGTGTGTGTGTGTGTGTGTGTGTGTGTGTGTGTGTGTGTGCGTGTGTGTGTGTGTGTGTGTGTGTGTGTGTGTG
>JAVDPK010001049.1:421693-432509 GCA_034780415.1 Cichlasoma orientale | reverse complement strand
ACTTTAATCTGATTACTGGACTACAAATAGTAACGTGTTAGATTACTCGTTACCGAAAAAAAGTAGTCAGATTAGAGACTGACATCACTGCTTAGGGCAGATTAGACACTACACTGACTCACTATCTTAAGGAATAAATGTATGCTACTTGATGTAACTGGGCAAGTCTGTGTAGACTTTCAGTGCATTTTCCAGCACCTTGTACTGATAGCTTATATTTCACACATCTAGTTTAAGGTGCATAGAATAAGCAGAAGAAAATAGATGGTTGGATGGATGGTTTAAGGTGCACACTGCACCTAGATAGGTCAACTGCCATTTAAAGTTTCTCTTAAGGCAGTTACTGGATCTAGTACTGGATCTGTATGCTCATAAGATGCTCCTAAAGAAGATGAATCAGCAGCTGACAGCCAGGGCAGGAGGCTAACTTTGAATCAAAGATAGCCAAAACTCCCAGAGGAATTTTAAGAATTGGCAGCTGAAGGTACAGCTGGCTCCACACGCTGATTGCATTTTCAATTTCATAGTGACAGCGCTGATGTATAGACCCATCTCTGTGAGATTATTGGTCAAACTACATAGGGCCCAGGGGACATCTATCCTCAGTACAAACTTATATTAGTTTATGATGTTTTTTCTTTAATTTTTTTTCTTTCTCCCTCATCTGTTATTTATGTGTGCTGGGTGAGTGAGGATGGTGGTTAGGGAAAAGACACATTAGTCATAGTATAAAATATTATAAAACATTATATCTTATGATTAACTTTATTATCTGGAAGGGATGAATGGGACTGTGACTTGGCTGAAGAATGAGGGGCGGGAGCAATGGAAGAAGGTGGCCTGGTCTGATGAATCACGTTTTCTCTTACATCACGGGGATGGCCAGGTGTGTGTTTATCACTTAGCTGGGGAACACCTGGCACCAGGATGCACTATGGGAAGAAGGCAAGCCGGCAGAGGCAGTGTGACACTTACCTTGGGTCCTGCCATTCATGTGGATGTTGTTTTGACACGTACCTGAGGCTTGTTGCAGACCATGTGCACTCTTTCATGGAAATGGTATTCCCGGATGGCTGTGACCTTTTCAGCAGGATAATGCTCCCTGTCACAAAGCAAAAATGGTTCAGGAATGGTTTTAGGAGCACAACGGTGAGTTTGAGGCGTTGACTTGGCCTCCAAATTCCCCAAATCTCAATCCAATCGAGCATATGTGGGATGTGCTGGACAAACAAGTCCATGGAGGCCCCACCTCGCAGCTTGCAGGACTTGAAGGACCTGTCACTAACACCTTGGTGCAGATACCACAGCACACCTTCAAGGGTCTAATGGAATCCATGCCTCAATGGGTCAGGGCTGTTTTGGCAGCATTTGGGGGGACAACTTGTTCTTGGGCAGGTGGTCATAATCGGTGTAGCATACAGGGCTTAACAAATTTATTAGACTACCACCCAATGTAGGGGTTCTGCCACAGCTGATCTAAATTACCAGTATTAGTATTCACCAAAGTTTTTTATGTTCCTGTAATGATTAATCCACCAGTATGCGCAAGATCTTTAATCGAAATTTTATTTTTAATGCCAAAATATAAATAAATCCATAAATTTTAAGTTTTACAAAAGAGCAGAAAAAAAATAGCAAAGCACATTATTATTGATTCAGATGCCAAATTACAGTTATTTGCTTGCATTCCTGAACAGAAAAATAAAATTGTTTTACTGGTTGAATGTTCAGCGTGCCAGCTCAAATTTGGGTATAAAGACATGAAATCAGTTTATTTTTAATAAATAGGTATAAAAATGTGATTTCAGTTCAGTGAATTCAGTCATTTTTAATTTTAAGTTAAGTTTTTTGACAGATTTCTAAAATATTTTTTTCTTGTTTTGATGACAGGAGGTCTAATACATTTGATAAGCACTGTATGAAAGAAATCACAGTAAAATCCAATATTTCCACTGCCTTGCAGGGTGGAACAGTTTATAACCCTAATCAAATAATAAAATTCAGACACTAAACTAGTAATAATCAAACCAGGGGAACTAACTTTAAACAATCAAATTAATGTGACTGTAATCTGTAACTGATTACTGTAACTGTAATCTCATGGTGCGTAAAACTGAGCACAATGTTAGTTCAGCCAGGCCACAGAATCATGCTTGCCTGGAACTCCCTGCTGATCATCTGATCTCAGTTCAGCCCACATAAATTGACACTCTTTTCTGCATCCTATTGGAAAAGCCCTTACATTTACACTGCTTCCACTGCAAGCTGCTTTGCAAACCAACCTCCACCCACAGCTCCTGCAATTCATGCTATTTCTGACCTAATCAAAATGATTTAATTTCCTGCTCTGTTCAGTGATGGTGTATTGCTGCCTTTAGGCATTTCACATAGGGCATGGACATCCCAGAACAGGGCCATACTGCTAAATATAAATTACTGCGGATGGAAAATCAATTCTATTTTGCCTACAGTTGCACTAAGAGCAATATGATAATGTCCGTCTTGCTCTTTACTATTAGTGTATTGGAAAAGCCTTGACTCTCTGTGTCCTTTTGTTTACTATCAGTCAAGTTAAGTGCTTAAAAGGGAGGCTTGAGAGTAAAAGTCATGAAGACACTGGTGCAGTCAAAAGTTTTTTCTCATGTTATACTTTGTAGCACCCTAATGGAGGTGAACGGGATTTCACAGCTTTAAAAATTCTCCAGCACCTTTTTGACACAAATTGTGTGCTGTGGACAATCTACAGAGCAAGCTGTCAGCAGTTTATATATGACAGACATGAATACATTCACAAAAACACAGTAATGAGTCATTAGGACCCAGGAACACATCTGTTTCCTTTAGGCGATCCTAAAAGATTTCTTGTCATCATTTTTAATCCTTAACCTCCCTCAGATAAAGGGTTGCTCTCCATGGAGAAACTGAAGCCTCATTAATGCTGCCGTCTCATGTGGGCATTCCTTACAAGCCGAACAAAGATGTGCAGTCCGTCCCCATTACTTGGTGATTACCTCGGGCATTTGTCTCCGTCTTCAAAGCAGCAAGACGTGGCCGCTTCGGTAAGAGATGGACATGTTTCCAGACTTCTGCAATCCTTTTGTTTTTAATTGGTGAGCTTTATCTGACAGAGAAGAGGCTCATCTTGAAGTTTGTGCTGAAACCGTTTCTTAGCTCTTAAATTCAGCCATAAAGCAGCCTCCTCGTACTGCTGCTGGAAGGCTTTGATCTTTCAATAAGATGTGCCAGTGCCGTTGTTTGCTCCTAAACCTGAAAAAAAATACCATCGATTCACTTTCATCTATCAAGCAGACACGTTAGGTGTTAAATGAAAATGTTAAAAAATGTGACCGGTTGATTAAAGGTGTTTGTTCATAGACATAATTCCCCCTTCATGTAGTGGATGGAAGATAAAACAGCAAAGGGAGGACAGTAGAATGAAAGACAACTCATTTAAATCGCTGTGATAAAAGTTGAAGATTTATATTGGGCTTTTTTTTTTTACTACCCAAGAATCCCCCAGAATGTCCTTACAGTATATCTGTGAGAGTTGTTGTTGCAAGTGCAATCAGACTTTATAATCAGTGAGCTTGAAGTATGTAGATGCATTTGGCTGGAATCTTACTATCATCAATCACCTACACTCTTCACTGTGTTCAATACCCAGGACCAATTAAAAGTGATGCTCGGGGTGCTTGGCGCCGTTTTAACGGCTTGGCACGAGTTCATCCTGATTTCACCTCAGCGCCAACTTAACCTTGTGCCGAGGCTTCGTGCTTAATTAAAGTTTACCTCTTGCCTGTTCACAGCTAAAAATGTGTGAGGCTGCAACTATAGGAGAAATGTCTAATTGATTTTTCCCCTCGCCGTCTCTGAGCTGCAGCGGCATTAAATTAATACTCTGATACAGGTACCTTAGATGTGTAAACAAAAGAAGTGTTTGACCAGTTAATGGCTTTTAGTACCTAATAAAAACACCTAATAAAAATATTTTTAGTTGCAGCTGGGAAACTGTATTTAATCAAGTATTACTCTTTTATTATCTGTGGTAATTACCCCAAATGAAACTATAATTTGCCGCTTACTTACTAGCTATTAAACAGAGGATTAAAAAAAATGGTTTACCCTGTAATTGCCCCTTCTCTCTCTCTCTATTGTAAGAGGCTGGCTGAACACAAATCTGTTTTGGAACACACACGCATGCACATTTATGCACTCACACACCTCTTAAAACACATCCACTCTTAATACACTATTCTATTTTATAATCCTGCCTGTTTTATTTACTTTGTCAATAAATGACAATGCAGTGGACATTATAATGTTACTCCACTGATCCACCCTTAACCAGTGAGTTAAACCCACTTTTGCATTGGAGGGCTGTGAGGCTGTAAATCCACGCAGTCATTAGTTGTGCTGCGACTGCTTTGACGGTGTGGAAATGATAGGAGCAGTAGGGGGAGCTATCGCCTAATATGAAAACCACCTCGTTGTCTAGATTGAGGTAGATTTTTAATTCAGGGGATTGCAGCTATAACGTTGTGGCCCACTGCGCACATCAGCTTGTCAGTTTGCAGGTGTGTGATGTATATACAGTACCGCGATAATGAGCACCATCTGTTTCAACACTAATTAATTGAATGTCTCCCCAGGATCTGACAATCTGAAGCATGCTGGCTGTCAGTTTACTATATGTGAGCTGTAAATCTCTCTTAGTTTAATTGGCTTTTTTTTTTTCTCTTTCCTTTATTTCTTTGCCTTAGGGCATCTGGGAGGAAAGCTTGTTTCCTCTTTCTCTTTACAACTGTATTTGCTCAGACTGTAGTCAGTAAATACAAATTACATGGCAATTCCTTCAAAATCAAGCTTTGTAAATACTGCAAAAAAAGACCTCAAAATATTTCCAGTGCAGACAGAAAGCATTTAGCATATTCAGCCTTACAAAGCTGGCCTGGGGCAATGTGTGCATCACAAGAAGGACTTTATTGCGTTCTACCTCTACCTTAAGTGAGGTCTTTGCATGACATTATTTTTGGTTTGAACAAACTGCACTTGACACAGACGATGAGGTGCACATCTTTGAAGGAGAAGTGACTGTAATATTGTCAGACATGAAAAACGATTTTGGAGTGGTGAAGCACTTGTCTATGAAAACCTTATATATGCTTTGCTGAGTAAGTCAATGACATTGCTTATCATGGAAAAACATTTCTATAAATGATGCCTTTCCCAGAGTTTTAAATATATAAAAAGGTTACTGAAATCCTATTTTAAAGGCTGATTATTTACTTATCTTTTGTAATCTGATTACATAATCCCAGTCGGACGTCAGACATTACTACCCAACTCGGTTACACTTACAAATACACAACTACCCACACACAAACCACCTGCTGAGACAGAGTAATGGGGAAAATCCACTGGAAGCCATAACCATGCTTTTTCATGAATTGAACTAATTAGGCAATTAGCTGACGCTCATTAGGCTCTGTTTCTGTACCAGGAAGACAAATTATTTTATCTGCAAAAATGTTAGATGAGTGCAGAGCGCTCACTGAATTGTGAAATCCATTAAAAGTCCAGAAGGATTGAAGCCTTCTATGAAACCTTTGTGCAATCATCTCTACATCTTTTTGGAAAGAAGCTCTGTTGGTCTGTTGTAGCTCAAAATGGAGATTAAATAGAAAGCTTTCATGTTGACATTTCGTAATCGAATTCGATAGTCTCTTTGCAGAGATGCTTTCTATTTCATTTCACTGGTGAGCACTTCAGAGCTCATATAGTTCTAATGCTGGAGGCTCAGTACACTCTCACGCTTCAGGAAATTTCAATACAGCAGAGCAGAGATAAGAGTGGTTACAGCTCATGAAGCTACTGAAGTGCAATATCTTCGCATATGCGAGCAGGGATTCATTTATTGGATGCTTGCTTTGACTACATTGATAATAAAGAGACTCTTAGCTGTGGTACTACAATTTCTCTCATCAAAACTACGGTAAATTTATGCCTGCAAGCCCCTGACAATTTGGTCAAAACATCTACATGAAGGGATAGGCTGTAGAAGGTCCTTAACCCATCAGCAGGACCGGCATCTGGTTTTGTGCAAGGAGGAACAGGATGAGCACTGCCAGATCCCTACAAGCAGGCCACTAGTGTGGATGTCTCTGACCAAACAATCAGAAACAGGCATCGTGAGGGTGGCCTGAGAGCCGAACATCCTCTAGTGGAGTCTGTGGTCACCGCTCGGCACCGTGGAGCCCGGCTGCCATTTCCCATATAATACCAGAATTGGCTGGTCCGCCACTGGCGCCCTGTGCTTTTCACAGATGAGAGCAGGTTCACCCTGAGCACACATGACAGATGTGAAACGGTCTGGAGAAGCCGTGGAGAACATTCTACTGTCTGTTGTTCAGCATTACCAGTTTGGTGGTGGGTCAGTGATGGTCTGAGGAGGCATATCATGGAGGGACGCACAGACCTCTACAGGCTAGGCAACAACACCTTACCTGCCATTAGGTATCAGGATGAAATCCTTGGACCCACTGTCAGACCCTACGCTTGTGCAGTGGGTCCTGAGCTGACTGGCCCCATGCTCACCTGTTCTAAATCAAATAGAACACCTCTGGGACATTAAGTTTCGGTACATCCAGCGCCACCAGGTTGCACCTCAGACTGTCCAGGAGCTCAGTGATGCCCTGGTCCAGATCTGGGAGGAGATTCCCCAGAACGCCATCCGTTGTCTTATTAGGAGCATACCCTCGGGCATGCATACAAGCACGTGGGGGCCATCCAAACTACTGAGTACCATTTTGAGTTGCTGAAATGAAATTTTGATAAAATGGACTAGCCTGACACATCATTTTTTCACTTTGATTTCAGAGTGTCTCTGAATTCAGCCCTCTGTAGGTTGATCAGTTTCATTTCCATCAAATGATGTGGCATTGAGCAGTGGATATAGGAGAATAGAGAGCGCACTGAGTGGTAAAACCTCTGCAGCATCTCCCTCTTGTATTATTTGCTGCACACGCATTCAGGCGTCACATTGTCAGCTAGTACACATGTTGCGCTAGCTGACACTGGCAGGAGAGAGGCAGCTTGACCCCTCCATGAAGCGTGGCAAGGGCAATCTGAAGCTGATACCAGAAGGCTGGCTGGGAAATGACCTGAATCCCACAAAAAACTGTCAATCTGAGACAGGGCCAAACAAAGTCTCCCTTGTTTTGTTTTTTTTTTTGTTTTTTTTGTGCACAGAGCCAAGTCAGCTTGAAACTCACAGTTCTGCACTGCATACCAAAAGGAAAACACACCAACTTCAGCAGATGGATGGCAATTCTGAGTGCTGATACAGCATCAGTAATGCCTATGACAGATGCTCTAGTTATTTTTAGTGTGTGAAGAAAAACGGACACATCCTGAAACTATCCAAAAGTATTTAATAGAACAGAATTTAGCATTTCTATAAATACTGTGTCATTAAAATATTGTTTAATATGTGCTTGGCTGCTGTAATGACCTTGTTTGGGATTAATATATCCCTGATATGGATTTCAGTCACAGCAAGTAGAGCTACTGTTCTACAGCTGAAACATCTAGAAAACTAATCAACAGTTTATATACAGTATCTCTTAGAGCTTCTAAGCGAGACGTGCATTTATCCTGTGTAAGGACAGGTGAGGTTAATGCTTTATATTGATAGGCTTTTAGACTTATGCTTGACATTTCTGTGCTCAGTCCGACTTCAGAGACTAAAGAGACTTGGAAGTTTAGAAAGACTTCTTAATGTACAGTGTGCTACAGTTACACTGTGTACTAACAAGTCAAAAACAAACATTTCATTGGTTTTCTCCAATCAGTAAAAACAAAAAAACATCATATACTGCACCTCACCTGGAGACACTTTCCACCTGCTGTCAGCCAGGTCATGGTAACGTTTTTAAACTCACTTTATCATGTAAATACTGCGTGTGGCAACAGTGGCCACTGATTAGTACATGTTATGCACCCTCACTTTAAACCACTGCTGTAGACAGTAAGATGTGGTTAGCGTTGTTACCTTGAAATAACTGGTTCAAGCTTGGCAGAGGCACAGCTTGCCACCAGGCAAGGCAGGCAACCCCCAGCCAGTAGGGAGCCCCTGAGAGCTGGCACATTTTAACTACAGCAGTGACAAAGTTTGCAGTGACAGTCCTGCCCTCACTGAGGGGGACACTCCTGGCATTTATGATTCTGTTTAATCAAACCTAATGACTGAAGCCAATCAATGAAAATGAAGAGGAGTTATCCTTCTGGGAGTGAAAAAAAAAAAGGGGAAGATGAGGAAAAAGTAAGACCGTTGTGAGTGGAGCAGATAACAATGATTAAATATAAGTTAAATATAATATAATGCTAAATATAATCTGCTAACTGCTAGTTCATAAGTTAACTCCCTCCAGCATCAGAGTATTTATTTTGTTTACTTTGAGATTTAACATTAGTTAAGTTAGCAGTGCAGCCTGGTGTGTCCATCACTGCTGGCTGTCATATGACTGAGTCAAGAAGTCGGGAACATCGGCAGATGGCTTATTAGAAGCAGCAGAACCTAGTAGTTACAATATTAACACATTATACTCAATCAGCTTGGTACTAGGCATTGTTACCAAAATCATCTCCGCCATTTCTAGAGTAATGTTTTACCTGTTGTGTGTTGGACACCTGTCAGGGAGCGATTTACAGGGTGAAATCCGCACATGTCAGAAAATATGCCTACTTTTTTAAGTTAACAAAAAGCTGTGTCTGACAGGGCGAACTGTCAAGCTGTCGAGGGAGTGTGCATTTTATTGTTTTTTTCCATATCTGTAGTGTAGGCTAACGGTTTTATGATACTTAAAATTGTATTTTTATCATGTAAAACTAAGTAGCCAGTGCAGCCTCCAACACAAGTTTAATCCTCTGTATTGGAACTATTACACTGCTCCTATCATGACTTTTCACCTGTTAGTTAAATAATCAAGAACATATCTAATAATAAGGATTTTAAACTATCTTAAATGTCAGCTAATGATCAGCATTGTAGCCGTGTATAAGATTTATCTAAATTGCTCGGGTGCTGTAGTAGTGTTTGTTTATGGTCTTTCAGTGGCAGTGCCATAAAGTTGTTCTATGGGGGAGTAAACTGCAGGTGGACCATAATAGACCATAAAAGACATAAAGAGAATCTATTTGTAAGGACATCAACAATGAAAAACAATATAATGATGCTAGTGCTGTTTTTATTATTTTAAAAATGGCTTCATATAACATCTGAGTTTTCTTCATTTCAGTCTGTGGTAGATTTAACAATTCTTACAAATGATAATTGATAGATTGAAGACTGATGGATCCCAAGATATCCCAGAAATTTGAGCCGTTGCTCCATAAGCACAGGAGGAGATAAGCAATGGGAGAGAGAAACTGACAGCTGATCATTTATTCAATCCAAATCATGCAATCACCTCAAAGCCCTGTTTCTCTGTCTCTTTTCTTGTGACTACTTCACTGCAATATCTCCAACTTGTGAAGTATACTAGCACCCTCTGTTGGCTCTTCTCTGTCAGTACGCAGCTGCAGGGCAGACAGACTTTAAAAGATTTACTATCCATATTCTGCATCTGAACAAGAGCAGCTCTGCATTTCAATGTGCTGCTGATCTATTGCTATTGCATACTAAGAGGTGTAGAGTGGTATTACTTCGTGATATCTGTGCTCGATGTCAGTGAACTAAACTGCAATAAAATTTCTATAACCTATGTGTTGCATTGGCTGTTTTTCACTAGGCTCTCTGCCTGCACTTTGCTCCATGCTGTGCGTCTGTATTTACATCATTTCTTGTATTTCTGTTGTAACATCTAAACAAAATAGATTGTTATTAAAAACAACAGCCCCGAACAATGTGATTAATTAAGGAAAAGTGTGAGTGCAGGAGCTCACTATCACAGCAATGCAGAGTAAGGTGAGACAAGATAAGCAGGAAAGGCAAGTGGATGGACAGTGAAAAAAGAGGAGACTCTGAACATCTATTTATTCTCTATTCCCTCCCTGTTTTTGTGGGTCTATATGGGAGAGCAGAGAAATCTGAGCTTTCTATTAGACAGAGAGAGGGTGATGAGATAGGAGAGGGGAGGGAGAGGGAGAGGGAGAGTGAGAAGGAGGTGAACGAACATGTGATATGGTGAGATGAGAGGAGAAGAGGAAAGTCAGGCAGGCATGAGAAGGGAGGAAAGGAGAGAGGAAGAAAAAGTATGAGAGGAGAGAATGGCTAGATAGATAGAGGTGTCCTTTTGTGTTACAGTTTTCATTCATGCAGTAGTAGGAGAGGATAGGAGGAGCAACGCTTTCCACTCTCTCACACACACACATATGCGCACACATATGCACGTGCACTTACAAACACCAACACATACATTTTCTCTGCGGAGAGGGATGGACTCTCCTCCCTTGTGACTCCAGGGGAAGAGGGGAGGCGGCAAATTTTGCAGCTTACACACACAGAGACACACACACATTCTTTCTGTTTCTTTCATCTCACACACCCAGAAGAGCACATGTGTTTCAGAGTGGACTAACAACGGAGGGATGCGTCATGAAGGTGGGTTTTTTTTCTTTGCTATAAAATTTGATCTGAGCATGTGAGTCTGTCTATCTGCCGGTGCAACCTGTGTGCTGTATGAGAAAGTAATATGTCTCATTTTTAGTGTCAAGTGCTCTGACGGTTCTTTGTCTGCAAGTGTTTTGCAGTCAAGTGGTTTTTTTTTTTTACTCAAAGTGTGTGTGTGTGTGTGTGTGTGTGTGTGTGTGTGTGTGT
>JAVDPK010001049.1:403413-414421 GCA_034780415.1 Cichlasoma orientale | reverse complement strand
AGTTGCGGCCCTGAATTAAGTTTAATCAGCAGAGAATGAATTTGTGTGGAAAGTTTTTGTTACGACAGGAAAAAAAAAAAGCTTTGTCCTCAGCTTTCACGAGCTTGATAGTTCCTAGAAGTTCAAACACACATCATATTACTTTGCTTGTTGTTTGGCTGATATCCCATTTTTTAAAGCCGGCCCTCAAAGGTCCAGATGAATTTAAAAAAAGTGTACACAGAGAGATGAGCCCTTATTGTGAATCACTCTTTCAGTGCTCCCTCTTTGTTCCCTGCCATCGTTGTAATTTAGCCTAGGCCTGTGGCTTGTCAGGGGATCATGCCCAAGCAGCTCTACTGGCAGAGCTTTAATGAAACACTTTGGTGCACAAAGTATGTGTGTGCTTGAGTGGATACGTGTGTGTATGGGTACTCATAAACCATTGTCCGTGTCTGTATACACCAGCTGAGCCAGTGTAATTTTACATCCTGCTGATTCCACCACAGACACATGGAGTCACAAACACAAACACACACACACACACACACATGCACAAGCAGTGAAGTGCAGTGACATGACCAGTGGCAATAGGATACATTTGCTATTAAAGCTACGCAGAGGAGAGCAGAGTCAGGAAACGCCAGTCGGATGGTCGGAAATGTGGGGAAAAATGCAGCGGTCTGCAAAACATCTGCTTTTTAGTAGGATCGGAGCACCATCGTGGTAGCTGTAGTACTGTAGTCAACAAAAACGCACATCTCATGTATTGCTACACCAGCAGCAGCTTATTGTAAGCGTGATATCATGGATTGTTTATTTTTAGGAGTTCTTTTATGTGTTCCTGTGTGTGTGATGGAGGGAATAAAGGCAGTGTCATTCCTTCTGAATAGTAATAGTAACGCAAGTGCACGAGGAATAATAAGACACATGGATAATAAAATGGTGTTAAAAGTAGATTTAAATAATTTAAATATCAAATATTCAGAAGGAGTTTCCTATGAAGGAGACTCAACTCTGCAGAAAGCTCGTAGTACAACTTAGAAATATGCAATGGCTGAGAAAGCAACATTGTATTCATTTAGAAACTCAAAAATTACACCTTCAATAATTGCTAATATACGTATATTAAATCAAATATCCATGTATCACCAAATTTAGCAGAAGTCCAGATGAACACAAGTCAAACAGAAGATCCAACACTTCATGTCCAGCACAGACACTTCTTATCAAAGCTTCTATTATAATTTAGAATAAGAAATATTAATGGCATTATTACTAAGAATGATTTCCTGACTTCAGCTCCTGTTGGCTTTGCAGCGCTTTCAAATGTGTTTTAGTTCCGCCTACAAAGGTTAAAATGAGAGAAGACAGATATTACTCAATGTAATGTTGCTCTGTAACTGCTGGGAGTCTAAAACAAACATCTGTTTACTAATGAGCTTGCCCCATCACATTGGAAAGGCCAGTGATGTTGTGTTCACAGCTTATTTCTGCCAAAAATGACCCCCAACCAAATATGCAAGAAATGTTTTTTGTTTACCAAATTTAGCGCACTTCTTCCCGTCGCTTTAAAATACAGAAAAACAGATGAACAAGAGAGCGTGCCCTTTGAATATAATTACACTGTACAGTGAACACTGGAAATCAAAATTGACAAAAGAACCAAAGATGATAAAGTCCTGGCACTTACTGCTGAGCCAACAGAAAGCTCAGGCAGTGCATACAGCAAGTCTGTGCCAAGCAAGCAAGTGCTCCCAGCTGACTGGATAAAAGTTGATTAAATGAACAGATAGAGCACTGAGAGGGTGGGTTAACAGTGGACTCAAGTCTCATCATGGTCAACAGGGTTCTTGTGTCATTTTAATAGGACTGTGAATGACTTATTGATTTTGATAGAACAGGTGGGATGAGTGGACACGGGCACTTTGCAAGGGAAGGAGACATGAAGGGAACGTGTGAGCTAAAGTGGACGGAGCGCGTGACAGTGGCTGATGTGAAAGGTTTAAATGGTGACTGGACTGGTTCTTATATAGCGCTTTTTTACTCTACATGAGTACTCAAAGCGCTTGATACAGCATGTCTCAGTCATACATCTAAGTGCTTTCTAACAGTATCCAACATCAGGAGCAGCTCAGGGTTCAGTATCTTGCCCAAGGACACTTTGGCATGCAAACACACAAACTGTTTGTGTTCACACAGTGTGTCTGCTAGCTAAAGGTTCAGCTGCTGTATTTCCAGGGAGAGAAAAGAATGAGAGACAACTTCACTCAGAGATGGAGACAGATGTAAGAAAGAGGACAAGAGAGGAAGAAGAGAGGTTATATTAAAAGGTAAGGACTGCTCAGTGATGTGATAAACTGGAAATTTATAGCTTACATGTAATTTCCTCATTTTGAAAATCAGATACTGGATCTGTATATGATGTCAAGTTGTGTTTTTTGCATATTTTTAAACGTCCTGCGAAACAAATGGCTCGAAAGCCCTCCAGTGTGGCTGAATTCAAACAATTCACATTCGCACAACCGGCTATTAGGTTTAGGGGACAATTACTTTGGTAGGTTTGTGTAGCTTTTATAGCTTAATAAATGAAATTATCATTTAAAAGCTGCATTTTGTATTTACTCTGCTTATTTTTGATGAAATGAAACATGTAAGTGTGAGAAATGTGCAAAAAACTATGAAACCAGGAAGGGGCAAGTACTTTTTCATGGCACTGTATTCATAAAACAGACATGTGGGGCTGGTTCAAATGTTTCTTCTTAAATTCCTAACATGAAGCCTGACTCCAGAAGTACAATCTACACATGCTATATTGTGTCTCGTCTTAGTTTTCTCTCTCCACTTATGCACTAACGGCACATGATGATTGAAAGCTCAAGAAGAAGAAGCGGTCTCAGTGCTTCTTGTTGCAAAGCGCCCATGAAAGAATCAATTAATATTACCCCAAATCCTCCACTTTGCCCATCAAAATGATTCCTGCCTCTCAGATCTTTGTCTGACTTCCTGTCTCACACAGATGCACAAACACAGCTGCTTAGGAGTGTATATCATCCTTTGCAGGTCAGCTTGAAGGCCAATGCTGGTGTTTGCCTTCAGAGATGGACAATGACCTCTTTCTGTTAAGAAAAAGTCAAGGAAAAGGTCAGCTGAAAAGCTTTGGTGAGGGAGGGACAGATTGCAGTACCTCACCTGCCTGACCTTTAAAGGATGATGCATAGGTAGCTATTTAAGATGCATATACTTCAGTCTGAAACTTTTCTTTGCAGTGCAGGACCCAGACGGCCAAAACTCGTCTGCATTAGAATTTGTAATTTGCATTTTTCAGTGACAACTTTTGTACACTTTTGTACATTTGACACATATAAAGATAGCTTTATATGTGTCAAGTTATAACTAGGCCTCCGCTGAGTTTAAGTTTAAGACTGAGACACAGAACCAGCAGGTACACTCTCACTGGATCAGTTCTAGTGTTTTGAGGACAGAAAGTTGCATCAGTTACAGTTCCTGTTGTCATTCCTGTCAACCCCCTCACACATCAATCAAACTGTCAGCATGGATACACTCTGCAACCTGTGTGTTCCAAATAAAGCCATAAAAGCCGTTTTCCTTCTCAAACTACACCCATACAAAGCGCACAGGATCTGAAGACACGACACTGCGGATTAAACTGAATGATCGATAATTTCAGCAGGCCTCTGAACAACCCAGTGTGCTAGCCGTCAGCCTCGAGAAGGAATCAGGGGATAGATCCAGGAATGAAGGGTAAAACAGAGAGAAAGAACAAGCACACTGAAAGATGGCAGCACAAGTCCCAGCTGAGTGGAAACTGATGAGATTTTTTTTACTGAGTGTAGGTATGAAAGTACAAGAGTCAGAGTAAATCTGAAGGAGAATGGAGCTGCTGGGACTGTCTAGCTGTGGCTCTTTTCATTCCCAAACTGCCTTGGGAAGTGATGGATGGCCTTGCCTTTGTGTTGCTAACCGAAACGGAAGCAATTAAATTTAGAACAACCGATGAAAAGTCAGTGTATTTATAAAGTAATTTGTCACTGAAATTAAATCAGGGAACACAAAACAACCTGAAGAAATAGGATAAGAGAGTGCATCTCTTATACGTCTTTGCAAACATCATTGTTTTCTATGGTGAAGTGCAGAATGTGAGTCCGTGTGCACGAGCTCCAGAATTTTTTTTTTTAAAGTTGCAAATTACGGCAGGTTGTTCTCTGTTCAATCTGTGCAATCTAATCTTCTCTGTGTAGTTTAGCACAGTTTCTGTTTACACATGACTCTATTTAATAAATTATTATAGTTTTTAATTAATAATGGACGTGAGTTCATGAAATTTGAAAGCTGTGGCTAAGAGTGACAATTGCACAGAAAACTAATAAGTTTCTGCCCTCGGAAAATGACTCCATTGTTGTTTTGTGGAAGTTGCTATTTGAACCGATCCCACTTTTGGATCAGATAGCGGTCTGAGCCTGATTCATGTAGCTTCAGTTCAATCCTGTCATCACTGCCGACGTGAATGATTATTTTATCAAATCTATGTTTATCCTTAGCAAGCAGTTTCAGGGTTCCTTCTATATTGCCTGCTCCGGCCCCTGGAAGACGGTTGCCGGAGTTGCTCCATCAATGCTGAAAGGTATATATAGATTTTAGACCAACTCTCTCATCCAGACTACATCTTTTTCAGGACTGTGGACTGCCAACTTTCAGTAACTCCTTGCAATTTGTCCACTGCACAATGCTTAAATGTTCAGAGTTCATCTCTGTGGTTCATGCTAGCTCTGATCAGCAGCTAACTGCACAACACTGTAGAGAGCAATAAGCTGTAATGAAACCAAAGTGGCAAAAATGTGATTTTTAAGTAAAATATGCTTCTACTTCTCGGCCTCTAAATACTGTCGCTAAGCCTCTGAGCTATACTGCACGTTATAGATGCTTCAAGCAGTACTTCATTCCATTAAAGTAGAAAATTAGATTTGAGCATTGTGACCCTGTTGCTTTAGCTGAAGTATTAAGGTGAAATGCCTTTTACAGTTGCTCTGCCCACTTTGTATTCCGGATCATACTGTTGTCCTGTGTGTGTGTACCTGGCTTAAAGATGGATGATGTACCTCTTCTATTGATTGGCTCCAATGATGGATTCAGGCTGAAAGTGAAAGAGACATAAGTTGGCATTAAGCCAGGCACTCTTACTGTTAGCAAAACCAAAAACATGAATATGTGTGGCTGTGTGGAGGCAGAAAGACGGATAAAGTAGAGAATAATGGTGCAACTTGGTGTTTATTCTAGTATTTATTTACTAAAGATATATTAAAAAGGCATTGCAGGCAATTGATCAAAGCACCTGTCCACCCCTCCAAAAAAAAAAAATCACATCATCCATTTTCATGCATATGGCCATCTGGATCCCCAGTTAGTCACATTTGAGCTTGCAGGATCAAAAAGCATCAAAATACCATGACACACTTTGAAATTACCATATAGCGAGGCAGAGCAATAATCGAGGCATAATGGTGGGACATGTGACATAGAGTGATTATCATAACAAATGCAGATGCTTCCATGCGGAGCATTTGATGTGTGAGTCATACGTTATGGTCTTCACAACTCAGTTGTCATTGCTGTTCTTGTCACTTTGAGTTTGACTGAGCCAGCCTTGCAGTTTGATCTCACTTTCCCCTTTTCCTGACCAAAGCTAATGGTCCTCAGTGCACAGATACAAGAGCGATATTGATCTTCTCGCATAACTCTCAGCAAGAAAGCAAATAAACATATTTCCCAAAAATGTCAAGACATTTGGATGAACATTATGAATAAAGTGTTTGCAACTCAAGGCAGGCAAAAAAAAAAAAAAAAAAGACATCAAGAGGCTCAGATGGCATTTCTGATGTAACATTAAATGAAGTGTATTTTTCTTCTTACAGCACTTCAGAGGTACTGCAGCTTTCTTTTCTCTTTTTTGCCAATGGTTTGATTTATCCTAGCACTGGCCACATGTAGGTGGTTATCATCCCAATCCCACTGAATTTTTAGGGCGTATACTTGAAAGTGGAGTGTTGGCAGTATGTGACCAATCGCAAACATGGATAGGTGTACTGGCAGCAGAGCAGCACAGAGAGAGAAAAAACAGCAAGCTGTAATAATAGAAAAAATAGAGGTTAAACAAACAATATACCAAACATAGACGCTGCAGTCAAAACAGTAGCGTCAGTAAGTGTGACGCAAAAAAGTGCTGTCAGCAGCCGCGCCTAACAGGCACGAGAAGAACTAATTATTAGCTTAAAGATGCTTTTATAAATGAAAACTGGACTTAATTGTACATATATAAGATCAACAAGCGCAAAGCTAACACTGCTATATTAGGGCTCATAGAAAATATAAAATTCCTTGCAGCCAGAGGGTCAAAAAAGCTAATTATAGAGCTGTTTAAGCACCAAATCCTGCTTCATAGTCGGGCCTCTGGTTGGCCGACGCCTCTCTGTGCAGAGTCGCGTGTTCTCCTGTATCTGTTTGGATTTCCTCCGGGTGCTCTGGTTTTCTCTCACAGTCCAAACATTTGCTTGTTAGATTAATTGCAGACACAAAATTGGCTCAAGGTGTGGATGTGAGAGCGTGTAGCTGTCTGTCCGTGTTAGCCCTGTGATGGACCGTTAACCTGTCCAAGATGTGCCGTCTTTAGCCCACTGCCAGCTGAAATAGGTTTTTCTTTTAAAAACTATGGGCAAATTAACATCTTGTAGTCAAATAATTTGGTGGCCAATATTTTCTGCCATAAATCTTCTGGCACTTCATTTAATGCCAGATTTATTTGATAGGGTTGAGATCAGTACTCTGAGGGGCAGCGTTATCTATTTCAGGACACTTTTGAATAATGGCTCTTTATGACTGTAGCTGTATGTCTGAGATCACTGTCACGCCGCAGAATGACTTTGGCACTGATCACGTCCTGCTTTTATTGTGTGGTGTGGAAAAAAATCTAAACAATCTTAAGTGCCCCAAACCTTTGCATATGACTGTGCATGTATGGCTTATATCTCACCGGCTAAATTAATTAGAGCTACAAGTGTTTCTAGTGACAGTTCCTGCTCCACAGACATCAACACGAATGTGAGAAGATCCATAAATCCGCAGGACTTGACAGAGCAGTCAAACAGACTGATAGTGGAAAATCTTCAAAGACATGTAGCCCCTGGGCTTCCAGCCATTACAGACCGAGAGCCAAGAATCTGGTCATCTATTCCTTTCTTTTATTTGACTAAAGGTGTCAAGCTGAGGTGATCGCTCCTTTTTAAATTGAACAGAGATGGAAAAAAGGCTCTCAGCCAGCCAGCTACTGCACTCTTTAATTGAAAGTTAACTCGATTTACTCTGCGGTCTTGAAGATATTTCCTGCTCTGGCTTTAGGTCAGTGCTTCGAAACGCTTTTCAGCTCGGCACAGTCGGTGCATTTCTATTACTCAAACGCCCATGACCTAGTCAACAGGAAAGCTTCATAAACTCTATTATGAAATCACATTTTTAGAAAAACTTTAGTGGTTGTAAAGGCAGGCCTGGTTGACTACTCATCCAGCTGGCAAAACACTTTGAGCTGTTGATTCACTCCGGAGACCAGAGTAGACAGTCTGAGTTGAACTAAGAGCACTCAGTCTCCCAAGAGAGGAGCACTTGATGTAACTTTCCAAAAAGCAGGAACAGCTAACAGCTCAGAGGTGACAAGCTGGGATGGCACGATTGAAGAAGAGCACTCATTTTTCAGATAGAGAAAAACAGATTCACTGTTTTGCTTCTGTCTTTTTGCCTCACTAAAGGAAAACTACAATAAAGTGCAGCCTGACACTGACTATTCTAACAAAAGGCTCTAAGGAGATATTAACTACATTCAATAATGTAACAGGGAGGAGCTATTAAATATCACCAAGAAAACTGCAAGTTGTTTATCTTAACACCTTTCGCCAGACTCAGCAGACTAAAAATGACCATGAATGCATCTGAATAAGCCTGTGTAACATTTTCAGTTCACTGACAACCCAACGCCTGGGGCAGTCATGCTAATCACAAATCTGTATTGACTTGCATGCAATCAAGCCTTTATACAGTACTGAGTCACCCCTAATTTCTTTATATTTTGCTTCCAAGTGGTCTTGAGCGATAGTTCTCCAGGCTTTCTGAAAGTCAAAGGTTTTTTTTGGACATTGGCTGCTTTTTCACTTATTTTCAGTTCAGTCCTTGTACCTGACCATTTTCAGAGGAATGTTTTTTGTTTGCTAAGCCACTCAACACTGACCTATGAATCACTGACGCATAAAAAGGCACCTCGATGGCTTAAAGAAATTACAAGAAAGCTGCCTAGGAGAGTTCAGGCTGTGCTGGAGAATAAAGGTGGTCATACCAAATATTAACTTTCAAGCTCATTAGAGCTGCACAACTTCTGTTTTTGCCTTATACTGTATTTCCATGTGTGTTTGCACATGATCAGTGTGTATTGAAAAGCTAAAAATGCCTTTCAGTGAACCTTTTAGTAAACCAGTCCTTTCGTTATGCTGTCGTGTTCATCAGAAATATTCTGTTTAACTGCCTCTTGTCTCGCACTCACACTATAGCTGCTTTGGAAAGTGTGTTTTATGAGGAACTCTATGGATGCATGTGAGAGGAGCGTCTATACAGACGTTCAGAAATGCATATCCCATCGTACACCAAAGTCCTTTTTAGTTGCCACTGCCTTGTCCGTTTGCATTGCTTTCTGTGTCTGTCATCTATGTGCACGCTCAGCCTTTCAAAAGCAAAATGATTGACATCAGCACGTCTCCTCTCTGCTGCTCAGTCTTTCAATTTCAACCTGAATGGTTTCTAAACATGTAAACACTTTCACTATTCTTCCACAGAAAGTTTATTTATCAGTTAATGACTTTGAGCATGGCTTCAGAAGGTGTTCTTTCAGCTTTGATGAATTTCTATCATCTCCTCACAGCCTACAGTGAATGATTGCTGTCACCTTGAGCACAGGCTCGTAAAATGACTTATTGCCCTCGTGAAGATGAACAGCATCCTTAAAATGAAGCATAAAATCATCCAGCTCTGCCTCTGAACAGAATTCCTTCATGTTTTGACCAAACCGCAGCACAAACAGGTGGATTGTGTTCTAATAAATGCAAGCAGCACTTTTCGGCAGAGATAAGAACTCAGTTAGGATCAGCAGCACTCGCCATCTCACCAAAAAAGCAGATATTTGAGAAACCACAGAAATATGCACGGCTATGTGTTCTGTTTTACAGAGAGTTTAAAAGGGGACATGCGAAAGACAACAAGGAGGCAGAGAGGCAGGCTGGAAAACAGCGCTTACTCTAACTTAAAGGCGTGTAAAACAAAGCAAAGCAAAAACACAAGAGGAAAAAGCTCAGTCACGAGGAGGCAGACAACTGGAGTGTCAAATACTAGAGAAGGAAAACCAGTGTGTGCTCCTTCTTGTCCACAGACCCTCACCTCAGCACTTTATGACCTAAAAAATGGTTTTGCATAAACAAGTGTGATCAGGTCAAGCATTTTCATAGATTAGATTTCTATGGCAGTACCCTTTAAGTTGTGCCTGGAGAATAGCAATCAACCTGTGAGCCTAGTGATGCTGACCTCCTCATCTAACTCCCCACCAGAAAGCACACTTAACAGTTAAATTTCCCCCTCCGGTGAAGTTGTGCAGTCATTATTTTTTAGAGGACATAAACTCAACAAGAACGTTTCACCATTTTTTTCTGTTGCTTCTTTTTTCCCTGATAATTGGAAAGATAAAGGTAATGATAGACGAATACACTGAAAATAAAGAAGACAGACAGAGACCGAAATAGAGGCGACAAGACAGAAACACAGATACCAACTCAGACTGTACACAACTCGCATAAAAATCTGCCTTATCTCAACACATAGTGCCCAAGAGAGAAGGTAACTGAGAGAGGAAGCAGTAGTAGTTGACTGGAAATGAACTGCATTCCCAGCATTTTGCTCAAAGCTCCAAGACGCGCACAGATGCACACCCTCATAAAGAAAGCTGCTTTCTCAGCACTTACTTGGAGAGCGTGACAGTACACCGTCTGATATTATTTTTTTACTGTCAGTCACTGTGCACCTCTGGCATTCAAAAGATGCACACACAAAAACACATAAAGCTACTGACTACGTGTTTGTGTGTAGAAATGTTAACCCTGGATTCCCATAGCAGTGATGTTCACGTCAAATTTTGCTGTTATTGCTACCGTTTTCATTTATTTAAACAAAGAAATTTAATGAAGATTTCAGACTAGATTTAAACACAGGATATAAAACGTTATTTAAAGGATCAGTCTATATACAGTGCCTAAAAAAATTTATTGGACCACCACCCAAAAGTAAATGTCATGTAACTGCTGTGGCAGGCAGGTAGAGGACCCCAAAGCAGGACTCCAGTAGCAAGAGCTAAACTTGGATTTCAGCTTTATTAGCTAGAGCAAAAAACATTAACAGAGCTGCACGGGAGCCAGCAGCACAGAACACTGAACTCCCTTAAACTAGAACTCAAACATGAGCATAAGGGCACACAGCAGGAGGAACTGAGGACGAGGACTCGACGAGGAGCAGGGGGAAACGCAGACAATAAATACACAGAGTGGTAACGAGGGAAGTGGAAACAGCTGGGCAGGAACAACACAGGACGCAAAACTAAACACAATGCACAAAGACAAATAAAACAGGAAGTAACAGGACGCGGGAGGCACACAGACTTGACTAGACACGGGGAAACGTAGCCTGAAAACAGAAACGTGAACAACCACAAACTGTACTTCACACACTTTAATCAAAATGTTTTTAATGCCAAAATATAATTATTGTTGTTTTCCATGAATTTTTGAATTTATGCTTTTACAAAAAAGCAGAAAAAAATAGTAAAACACTACTGAAGATGCCAAATCACAGTTATTTACCGTAAATTCCGGACTATTGAGCGCACCTGAATATAAGCCGCACCAGCTGAATTTTAAAAGAAATATAACTT
>JAVDPK010001049.1:387725-403313 GCA_034780415.1 Cichlasoma orientale | reverse complement strand
TTACATTATACATGCTTCCCTTAGGCAATATGATTAGAAAACATTGCATACATTTTCATTGTTATGCAGATGATACTTAGCTTTATCTATCCATGAAGCCAGATGACACACATCAATTAGTTAAATTGCAGGAATGTCTTAAAGACATAAAGGCCTGGATGACCTCTAATTTACTGATTCTAAATTCAGATAAAACTTAAGTTGTTGTATTGAACCCCACAAATCTTAGAAACATGGTATCGAACCAGATAATTACTCTGAATGGCATTACTTTGGCCTCCAGTAACACTGTGAGAAATCTTGGAGTCATTTATGACCAGGATAAGTCCTTTAATGCACATATTAAACAAATATTTTTGGTTTGGCTTATTTGGTTTTTGCAATATCTCTAAAAATTAGAAACAACCTTTCTCAGAGTGATGCTGAAAAGCAATTTAAAAATTCTTCTCCTCACATACAAGGTCTTGAATAATCAGGCCCCATCTTATCTTACCATATCACCCCCAATAGAGCACTTTGTTACCACAAGTTAGACAGACGGCTGGCTTACTTGTGGTTCCTAGGATACTTACAGTAAGTGTAAAATGGGAGGCAGAGCCTTCAGTTTGTCGTCAGGACTTGGTCAGGTGACCCTGAACTCTGCAGTTATGCTACAGTAGGCCTGGGCTGCTGGGGGGCTCCCATGATGCACTGAGTGTTTCTTTTCATTCACCTCTTTTTACTCTGTTTATACACCACTCTGCATTTAATCTGTGGCTCTCTTCCACAGCATGTCTTTTGTCCTGTCTCTCTTTCCTCACCCCCAACTGGTCACAGCAGATGACTGCCCCTCCCTGAGCTTGGTTTGGAGGTTTCTTCCTGTTAAAAGGGAGTTTTTCCTTCCCACTGATAGGGGGTTGTTTTAACTGTTGGGTTTTCTCTGGAATTATTGTATTGTCTTTACCTTACAATATAAAGCCCCTTGAGGCAATGGTTTGTTGCCATTTGGTGCTATACAGTATAAATAAAACTGAATTGAATTGGATTGAATACACACAAAACACTCGCAGTGATACATTGTTGCTATAAGAAAAAAACAGTGAGAGGTACACACATGTTTTCTTAGTGAAAACAAAATATTATAGGACCACTTTTTTTATAAATCTGTTTTCATACTATTCCAATTTTTGACAACTTTTCCAGAAATGCATTTGTGAGGTCAGACACTGATGTTGGACGAGAAAACCTGGCTCGCAGTCTCCGCTCTATTCATCCCAAAGGTGTTCTACGGGGGTGAGGTCAGGACTCTTTGTAGATCAGACACCAACTCAATCCAACTCACTCATCCATGTCTTTATGGACCTGCTTTGTACACTGGTGTGCAGTCATGCTGGAACAGGAAGGGGCTATCTCCAATCTGTTCCCACAATGTTGGGAGCATGAAATTGTCCACAGTGTCTTGGTATGCTGAAGAATTCCTTTCGCTGGAACTAAGGGGCCGAGCCCAACTCCTCAAAAACAGCCCCACGCCATAATCCCCCCTCCACCAAACTTTACACTTGGCTCAATGCAGTCAGACAAGTACCGTTCTCCTGGCGACCACCAGACTCATCCACTGGATTGCCAGACGGAGAAGCGTGATTCATCACTCAAGAGAACACATCTGCACTGCTCTAGAGTCCAGCGGTGACGTGCTTTACAATTTGAATAATTTACACCACCACTTCTGTGTGGCTTTGTCTGGAAAAGGTATTGTTCCAACTGAATCAGCAGGAACAATAACTTATAGTAATCAGCCTGAATTTTTATTAGGCTGGTAGCCTTTAGCTTCAATATGTAAAATCATCCTGCTGTGAAATAATCTACTGAAGCTATAGAAGAGTTGAGAGCCAGTTAAAGAAATTTGCCTTTAACAACCGTTGACTTTGCACACTTCTGTCTCCGCTCTTCTGATTTGACTTCCTCTTGTGCAGGGTCAGCCTTTTATCACGCTGCTCAGAGCATAACTCAGTAGGCTGTTGTTTTAAGAGCTTTTCACTAAAATCATTACTGTGCTTTAAACTTTGTCCCATTCTGAAGAATAACATTAGCTTCTCATAGAGTCAGCAACATGCTCTTTGTGAGGATTTCTGCCAGGCTGCAGTCATGATAAACTAAGAGTGCCTCAGCACATATTAATGTGTAACCCAATGCTGCCATCTAGTCGTGTTAAACAGAACAGCAGAAACACGTCACAAGTTTTTGGATCATTGTTCACTTGTTTTGTCCTGCTTGTACAAAAACCAGCAAGCACACTGACGTGCTTTTTCTATGGTCTTTCATTCACTTAGCAACATGATAATGGTCTTTACAGTCTGAACACTAGTGAGGATGAAAAAATGAGAGCACAACCACAACAAACATTCAGTCCAGCAGGAACAGTCATCTCATCAAATGTACAAATAATGCTCCAAAAAAAAGCATTAAATATATTTAATAAGCATCAGTGCATGTCTGGTGCTCATTTTTTGGGGCCAAGGAGTTAAGTAAGTAAGTAAGTAAATTTTATTTAGCCATACATTTTCTTCTACTATCCCAGGTGCCACAGGGTGAGAGGCGGGGTACACCCTGGACAGGTCACCAGTCTGTCACAGGGCTAATCCATCCAATTATTTTATTTATATAGCACATTTAAAACCAAAGTGATTTACACAAAATAAAAGGAAGGTGACGTTTGTTTGCTCTGTCCTCCTTCAGCTGTGCATATTTGGTAAAACTGGTCTGTTTCAACTTGTCTGATGACTAATGCTGGTTCCCAGTGGTCATGCTCTTGGAGATGAATGCTCTTGACTTTGCTGGTAACCTGTCCTAGCGTGAACATCTCTGTGACTGACCAATTTTGGCTCGAGTTGCTGGTGAGTGTTTGGTACGACTGAGTGCAGACTCGTGAACAGATGAGCTGGTGATCTAAAGCTGGCAACTCGGGTAGGGTTCCCTCTGATTGGCTCTGGCCTTTTCCATCAGTGATTTGGACAGATTTGCCTCTCTGGGGATGATGTGAAGTGGTGGTTATGTGAGTAAAAGCCACACTGACACTGGCGTGGGTAAATGGACTAGTTCTTATGTAGCGCTTTTCTACTTTACTTGAGCACTCAAAGGGTTTTATACAACATGACTCATTCACCCATTCACATTAGTACCTGCTTTTTTACGGCTAAGTGCTTTCTATCTAACATCCACTCTCCAATAAACAGGTGCAGTACCCTTTGAAAAACAGGCTGGAGCTGCCAGGAATCAAACTACCAACTGAGTTTTCTTTTGGTCTTCTTGGTTCATCTCTTTTCCTCTCTGTGCCCAGCTTTATTTCATTTTGTCTGCTTTCTTTAATTCCCTCATTTCTCTCTTTCAATATTCTCTTGTCCTCATTTTTTACCGGAGTCTCTTTCAATGACTGACCTCTGACCTCTAACATTAACTCAGTGAAACATCTCTGCTGTGGCTGTCAGAGACCGTCATCTATCAGTGAAGCTGATCTTAGATCAGATTAGAAACAGTTAAACTGGGAACATTAAAGCAGCTTTTCTCTAAATCTCATTACTCATTTTTATCCAGTAACGGCAGAAATAATGAAATTCCATTTTTTGTTTTGTTTTTTTGGGTTTTTTTACAGGAGCTTTCAATTCCATCAATGGATTCAATTTTTACTGAATAATTATTCGAACAAAACTGCAGCAAAAACAGTTTTTATTTAATAAAAAACTGACTGCGGTCGGCTGCTGTCTGGGTCACTAATATCACAGCTCCATCAATAAACTCGGTCTGATTCCTCCACATTTTTATCTTCACTTTCTCTCTCCTGCATTTTGTCCTGTCAGGTTAATGCAGAATAATTAGATTTAAAAAAAAATCTAATGAAAAATTAGGATTCAGGTTCATCTGGTGAAAACTAAAATTGGGTAAATGATGACAGCAGACATTATAAAATAAATTGTAAAAATCAAACTTTTATTCTGTCTGTGAAGATGACAGCGTGGATCAAGCTGATTAAAATGACTCTTTCCCTCCCTCCTGTTTTTTTTTTTTTAAGATAACCGTCATGTTCCACACCGATACGTGCGATCCTCGATCCGCTGGAATAAAATGGAGGCTCTGGTTTTTATTTGCCCGTTGCCATGGTGAATCCTGGTGTCCCATTGATGATGGTTTTCTTTCCTTCCTCAGAGTTTGTTGAACCTGCGTCCTGGAATAGGACACAGAAACCATGAGCCACACGATACTGAATGAAGACTAAAATTTAAAATTGATCTAGCTGCAAGCTTTCAGAGAAAATAAATTAGATTTCATTCTATCATCAAAAAATCTAATTGTTACTTTGTTTTTGTTTTATTTTTTCTCTTCTTTTCTTTTTTTACTTTTTTGTATGGACAGAAATTGTACCAAACTTTAGGTCAAATTATCTCATGGTGTTAAGATTTAAGGGGGTTGAGAAAAGATATTGCAGTACAGTGTGAAGGTAACAGACTCAGTGTCGGAAACAGTCCGGGCTCAAACATGAACTGTTTCAATTGACCAAAAGCTGAAATGTCCTTTACTGGGGTCAGATGCTGAGGTGGTTGTTGTAGAAGCCGCTGCTTAGCAGCTCAAAGGTTAAATTTAGGCAACCTTCACTCCTGCTGAACAGACGGTGACATTTTCCTTTTTCTTAATCATCTATTTATTATTTTCACAAAAGAAAAAACAAACACAACCCATATCTGGTATAGTTATGATACAAACTAAATATGAAGAACTTAAAAAAAAACATAATACATGACTATATAATCAAAAAGTTATTAGGTATTATTATTTCAAATTAAATATAAGTTCTCCTTTAAGTAGGTCAGAACATAGATCACTGGGCAGATAATCCATCAAGGGCTGCCAAAGGGTCTTAAAAATATGTTTTTTGTCAAGTACTGATGGCTCCTTCTGCGGGAGAAGAGTTTATTCAAGAGAGACGCCACTGAAATGGAGCAAATCTGGAAGATATCACCCTATTCCAGCTGAGATAAAGAGGTGTTCTCATGGTTGTTGTGCTGGTTCAAAGGTGAAGCAGGGGAAGTCGAGCAGTCATCATGGGAAATGTTAACTCTCTGCCCGACAAAAGTGATGAGCTGGAGATATTGGTGAAGACTTAGAAAGTATACCGTGAATGCAGTCTCGTGTGTTTTATTGTGAAACATGGTTGAATCAGAACAGACTCTAATGTGGATCTAACATGCTTAACTCTCATACAGTCAGGCAGAGACCCCTACCTGAGGAGCGACAAGAACAGGAGATGAACTGAGCTGGTCTTTCTCAATAGCTGCCATACATACTTTACCTGAGCCTTGAGCAAGTATGTCAAAGGTGCTATTACTGAAGAAAAGTTGGGACAGAAACATCTGCAATAACCAGCTGGACCGAGAAACCTCATAAGCTCTTCTTTAGTAGCCAGAGCTGGATAAGCCTGAATGGTGGGAACCAGTTTCAACCAGCTGCATCTGTCCTTGCCCCACCACTTACTCAAGTCTGTGACGGCGGCTCTAGCAAACTCACATCCTCCAAGAAAAATGAATGCTTCATCATAAAAAGACAAACTAAAGACTTTTTGGCCGACCAGATGGAAATCCTGCTCTGAAGTAGTTTGAGTCTGTTAATTGCTTTTAAATGCATTTCACTGAAAAGATGTGCCACTTTAACGTCTTTCACATCCTCACATCCCTCTTTGAACCTCTTGTACCACTCAGCAACACGTGAGCGTGACATAGTCTCATCTTCATGCACTTGCTGCTGTATTCCTAACGTACTCTGCAGTATTCTGACGGAGATTTTCCCAACCGAACCAGAAATTTCAGGTTGGTTTGTTACTGTGAGGTTGGTTCGTTGCTCTGCCAGACTGCACGAGAACTGGACTGAAAATCAGTGGCAGCGAGTCTTCTGGTGTGATGAATCCAAATTAGAAAATTTTAGTTCACATCATTGTCAGTGTGTACAGAGCAGGGAGGAGAGCGGCAAAAACGTTTCTACAGCCATCTGTAAAGCACAGTGGAGTCTCTGTCATAATTTGGGGCTGCACTTCACTCAGTGGTTGTGGGTATCTGATGGAATTATGAACACAGAAAAGTACAGTTAGATTTTGATCCACTATCCAGCACCATCTGGAAAGCATCTGATTGGCAGCTGCTTCATTTAGACACTGCCAATGCAGGAAAACATACCAGGACAGAAACACACAATGGAACACTGTAAGTCATGGATTGGCCTCACCAGAGCCTCAATGTTAGTGAACTGTGGGCTCATCTTGACAGAGAACGGAACAAAAGGCAGCAACATCCAAAGAAGAGCTTTGAATGCCCTTTAAGAAGCCTGGAGAACTGTTCCTGAAGACTGCTTACAGAAAGCTGCCTCAGAGTTCAGGCTGTTGGAGAATGAAGGTGGTCCCACCAAATATTGATGTTCAAGCTCGCTATAATTGTACAAACTGTTGTTGCCTTATATACTGTATTCCTATGTGTGTTTGCACTTCTTTTCAATTTTCCTAGTAAAATAGAAAAAAAATAAGGGGTGGCTCAAGACTTTTGCACAATACTGTATATACCTTTATGAACTTCAACTTATAAAAAGACAAAAGAAAAAAACAAATAAATGCTAAACAAAATAGATTTTAAAACCTTTTATTCTTATTTGAAGAAAAACATTCTCTTAAAGATATTTCTTTGACCTTTTTTAGATCGTGTACAGTGAAGACAGAAAGGTGGAGCGAGAGAGAGAGGTGGGGAAAGACATGCAGCAAAGGGTCAGACACAAACCCATGCTGCCTGCCCACTGAGCCACCCTGGCACCCAAAAAAAACATAATAATTTTAAACGACAAAGCTATCAGCTGTTTGTGTTGATGATGAGGCCATGACCTTCCTCACATTAACATGATGATCAGTACACCTGCTGCTTGCTTCTGCTAGTGAGGATGAAGCTGCTTCTCTTCACAAACTTCAAAATAAACTGAAGGTTTTCACAGTACAAGTACCTGATCATCTGACCGATGTTAGTGCTAAAAAAGTGGGAGGAGCTTCAGAGAAACAAAAACCCAAAAACTCTAAAAGGACCAATCGGAAGAAAATTTTTATTTAGAGCAGGAAACCTCATTTTAATATTAGACCGCATTTCATATATCATTTGTAACATCTGTCGCTCGATAATCAATACTCCTCGTTCATGTTAAAGGCCCGCAGTGCTGCACAGGAGGCGGAGGTTCACAGAAGGAACCAGAACTCGGCTGCATCTGATAAATATTGAATAACTTTATTGGTCCACAAGTTTTAACACTGAACAAAATAAAGGTTGGAGCAGCTGGTTACCATGGCAATGGAAATAGGAAGCAAAAACATGGGCCACCATTTTTACTGGTGAGATATTTAACCCTAATGATGTCACTGACATGACTCCAACCCCAGACTCTTAAGAAATCACATCACGGCAGCTGACGATGACGCTTGTTTTTCATGTCAGCCATCTTTATTTCTCCACTGAGATTTCCTGTTTCCTCTCAGAGGAAGGAGCAGCGTCAGTGTGTGATGTCACACAGTGTCCAAACACCTCCTGGTTTCACTTCCTGTCTTTAAAGTGTCCGTTTGACTCGAACAGGAAACGAAGAGAATGAACTGTCCCCTCATCACGTTTTAAATAAAGTTCAGTTTGAAAACAGGTTCTGCAGTCCTATTCGCCCCCTGCTGTTAAACAACAATACAGTCCAGGTCTCCTAGATGGACTCGATCTGGCGGCGGACCTTCTCGGACGCAAGGCGGTCAAGCTGGCGCTGACGGACCACAACGAGGACGGCGAAGAGGGCCATCAGAGCCAACATGGCCGCCTCGAATTTCCAGAACAGATGCTCCTCCATGAGAGTGGAGCGGCAACTGAGGAGGAGGAGGAAGAGGAGAATAAGTATAACTTCTTCTGAATGTCACTTCCTGTATGCTGACTGAGTGGACTATTGACTATTAATCAGTGACTGAAGTTCATCAATCACCCATAAAGGGTTAAAAATGTTCTGATCTGATGTGAAAGTTGCTCATGAACCACAGGTTTCTGAATCCCTGTTCACCCTGTTATAATACCTCTGTCTGAGACAATGATGTCATTGATGTACTCTAAAAAGCTCCACACTCTTATTTTGAAGATTTTAAGCTCTCACAGCTTTTCCTCTCAGAAGTGTTTCCAAACTTGGACATCTTTTTGCTACTGCAATTCTGCATCGGGTGGACGGCACAGTATCCCAGAATGCATTTCGACTGAAACCACAGGCAGCGATGTCGGAGGAGAAAAATGTTCTCAGGTGAGAACGTTTTGGTGTAAACTTCAAGCAGCTGCTCAGTGTCTCTGTGTAACAGTGCTCAGATGTTTTCGGAGATTTGAAGTCATCTCAAAATGATTTTTGTTTACCCTTCTGTTCCCATAGCAACCACAGCTGGCCAGCGTTTCTGCTACTGTGTGTGTATAAAAACTTTTTACTATAGTTTAACATTTTAATAATATCAACACTTAGCAATAAATGAGGAAAAGTAGATATGTGTCAATTAAAGATTTTGCAGTATTTTATGTTTTTGGCCCCGGGTGTGAAGCATCCTCGCTTGTTTACCCTTGAGGAGGTTGTAAAACTTTGCCGAAGAAGTCTTGTTTTGCCAGTGTTAGTCGCCGTTTCTGGAACCCTGACCCTGTAAAGGTCACTTCATGCCACGGGTCTGTTCATTAATCAGCTGTACCAGGACCTGGTCTCAGAGGCTGAACTCACCTCTTGTACTCCTCTTTGCTGGACCGGCTGCAGTTCACTCGCTCCACATATCCCGTCTGTCTGCAGGCTAACTGCGACTTCTGAAACACACACACACACACACACACACACAGATCACATCCTGCCTGTCATATGTTGTTTCAGAGAACAGAGAAAATTGAGCTCTTTATGGTAAATGGCGCTTTATACAACATGCCACAGTCACCCATTCATACAAGCACTTGTTTCTATGCCTCAGAGCTTTCTTCTGCTTTTTCTGTATACAAGATATTTATTTATATATTTTTTCTTCTGTTATTATTCTTTTCTTATCTCTTATTTTTTATATTATTGTTATATTTTTATTTATTCTTTACTATTCCTATTTATAGTGCCATTCCTCTATAGTCTTTAGCATCATCTCTACTTCTGTAAATTGCTTGAAACACCCTGCTGCTCGACATGTTAATTTCCCCCTAGTGGGATCAATAAAGACGTCCGTCTGTCTGTCTGTCTGTCTGTCTGTCTGTCTGTCTGTCTGTCTGTCTGTGAATCCACCAAGCTTCAGATTAGCAGGTGGCCTGCTCTACCTCCTGACCTTCAGCCATTTATGTATTTAAAGTTGTATTTTTTAAAGTGATGGAAACACTCGGATGGAGGTCACATCACCTGAAGTGATGTCAACTAAAGTAATTTCACCGGATTTTATTCTCCTCCGACATTTACTTTGATCCTTTGTGTTTTAATTCACCCTAAGGTCACCCTTAAATAAATCATGTGACCATATCCGAGATGCCTTCACTTTATGATGGCCAGATCAGCTGATCTCTGAGTCATGGTGCTCTGAGCATGGACGCCTGCCTGATGTGGCGCTGAAGTTACTCACGGCATTGAAGTCGCTGCAGCGCACACACTCCTGCGTCACCACAAACTCCTCCAGCAGCCAGCAGGGGACGACCTCAGGCTTCACTTCTGCCACGACAACAAGAACATGTTACTGACTCTTTGTACTTCCTGTGTGTACCTGGAGGTGGCCGATCCGAACAGGAAACCTGATTTGTTCTGTGCGAAATGAACTTTCTGCAGTTGGATTAAAATGGACGAACAGCTCTGACCTGTCCTCTGATATCACTTCCTGTTTCCACACTTGTCTGATCCCATCTTACAGGTTGGCGTCTCTGCTGCTGTAACTTACTCTCCTCTCTGTATTTTTTAACAGGAAATGTTACAGTGAAGACACACCTTATGTGTTAATTAGGACAAGCCTTTAAAGAAATCTAAAAGCTGATGAGCCTGTCAGAGCCACTGCAGATATGTTTACAGCACCACTAAACCAACAACAGTGACACTTTATTATAAATCAGAAAAATATAAGCCAGTATAAACTCACGATTTTATTTTATTCCTGAAATCTGCTGTGAATATTTTTTTTTTCTGCGAGATGTTTCATTTAGGGCCGTGAGAAGAGGTTGAAAGTAATGAAGTACAAATACTTTGTTACTGTACTTAAGTAGAATTTTCAGGTATCTGTACTTTCCTTGTACTTTTTCCAACAAATTTTAATTTTTATACAAATATCTGTACTTTCTACCACTTACAGTTTCAAAACAGGCTCGTTACTTTAGGTTTAACACATCTGAGGAAAGTTTTTATTTCTGGTCACTGCGCCATCAAACTGATCTGAGCC
The DNA here is from genome assembly GCA_034780415.1 of Cichlasoma orientale. Taxonomy (NCBI): domain Eukaryota; kingdom Metazoa; phylum Chordata; class Actinopteri; order Cichliformes; family Cichlidae; genus Cichlasoma; species Cichlasoma orientale. The sequence continues at coordinate 392,878 of JAVDPK010001049.1, read as the reverse complement.
AAAATGGAGGAATAATAACATATTAAAGGACAATCGTACTGGCATATCCATCCCCGGGGGCTTATTACAAAGAGATAAAAGAGGCAAAACCATACAATTTATATATCATATCAGGGGTTACAGTGGGCTGAAACGATCCGGAACTTCAGCCTCTAGCTACGAAAGAGTGGACATGAGAGGTAGAAGTGAGGCTAGGTTTAAAGGTAAGGACTGCTCGGTGACATCTGATGACCTGGTCATTTAAAGTTAATGTTTTAAAATGTGACATTGGATCTGTATATAATGTGAAGTTATGGCTTGCAAAACAACTTGAGGTAGACAAACTTTGTGTTATTCAAAGAATGCATAAAGGTACTACACTAAACTGCAGTATTTTCATGCAATTTACAGACTTTACAGTAAAGCTCTGTGTTGGACTGGTGCAGAGCAGCTGTGGTGTTCATGCTAATGAGTTTGAATTTAAGTTGATGATGCTTAGATTCATTCACTGAATTTCACTTTTATATCAACTGCATACTGTCAGTATAAAGACAGTATAAACATCATACTGTCAGTACAGGGGATGAAATCAGCTAAGATAGCTCTGAAATACTGGTAGAAACGTCCTCAAACGAGCTACTTTTACTTTCTTATTTTGAGTACATTTCAGAGCCTGTACTTTTTCGTGTTTACTTGAGCAAAAGAAGTAGAATCAGCAATTCAACTTTTACCACAGTATTTTTTAACACAAGTATCTGTACTACTACTACTACTACTACTACTACTACTTAAGTACAGAATGTCTCTACTTTTGCCACCTCTGCTATGAAGTGTTAGAGGCTTGTTTACTTCCTGTGTGTAACAGGTGTTTGAGACGTACCTGTATCTGTTCCTGCAGATTTCTCCTCACTCAGCAGAGCCGCGCCAAACACTCTGAAACACATAACACTGTTAAAGGTCATGTGACTTTACCGCAGTGCTGCCTGCAGGTTTGAATGACCTGTGACTGACCTAAGCGACACAAGGCCCCAGAACAGAGCATGCAGCAGAAGGACGCGAGGGCGGCAGCAGGCGATGGGGATCCGACAGGCGCCCTCCATCAGTGTGCTGCCCCAGGATCGCAACGCCGGTGCCACACTGACCACCGCCTGACCAGTTATAGATCAGTTATTGATTCGTGGCCGTGTACAGTGAGTCTGAGCTGCTGTCAGTCTTTCACCATGATGCTCGCACGGATCAAAGATTTAAGGCTCCAGGCTGCTGAGAGCTGAAAAATAAATGATCAGTCACTTAGTAATCGATAATCACTGACCAAACAAAGTGCAGATGATCAGTGTTCATTTTGTTTCTAATAAAAATTACACACAGGCAGATTTATTATTAATCATTCAATTAAACAACAAATATGAATAATATTACATACTACATAATACATAATAATAGCGATCGGCAGATTCATCAACACAGAAACTGACCCAACAGTTTCTGGCTCCGTTTCACAGATCAGCTGATCATCATTGATAATCCTGTAACTAGACAAAGCACTGGCTGTGTGTTATTATTACTGATCAGCTGACTGAGCTCTGCTAATGCTAATACGGGCTAAAATGTTAGCACTAGCATTAGCTCCACTAACCGTGATCCCCTGAAACAGCCGCCATGTTGGACTCAAGAAGAGCGGAACCTTAATAAACTGGTTAGAACCACCAGGAACACGACCCCGCCGGTACCGAAAGCGGAGAATGACCGTGAAGCAGCTGAAATTCACCGACTTTGATACCCAACCTGTGCGCGGACTATACCGACAGGTTAACCATGAAACACGCAGTGGCACTTCCGAAAAGGTGTCTTCACAATAAATGCACCACCCATTAAGGGTCTCGGGAAAAGTCTCTCTTTATATTTATACAGTGTTTATATATCTGCACAGCGAGTAAAACTATTATTAAAGATACATATTTAAATACACTTACCTGGCCTCCTGATAAGTATGGCTGCAGATTTCTAATCATTAGATTTTAAAAATACAGAAACACATTTTCTAGTTGAGCGCTCGGTTTTTAAATATAGTTTATGGATTATTAAAATTATAATCAAACGTCATTTTAACAGATCATGAAGTCTGTCTGAAGGTTTCTTCTTCTGTACAAGCGGCTATAATGTAATTAACTAACCTTTATTTTGAAGGCCAGAGCGCAGGCGGCGCCTCATCCTGTTGTGCTGGAAACGTAAACGTCGGCTGGACGTCATCATTCGAGACGTAGCCAGTTACGTACATAGACATACGTAGACGCCGCATTGAGCGCCGCTTTAAGACAAAAAATGAACAAAAGTTAGAAATTAAAATAAAACACAGCAGTAGACACTGTTCTACTTCATGGTCTTTTAGCAATAAATCTGTATACTAAAATTATAAAACCATGTTTTATTGTTAATAAAAATTTTAGGGCTAAAAAGGTAAAACACAAAAAGAGCTATTTCCAACATTTGTAAAGTAGTTTATAAATTAAATGAATTATTATTATTATTATTATTATTATTATTATTATTATTATTACACAAAAACAAGAAGCACAGGTGCAAAAATCTGATGATCAGACAATAGGCAAACAGAAGGTCAGGAATCAGTGAATCAATCTTTATTTGTATGCCAACAAATCACGAAATACCATAGATGTCCGAGTAGTCACAGCCTAAATTTATGGGCAAAATATTGACATTATCTGACAAAGTAATATAAAATTCACCACTGATTCCTTCACATTCAGAAAGTAAATAATGATTTTTTTAAATAATATTTTCAGCAGAGTGTGGCACTGACTTATGTTTGCAGCCTCGTGATAAACCTGCCCTTGAAGATGAGCTGGGAAACAGAAGACTGAAGGCTCCATCTCTGCTCCTGACTGACCGCCTCTGTTAAAGTCCTCAGCTCTGAAACGTTCACTGCAGTGCATGGATGATGGCCAGCAGAAACTGCTTTCTTTCTGAGAGCTGCTTCCCACTGCTTTCACAGCCCTTTATCTTTGGGAAACCTACATGATATCAAAAAATTAGCCAAGCACATAACAACAATCAGAGTAGTTAATTTGAGATAATTTAGTTAAGTAAGATTGACTTTCCATTGTCTGCAGCCTGGTTTGACTGTGGAATTCATTGTATGTATGTATGTCTATAATTCCAGACATCAGCTGTTGTCTGTGTGGAATCATGTGATTGATTCAGAATCCTTTCCTGTAGAACATATTTAAAATCAGTTTATTTAAATGTTTGGTTTTAATGGAGTATTTTTCTGTGGATTCATACTTTGAGTGTTTAGCTGTTCCCATGTGATCAGTCTGAAGACCTGTAACAACAGATTCTTAGGTGAAAGTTTATCCCTGCTTTCCTCTTTGCTGCAATTTTAAAAAGTGTTTTTTCTTCTGAAGATATGATCCCAAAACACCTTTTTTTACTTGTTCACCTTAAATAAAAGTTGTCTTTTTACTGGTTTGAATGTTTTGATCTTTCTTTGCTCTCACATGGTTTAACATTGCTGTCATGTGACCACTGAGATTCAGTGATAATGTCCGTGTGAATTAAGTTAAAGAGATGGATATATGGATATATTACTGATTACAGCAGGCTCCGATGATGCTCAGTGTGTTTTATTAGTGTGCTGTTTTATTTTAGAATTTTAAAAAGTTTAATTTGTTCAAATTAGGATCCTCCCAGCAGGGGGTGTTATATCACTTTCACTTTCCTGTCTCTGACCCAGTTTAATAAATTTGATGCTTAGGCTCAAATAGTCTAATATCTTAGGAAGGTTCCTGACTGATTCTGACACAATCAGAGCTGGTTAAAGGAAAAAGGCTTCAATGATTCTTTTATTCCCTCCTTTAGTAGAGGAGACACTGGACCATCCGTTATGAAAAGAGAATTTCATCCGATAACTCATAACCAAGGGCGTAGGAATGAGTTTACTACTGGGGGGAGACATATATCGGAAACCTGACAGATCCGTAAATACTCTGAGCAAAGCATAAAAAAAATGCTATTTCATCTTTTACTTTCTTCTTTTTCAAATGTTTCTTGGAAAAATAGTGTTGGAAAAATTGTTACCAGTGCATAGATAAATGTTACCAATGCATAGATGAATGTTACCAATGCATAGATGAATGTTATCAGTGCATAGATAATTGTTACCAGTGCACAGATAAATGTTACCAATGCATAGATAAATGCAAGGGCGTAGGCATGACTTTACTACTGGGGGGAGACATATATCGGAAACCTGACAGATCCGTAAATGCTCTGAGCAAAGCATAAAAAAAAATACTATTTGGTCTTTTACGTTCTTCTTTTTCAAATGTTTCTTGGAAAAATAGTGTTGTGTACACCTTTATTATTGCATGTAAAATTTACATATGTATATGTTTTATAATTGTAAGACATGGACAAACCACCAAACAAAATGGCTTGAGTCTTTTATCAAGCATAATGACCATGTCATCCCAGGGCTGTACGCTTACTTTATCAGGTGGCTGCACTGGTACTAGCAAGCTAAATATTTCAGTAGCACAAAAATAATTTAGTAGCACACACAAGTGCAAAGTTTGATATGTTTTAGTGGTCAAAAACATTTAATACGGTCAAAAATGCATTTATGTAGGTTGACTGGCACTTGTTACCAGTGCACAGGGTTTAAGTCAAATTTGTGCAACTGTGTGTTTGGATGTTTTCCTAACTTGTCCCGCCCTGTCACAAAATTAAATCACTTCTGATTGGATGTCGTCCCCGCTAAACATTTTCGTCTCGTTTTCATTCATTGACGAAAGTGTCAATTAATTTAGTCTAAATTAAGTCTAAATTTCGTTATCAGCTCGTTTTGGTCATGAAAACCAGTGTATGGATAAATGTTACCAGTGCATAGATAATTGTTACCAGTGCACAGATAAATGTTACCAGTGCATAGATAAATGTTACCAGTGCATAGATAATTGTTACCAGTGCACAGATAAATGTTACCAGTGCACAGATAAATGTTACCAGTGCATAGATAAATGTTACCAGTGCACAGATAAATGTTACCAGTCCATAGTTAAATGTTACCAGTCCATAGATAAATGTTACCAGTGCATAGATAATTGTTACCAGTGCACAGATAAATGTTACCAGTGCATAGATAAATGTTACCA
>JAVDPK010001049.1:351909-378542 GCA_034780415.1 Cichlasoma orientale | reverse complement strand
TTTGTTTTGTTATGTAGATTTCCTTTTAATCTGCTTTGGCCTCCATAATGAATGATGCTAATTCTTGCATCCAAGGACCAGGACGGGATGAAATGGTAATTGCTGCAAGTGTGTGTCCTCTCTGATGCAGATAGTTGCTGAATATGTTTTCTTGGCAGTACAATCAAACACATAGTTAATGTGATTCATGCTTTCTCTTCCCATGATGAACATTGTAATCGAATGAAGCGTAAGTCCTCTTAGGTATACAACAATATGTGTGTGTTTGCGTGTGTGTTGCTTGGTTGTTGGAGCAAAGTGGGAGCATTAATTTCCCTCTCATCTCATTGAATCCAAATGCGGGGTCTGATCCATCCCTGGTGTACATGTGTAATTGCTTCATGTCAGACAGCTAATAAGAAGGTTAGCATCGATCTATAGCTACTGTGGAATAGCGGAAAATATGTCTGGAGAACTACGCTTGCCTCATCCCCAAAAACAGACACATTTCAAAGCATATAATCTGTATGTGACAGATGGATCTAACCACCACGACACTGCCTGTCGGTTTGTGGCATTTTGAAACTGTTGCCATGTTATTTTATTGGAGCCAGAAGTATTTAGATCAGAGGATGGATTGATCATTTTTCAGCCAAGGCTAGCAGGCTTGGTTAGTAAGGTGTGTCCATAAACTGTACAGATATTAATGATTAGTAACAGGCTAATAAGATACTAGAACTTTAACACCACAAACATGCGACGCCTACAGCAGATACAGCAGCTAACTACTACAATACCCTGTGTATCTGAGTGAAAAAGCCATTTGCACTGCAATTGTTAAAAAAGGAGAAGATACCCATAGAGGCCAACACCATTTTTGTACCAGGCTGTAAACATGATTTTTAATGATGTAACATATGGCATTTTAACATAGGAGTCTGTGGGGACTAACTCGCTTTTAGAGACAGCCTCAAGCAGCTATGAGAGGCTACTTGAGGCTGTATATTTTAAACCTGGAGCTTCTTATGTTTCCTTGAACAGACAAGGAGTAAGAGGTCATAATGAGGACAGATTAAAATGGTACTATGTGCATCATGTGTGTAAAGGACGAGTGCATAATATAGTGCATTAAATGTTAACATGTTTAAAGTTTATATATGGCAAACAACATAGTAGCCTATAAAATTAGATTTAGGTTTGTTAATATGAATCACTATGTGGGATCAGCTCAGTTTTCATTTCTTTGTAAATCCACCTCTAAGACCTTAATTAAGCTGATTTAATTAATTTGAGAACTGGCATGGCCTATAAATTTAAAAAGAGAGCTGAAATGATGGCATCAAGTCAGCGTGAAGTCTGGATTTTAGTATCAAGTCTGTTAGCTTCTCAATGCAACCTACTCTAAAGTAGCTGCTGTCCAAAACACTGAATCATCTGGGACTTTAGTAAAGTTAAATAGCATGTGCTTTGTGAGTACAGGAAAAACTATGGTCTCCATTTGAAACTAGAAGGGCACTCAGTAGAGCACATACCTTACCCACCCCAAATTTTCTATGTGCCAATACTATGTTACCAAAATGTAATCAATTGTTCCTTGTACCACCCCCGCAAACTTAAGAAATTTTCATCAAAATCCACTCATAATTTTCATAATAAATTATCCTGCTAACAGACTATCATGGACCAAGCAGCCAAGGACACACAGACACAGGTATAATTTCCAAACTGTGGGCTTTATTGTACCCAAAAAAAAGGACAAAAAATATATAAATAAGCAAATACAAACTCATGAAAATAGCAAGCAGGATATGTAATGTCTAGGTGCAGAAAGGGCTCCAGTGTAGGAGACATGCTCCAATCCCTCGAATGGCCTAGCCTGCAGTCAAGGCGGAAACAACAACGCCTATTTATGTTCCACAATATCATCCATGGACATGTGGGAATAGCACTATCTGATCACATGGAGCCACTAAACAGAACATCACGCCACTCCAACAGCCTGAGCCAAACCGTCCCATTCAGCTCTAAAAATTACTACAGGGACTCATTCTTCCCGAAAACCATCAGGGAACGGCATGTACTACCAGAGTCCCTCGCCACTATCAAAGAACCAGACAACGTCAAGTCACTGCTGGCTCCTGATCTAATCTCAAACTAGTACAAGTATACAAATGATAACAAAAATGTTATAAATACGATCCGGTAGTTTTGGTTGTTTTTATTTTCGGTATTCTATCCTAAACACAAATTGAGTTTCAACTCAAGCTCATTAGTCAACGACTGCAAGTGCTCATACCAGCTATTCCCTATTCATCAATTAGTTATGGCGGAATAAGATTGGAAGAAGAAGAAGTAAATAAGCTATTTTAAGAAATGAGTGGGTCCATAAAAGAGGTCAACTAAACAAAACTACACAAAAGATATGCTTAGCAAAATAACAGAACTCAACAAACTGACCTGCCCAAATGAGAGACAGCTCAACCTATATAGTAACTGAGTAAACCATTTTAAATGCCACAGGGGAAGCCAGAGAGACAATGACTATATTTTAAACACAAAAAAGAACCAATTCCCCCCATGTGGTCCCAACAGATGGTTAAGTCCATTTGATTGACCTCTACACTTAAACCAGCTCCACCCAGAGCCTCCTCTTTTACTAAAACCAGGAAGAACTGGAGCAGCAGACGGGTAACTCAAGAAAACGGAAAAAAAAAAAAGAATTACTGCAACTTATAAGTCACTGACAAACCACTGTAAATCAATTACATGTGCCATTATTTAAAGTGTGACGTCATCATACAGTATAATGGACTAACCAAATTTAACTTTACTATACAACTTCAATAATTACAAACTATGGGTGTTTAAAACCCCACTATATTTAATTTATATAAATATAAAAAAATATTATCAGAGTCTTTCAATTGAGTGGTTATAAACAACCATCCCATAGACAAACAGACGGATAGACCAACGCAACGGAAAACATAATCTTCCTCCACCTATTGGTGGCTGAGGTAATAATGGCAGGTATTATGCACTGAGAGCTGGTTACCAAACCTCAATCTTTCAACTAATTTTTTTTTGAGTGGTCACCATTGGTATTGCATAACATAAAAGCATTAAAAAAAAAAAAATCACTAAAATAGAGTTTCACTGCCAATTGAAAGGAAGATTGGCTTTTACACTTTTATATTTCATAATCCTTAGCTGTTTTGTGTTAGCAAAATGTTAATAATGTTAAGTTAATGTGCCATGAAGTGCAGGTTGAAGACCTGTTTACAGACTTCTTAGACCAAGTTCTGAAAACTTTATTTAAGCAATGCTGCTAATCCTAAAGTAGTGCCTGAGTGCCTACACAAGGGAAGGCAACAGGGGCACAGTATGCAAAATGAGGCTTGAAATAGACACAGGAGATAATCAGGGATAGTGAAAGCACCAGCATAGCAGGTCACAGCTGAAACTAATTAATACAATAACAAAGGAAGTAAAATTAATGAGAAGGCACCTGAGACAGAGGACTAACAAAATAAAACAAGAAGTAACAGACAATGACTTAACAATAAGATGCTAGAGAGGCTAAAAAGTACAAGGAGTCTAATATCTACTAAAAAAAAAAAAGTCTATGAACACTAGGAGAAATAAACTACCCAAGCAATTCAAAATCTAAAATACAAGAACAATAGTCAGAGGATCCTAAATAAAAATGTAATTACAAAGGTCCTCAAAATAACCACAAAATCCACAGACATGAAATGATGGTATATGTAGCTATCAAGTCAGCCTAGAAAGGAACACTCAGGGTTTGTGGATCAGTGGTTTAGTCAGTCTCAGTTAGAAATATGGGGAAAATATATATGTGGAATTTGCCTGTTGACAACTTCTGACATGACCCAAGCCATTAAAACCCATCTGAGAGAAACACTTCAGATTTCCCTCTGGGCAAAGCTAGAAGAGGATGCAGTGAGCCACACAACACAGACGTGGAGCAGAAAGATAGAAAAATATAAAGTATTGTGTTATCATTACTTGGATACTATGAATGCCGTTTTAATGACATTTTACAGAATAAAGAACTTCCAGTTTAATATTGTGTCTTTTCAGTTAAGCAATCGCAAGCAAGCAACTTTTATTTAGTTGATGATGTCACTATTTAGCATATACCACTATAAGAACTAGTTTGTATGGAGTGGTGCATCGCTCATGAAACCCTTTTCAGTTCAAACCAGACTAGGTGTGAACTTTAAATTCCACTAGTGCCTCTAGGGCTCAAATGCAGAACTCACCACATATGGATTGTCAAACATCAAAAACCTTAAGTAGATCTTTAATAAGGGGAGAAAATCCTCTCCTAACAAATTGGAACCAATAACTGAAACAAGCAGGCGTAGACTAAAGGTGCTTAACAGGTAAGGTAGTATTGATAACACTGATTAGTCAGAACAAACTACTGGATTATTTTCCATTACAGAGAATATCTACAGTGCTGTGAAAACGTATTTGCCCCCTTCCTGATTTCTTATGGTTTGTTTTGTTTCTTTCTTTGCTTGTTTTTTGCATATTTGTCCCACTTGCACACGTTTCAAATCAAACAGATTTTAATATTAGACAAAGGTAATCCAAATAAACCTAATAACTGCTTGTGCCACCCTTGGCAGCAAAAACAGCAATCAAGCATTTGTGACGATAACTGCCAATGAGTCTTTCACATCGCTGTGGAGGAATTTTGGTCCACTCTTCTTTGCAGAATTGTTTTAATTCAGTCACATTGGAGGGTTTTCGAGCATGAACAGTCATGCCAAAGCAGGCAAATAGGATTTGAGCCCAGACTTTGACTAGACTACACCAAAACCTCCTTTTGGGTTTTTTTTTTCAGCCATTCAGAGGTGGACTTGCTGGTGTGTTTCGAATCATTGTTCTGCTGCATAACCCAAATGAGCTTGAGCTTCAGGGCACAAAGTGATGGCTGGACATCCTCCTTTTCTTGTAGAGAGCAGAAGTCATGTTCCATCAATTACAGCAAGTCGTCCAAGTCCCGAAGCGGCAAAGCAGCCCCAGGTCTAGCAGTAATCAGGCCTGGGAATGGTTAATGAAAATGAACTCAGCTTTCTAAAAAATGTAACTAATCACAGTTAATTTATGATTTATGAAGGGGCCAATTACTTTTTCACATTAATAAATGAAATCATCATTTTAAAAGGGGCATTTTGTATTTACTCTGGTTATCTTTGTCTAATATTAGACGAATATGTAAACATTTAAGTGGAAACATGTAAATGTGACAAATGTGCAAAAATATACGAAATCAGGAAATACTTTTTTACAGCATGGTTAATAATGAGTTTAAATAAAGATCATAGGTGTGTTTACTATGACATTAGCCCTTCGGTTGTACCTGGTGAAAGTAAAATGAACATCATGCAGGGAGCAGAGCAGCAGCAGCTTCTGTGGTACCCATATTAATGTCCTCGCTGCTGCGCACCCACTGCTCAGGGCAGCTCGTGAGAGGGTGGATAATTTATATCAGATGTCAGGAACTGACTCGGGCACACTGATTTTCAACATGCTCTTACTATAGATGTGGATCAGCAGGCACACGCTATCAAAAGCATTTGCATTTAACTGATTTTATTACATGCATTATGTTGACATGTGATTTAGGTGTTTTTTTTACTGTGCTGTATCTTTAACATGTAAACTCGCCTCAGCTCTGGCAGCTCTGTAATGGCGCGAAACGTGTTCTTATGTTCAGCCCTTGTAGAATAAGGGAAAGCATAATTTTAAGCGAATAAATTTCAGTGACCTAACTGCTCTCGCTCACGGCACTGTGAAGATGGAAATCCATTATCACTCAGACATCCTCTCACTTCTTTCTGTGTCACTGCTTTGTGTACGCGCGCACACTGTGAAGTTTACACCACTTAGGTATTGGATCCTTGAGCTGAATCACACGAGTGCACAGATGGGTAACAAAGGAGGGATCCAGCCGTGGACAACACAGACTGCATAAATCAATGAATCCTCTGCCGGAAAACACAACTGCTGCCTCAATGCTTCCTTCTCTTTTAATATGAAAGCCTGCCTGGCTGTTTCAACTGTTCAGAGTCCCTATTTGTCATATCTCACGGCCACTAAAGTGGACTGATAGGATTCCTTTCACAATGAGATTACCCCTGCTCCTCTTCAATCTGCTTTCCATCCATCCTTGTTTTCCTCATTGTCAAGTGTTTACTGCAGCTGTCCTAGTTTTTGCTGTCAATTTAGAACAAAGAGGGATACTCCATGTATGCTGTGTGGCGTAAAGCTCTATAATTTAATCAGTTCCCTATACTGGTTTCTTTGTACCTTTTTATTTTACTCACTCTGCGTTGAGTCCTCGAGCTCTGTGACTGCCAGATCACAGAAAATGCATTAAATTAAATCCCTCAGAATCAAAACTGTGTTGCTCTGCTTTACTAAAGGTATTGACAGGTGTTTTTTTTCCCCTGTGGAGATATCAGTATGTTATGATCATAGAGAGAATGAATACAGTTTGACCTGTGGCAACTTTCCAAAACCCTGACTTTGCTTTATTTTAGCCAGGAATACATTTTCAAGCTGTGAACTGGAAACTGGCCTCGCAGCGTGATGCCACTACATTATCACCTGCAGCTCATACTCCCACCAGTGTGCCCTTGAGTCAAGCTCTCGAGCTGTCTTTTTTTTTTTTTTTTTGCTGACCCTAAGCTCTGACTATTCTACGTGCAGCCAGACATTTGAAAAACAAAAAAGTTAAGTTGGACTTTAGAACAAATGGTCCCAAATGGACAGGAAAAGATAATTGGATACTACAGTCCAAAATAAAACCAATCATAAAAACCCACTTTCAGGATTTTTATCACTCCTGTGTCAAAACCTGATTTTATCAGGTGGCTAAGAGGAACAGTCAAATTGTCACCAAAAAAAAGCACTGTACACAGTTACACACGCTAGCCTTCAATTTACACTAATCACATTGAAGGCTAGCAGTTTTCTACACCTCAAGCATGGAGGTGGAAACATTTTTGCTTTGGGACTGTTTGTCTGCTAATGGTACAGGAAGACTTCACCATATTTAGGGGCCAATGGACGGGGACATGAACCATTAAAATCTTGGAAAAGAACTTCCCTCCCTCAGTCGGAACACTGAAGATGGGTCATGGATGGGTCTTCCAGCATGACAATGACCCAAAAGATGCCACCAAGACGACAAAGGTGTGGCTAAAAAAGAAGCACATTAGGATCCTTGAGTGGCCTAGCCAGTCTCCGGATTTGTGGAGGGAGCTGAAACTTTAAGCTGCCAAGCAGCAGCCAGGAAACTTAAAGGATTTAGAGCATTTCTGTAAAGAGGAGTGGGCCAAAATCCCTCCTGAGACCTGTGAAAACCTGGTGACCAACTACAAGAAATGTCGTACTGCTATGCTTGCCAGCAAAGGTTTCTCCACCAAGTACTCGGTCTTGTTTTGCTTGAGGATCGAATATTAATTTCACTCAGTGGCATGCAAATTACTGTATAAATTTCATGTAATGTGTTTTTTTTTCTGGATTTTTGGTTGATGTACTGCCTCTCTCCGTTCAAATGAAACTACCATAAAAATTAGAGACTGTTCATTTCTTTGTAAGTGAGCAAACCTACAAATTCAGCAGGGGATCAAATTATTATTTCCCCCACTGTATTACCAAATGATGCATGCAACATAAAAAGGGATGCAAAAGCAAGAAGAACCTTAAAAAGAGTGAATAGTTACAGCATGCCTTTGTGACCACTGTCTTTTAGCAGACGTGTAAATATGCAGTTATGATATTTATATAATCCTGACAGTCAATGAGAACTTGTTCTGCTCTACCCGGTCTGCAATGTAATGAATGAAGGATATGAAATATTACACTAATGCCGCATCACCTTCATGATAAGGCTCAAATGTGTTTTGCAGCCCCATACAGATTTTTTTGTATATGAATTGCTCAAAAACAGCAATCTTTATTATCACGCATTCTTTGAGAGTTACAAGTCACTGTATCCTGGTTTAACTCATGCTCCTCCACTCTAATACCCCTGTTCCACCAGGGCCAAATCGAGAGCCGATTACGTGCATTTCCACCCAAAAAAAACCACTTGTAGCTGTGATAAAAAGCTTGTACCATCATCACCGCAAAATTGCAGGGCCAACCACTGACAGTTGCTATGGGAAAGGTTACCATAAATAATTCACCAGTGATTGGCACATGCAGCACATAGTAACACTATGTAACAGTCAGTTTCCAAACCTAGTAAAATGTGGACTGGTTAACAAAAGGCAGCAGTGCAGAACTGGCTTTGCAGCACTGGTGGATAAGCAGTAAGTAGCCTAAAATAAAGCAAACAAAAAACAGGAAGACGTTTGCTTATTTTTTACCAAAATAAAATTTATTGATAAACGTGTTACATGAATCTTTTTTCTTTCATTAACTTTTTCTTCGTGAAAGAAGAGAGCTGATGCTCTGCACCCATTTTAAATCTGTGCATTTTGTGCAACCGCACCACTTTTCAGGATACGCTGTGTAAATGCATAATAAGCTTTTTTCACGTCATTTTACGCAGTTTTATTTCCACTGTGAAGAGATGCGCTCATTAAAAACATTATTGGCAGAGGTGACTTAGACAATAGAGGAATTGTTTCTCAGTTGCAGTGTCAGCAGTTTGAGCCGAGTCGTGGCCTCTGTGGTTATTGACTTCCTGTAATTTCCTTTGTTTAATCACCCCTGGCTAAACCACCAAACTAATCAACAGTATATTTACCATACAAATTCTTACTTTAATCCATTCTCTCATTTAAGTGCATAAAAGTCTTGTGCAGATGTGGTTCTGTTAGCTTCCTGGACAACATTTATTTCATAGACTTAATCAACCTAGGTGCAGCCGAATTGATAGCTAAGCCATTTACAGTCGCATAAAACAGCCACTCCCCCCTTCATATTTCCCCCTTTTGAAATCCACTTGGCTGAAATCGATGTCTGCCTTCACAGAGATGCAGAGAGAAAGTAGTGGAGCTTGGTAATGGCTTGGTTGTGAGTGGCTGCAGATCAAGGCCTGGCTGCCACAGCTAATTCAATCTATTTACTCCAGTGCTAATGCCCCTATTATTTTGCCATGATGCCTGAAAATGACAACTGCTGAGTCACTGGATGATTTATACAAAACAAAACACAATCACAGAGAACATTTCCCCATCCTTCAACTTTGTGAAACGGGTTTATCAGAAACAGAAATAATCGAGCGCCACTTAATCAGATCATTTAAAGGATGTATTGCCTCTGTATATGATATTATATTCTGTTTACTGCAGATATAGTATACAGTCACTCCCCAGACTGCTGATCATTACATTAAATGTACCATGTGACCACACAGGGAGTAGTGTGAAATAGAAAGCTATGAGACTACAGCAAAAAATGTGTCGCTTTTCCCTGACTAGCTGTAATTGAATCTACATTAACTGACAAATCACTCTCAGCCCCTGCCAGAGGCAACCTGTACACAATTTAATGAAGCTTAATAGAATCTAAGGGGCATGTGTAGTCTCAAAATCTTTCTCTCATTAAGCTAACGATCCAGAGAGAGGAAGAAGGCTGAAGTAAGCTAATTTGTCACAGAGGAGTATAACCTTATTTCACTAACACAGGATCTCATAATAATTCTGCCACAGATAATTGCTTTGCGAAAGAGCATAATCCCCATATTAATTTCCCCTGCATTTCGCCATCAATAGGTCTCTGTGGCCAAGCCTGAATGATGCTTTTGTGACTTTGTGAATCCATTCAAAAGCAGTTCCTACATATAAATTTGTTTTTTTCTCAGTATTTTTCTTTCTTTCTTTCTATTTCACAGAGTGGTGCTTGTGGAGAACATCCCAGAAGACATTTCCTTCTTAGACAACAGCACATCCCACCTCCCTCTCTCCATAGGGCTGTACAACCTACTGGACCAAGCTATCCGGGTTGTAGAGATAGTTTCCCCACTGTGGCTCCTTAACTCTGATAATGAATCCAGTTTCCAGCCTGCTGCCAGACAGGTAAAAATAGAGCAAGTCAACAGGGACCTAATTCTGCAAGAGTACTATTTACATTTTATGCTTGTGACATTTTCTCTGTCTCCTCATCTGTGTATTAGTCTGTATATACTAATGGTGATGAAAGAAGGAGTTGGTTCCTTTAATTCAGTAAAGATTCATTAAAAGTAAGATCCTGAATTTAAAATCTTATAAGTAAAAGGACATTTCCACAGGAAACAAAAGCCACTGTAGATGATATCTTATCCAATATGTGACGGTATCCGATTTTATGCTTATAAGAGTTTATAAGCAGTGTTTTACTGTTTGCACAGTTGAGATTCAGCTTATTTTTAACTGCTTTACGTGCAGTCACATAGTTTCAGATTTTCACATTCAAGCAAATACCTGTGTTTTAAAACTCGTGACTTACTGGATAATGTGACTTTTGAGCCCTTTGCAATGCTTTACAAACAAGACAAATATTTTCTAAATCTGTCAAAAACTTGTTTAAAACTAAATATTATAGCACACTGGACTTCTCTGAGAAGGAAGAAATTAATCAAGCATAACATTCAAGCACTGAAACTAGTTTTTCTTCTCAGGAATGCAAGTAAATAACTGCAATTTGGCATCTTAATTTAAAAAAAAAGTGCTTTCCTATTTTTTTTCAGCTTTTTGTAAAACAGTAAATTTGAAAATTCCTGGATAACAACAATAATTACATTTTTGTGTTAAAATGTCATTTTGATCAAAGAGCTTGCACATACTGATGGAATAACCATTTCAAAAACATAAAAAATGATCTTGGTAATTATTGATACTGTTTGGTAGAACCATTAATTATATTTCCTCAACATAACATGCTAAGGGTGTCCAACAAGAAAATTATTTTTTGTAAGAGGTCACAACCAAATAATATTTGCTTTAATACTGAACATCGTACTTGTTTTGTGTGCACCATTTAATCAAATCTATGGAGTGTGTGTGTGCGCGCGTGCATGCGCGTGTGTGTGCGTACATCCTGGCAAAATACACGGTTCATGGTTCACGCTGTTTAGAAAAAACTGAATATGGCAGAATTAATGAAACCCTGAGGCTAATGGTCAGAAACTAATTGCACCTTTCATTCTCATCAGGCCAGGGAGGAGCTAATGGTTTTTCAGCCTGCACCAACCTAAACATTTTACAGCATGTTAAATTAAAAATGTAATGAGCTGTATATGAAATTTAAAATGTAATGTACTATAAAAGGCGTGGGGGTGGAAGTTCTCTGCACTCTGCTCTGCTCTTCTTCAAACAGAATGTATTTCCTGTCTATCTACATTGCGCTTAATAACAGGAAAAAAAGTTAAGTCAAAAGAAGCAGATTTTTAAGAACCATCAATACATTTTCTCCCACTTATCCAATTCAGGGTCGCGGGGGGCTGGAACCTATCCCAGCTGTTATAGGGCGAGAGGCACACTACACCCTGTTTGCTGCAATGGTGGCATCCTATTACAGTACCATGCTTGAATTCAGTGAGCTCTTTAAAACAACCCATTTTTTCATGAATGTTTGTAAAGGCAGACTGTGTGGCTAGGTGCTTGAGCTTATACACCTGTGGCTATGGGACAGAAAACACCCAAATTCAAAGATTAAGAGGTGTGGCCCAATGATTTTATCCATATAGTGTAGTATGGAACATACATGTTCTAGTAAAATGTGAACTTATCAAACTAGACCATTATGGTAACCATTATGGTAAGATTTTGAAGATTGTTCTCCAGAGCCATAGAAGGTGTTAGTACTCAATGTGATACATTAACAGAACTTAAAGTGATGTGAAATAACAACTTCCCCAATGTCAACTACAGGATCTGGATGTTGAAATGAAGCCAAATTTACCAAATTTGTATCTCAGCTGTAGCTTTTAAGTCTACTTGTCTTCATTCGTGTCCTGTAATCTGTGTTCAGTACTCATTAAAGAGAAACCAATGAAGGATGGCTAATATTCCTTGTACTACTCAGTGTACTTAATGTATCTTGTATTCCAAGTGGATTTTAGGCTGTTTTTTTTATGAAGGAAAACACGGTGAAACTGGAAATGAATCTTTGTATTAAGTGAAAGATATTGTTTCATTGCTGTGCTCCAAATGATAGGTGACGACTGTGTGTAAATAATGCCGAACACGTTGCTGTTTATTTTGTGTAATTTTACAGCAGTGACTCAGTATACATCATTTGTGGGTTTGTAAAATGTGTGCTTCTAAATATAAAGGAGGTAGCACGTTATTGGACAGTTACAATGAGGGGAGGCAGTCGTGACTGTCATCACTGGAAAACTAAAGAAAATTACGTGAGAGACGTATAAATACATGATCAAAATAAAACTCTACACAAAAGGAATCGAGATCACGATAGCTGTCAGCAGACAAGTGCTCTCTGGAAAGCATGGGCCAAAAATAGCACATTTATCACTTATGATAGTACTACAATCTAAAAATTGCAAGCACTAAGTCTGAACTCTGTCTGTCTGATTATACTTTATGGATTTCATGTGACAGCCATGCTTTGTTGGTTTGTTTCCCTTAGGGAAGGGCTCTGCTGTCCAGGCTACAGGGACTGAAAGCAAAAGGAATTCAGCTGAAGATCTCGAGCGGGATAACCAACTCATCTGAGCTCGCGGAACTCAGTAAACACAGTGAGCTCTTACTCTCATTTCTTTATATGTTGTTGCTTAGATCTGACTGTTTAGGCCTTTGTTCCCCACTGTCACGTTTTCAGTCTCTTTCCGTCTTTCCCATCACCTGTCTTTAGTCTCTGCCTGTGGCCAGATTTGTCTTCATCCTCCTCCATGTCTCACATTTAATCTCCATTTTTTATATCTTTCTCTCGATTTCTAGATGCTGAGGTTCACTATATTAACATGACAGCACTGACCAAAGGCAACCTTCACTCCTCCTTCTGGGTGGTCGACAGGAAGCATTTCTACATCGGCAGCGCCACCATGGACTGGAGATCTCTGGCCACTGTATCGTACTGCCACCACGCTATACAATACACGCAGAAATACAAATACTTTAACAGAGATTTTGGAGGAAAATAATCCAAATTTTAGTTCTATAATTTAGTAATTACTGAGACAGGATAGTAACACAAATGATCAAAAGGCAAATCTCCTTATTAGTACATTTGGTATTGAACGTTTATCAAAACTGATAAAATGATGATGATTTTGTGTGATAGTTCAGTATCTAAACATCTTACATACCTAAAACATTTTGAAAGTATTGTATATACACTCACCAGCCAGTTCATTAGGTACACCTGTTCAACTACTCATCAACGCAAATATCTAATCAGCCAATCACATGGCACCAACTGCATTTAGGCAGGTAGACACGGTCAAGTTGACCTGCTGAAGTTCAAGCCGAATATCAAAATGGGGAAGAAAGGTGACTTTGAATGTGGTTGTTGGTGTCAGAGGGGCTGGTCAAAGAATTTTAGGATCTGCTGATCTACCCACGCAACCAACGCTAGGGTTTACAGAGAGTGGTCAGAAAAAGAGAAAACTGCCAGTGAGCAGCAGTTCTCTGGGCAAAATGCCTTGTTGATGCCAGAGGTCAGAGGAGGATGCCCAGACTGCTTCAAGCTGATAGGAAGGCAACAATAACTCAAATAAGTACTTGCTATAATGAAAGCATACAGAAGTGCATCTCTCAGCAAACATCATGTCAAACCTGGGCTACAGAAGCAGAAGAGCAGAACAAGTGCCACTCCTGTCAGCTTAGAACAGGAAACTGGGGCTACAATTGGTACGGGCTCACCAAAATTGAACAGTAAAAAAATTGGAAAAATGTTGCCTGGTCTGATAAGTCTCACTTTGCTGCAACATTCTGATAGTGGGGTCAGAATTTGGTGTAAACAACATGAAAGCATGGATCCATCCTTCCTTGTATCAGCGGTTCAGGCTGCTGGTGTTACCATGTGAGGGATATTTTCTCGGCACACTTTCAGCCCCTTGTTTAAACATCACAGCCTGCCTGAATTGCTGACCATGTCCATCCCTTTATGACCACAGTGTGCCCATTTTCTGATGGCTCCTTCCAGCAGGATAACGAATTATGTCACAAAGCTCAGATCATCTCAAACTGGTATCTTGAACATGACAATGGGTTCACTCTACTCAAATAGTCTCCACAGTCACCAGACCCAGTAAAGCACCTTTGGGATGTGGTGGAACAGGAGATTTGCATCATGTATCATGGATGTGCAGCCCTACAAATCCTAAAATAGAAAATGCAGGATCTTTCATCTCTTCTTCAAAGCTAGATATAGTTCATTAAAGTGTGGAACCTTTTGTTAGTGAGGCCTTTGATTTAGAAAGATGAACTGCAAGGAGCTCAAGGTAGTTACTCAAAAGAATTTGTTGGTTCAGCATGTTTTTACGCTTCCTTAGCCAGGCTTATATTGACAGTACACTGTATTTAAATTAGACCATTAAACAATCAGACCGACATTGTTCTTTGTCTTCCTTATTTCTGTGATTATCTATGAAAAAAAAGTCAGGTTATGGACTAGATTTTTAGTCTTATTGAGAAGTGCATATGTTCTGAAAGCGATAGAACAGACTGTTTCAGGCCACATTTTAGTACCTAGATCCTAATTAGAGCTTTGAGAGAAAATTGATTAGAAATATTTGCTCATGTGAACTCTGCTGGGACAAATGTATAAAGACTGAAAGAAAAGGTGATTTAAAAAGATACAAGCTGAGTATCCAAAACAGACAAGTGCTCGACTCGACTCGGCACAGTTTGTAGGCGTTTCCACCAGGTACCAGGTACCGGGTACCAGGTACCGGGTACTTTTTTAGTACCCACTCAGCCAAGCGATCCGAAAATATGACATCAAAGAACAACATGCCACTGATTGGCCAGGGAGTGTCGTCACTAGCGGAGTCATGAGAGCGACTCCTTCACCAGAATCAACCGCGCCATTTTTAAAACCTGACAGCAAGAACATGGAGGAACGCAAAGCAACACTGTGGTCGAATGAGGAGGTGCAGACATTTCTGTGCTTGGTGGGAGATGAGACGGGAAATGAGAAAGTTTATCATGAGGACCACACCGAGGTGGTCCTCATGATTCTGAATATCATGACAACAATGATGAGAAAATACATGCATATTTATGTAAATTGTGCCATTTTCCATCCTTGTGTCGCTCTTAAAAGTTTTTTGTTTTGGTTTTCCAGAGGAAGGAGCTGGGTGTGTTGGTGTATAACTGCAGCTGTCTGGCTCTGGACCTTCACAAAGTGTTCAGCCTCTACTGGGGTCTGCAGTATAAAGACTTCATTCCCTCCTTCTGGTCCAAGCGTCTCTTTGCCGTCTCCAACAGGGACACACCACTGAATCTCACAATCAATGGCACAAAAGCCCAGGCCTACGTGTCTGTAAGTGACATTTAAAGTATTCGTTTGCATTATAAATCATCCCATTTATTGGTTACTTTAGCAAACATAGAGTCCAACTCCAAAAACAAAAATTTCCAATACACATTAGCATAAATCAGACATAAATATTCAGGATTTATAACAAGTCTGTAAGTGCGTACAGCACACCTTAATGTAGAAGCCGCCTACTGAGGAGGTGACAGCTTGGTAAAGGGAAAATAAATTTTTCATAAAGTCCTCTGCAGGATGCTGTGTCTTTCAGTGTCATTTCCTTCCTGCAGATGAGTGATGGTGATCCAGCAGAAAAACGTTGATTTGGCTGAGCTGTCCATTTCCACAATATTAATATGAACACAAAAAGCACACACAAGCACACACACACTCGGAGTTAATCATTCATAGGGTACAGTACCTGTCATCAAGAAGTTAGAACTGTAGCTTTAATCCTCACTCAGAGAAAACCTAATGCTCATTTACAATGATCATAACAAGGAAAGCTCAGTCAGTTGTTATGACTGTAACAGCTTTAATGATCACAGTGGTAACTCTGTATATTAGTAAGATTCCTTTCTGAGTCACTGTGGTAATAATTATCTGTTTACACAATGCTCTTGCTAGCACTGTTGTGTGTTTCTCTAGAAAGGAGTACACAGTCAGTACTTGTGCATCTTCTCATCACAGCGCTAACATTCCCTAATTCTCTGTTGACAGAGCTCGCCGGATGTTTTTATTCCCAAACATCGTAGCAGTGATCTGGAAGCTATTGCCAAGGTCATCCAAGAGGCCAACCATTTCATATATATCTCCATCACTGATTATCTGCCCCTCATTGGCAAAAGCACTAGCAGGTTAGAGCAAATATGCCACTGCACGGTGACTTGGCAGGCATATATCATCAAAGGCTTGAGTGCTTTTTGCTTTGATTCATGTTATTAAGCTGTGTATGCATGCGCCCATCTGACTGCAGGCCCATTTTTGCATCTATTTGTATCTGTGCCAAGGTACTGGTCGCGCATCGACGGCCTCATAAGGGAGGCCCTGATCCTGAGGAATGTACGGGTCCGCCTGCTGATAAGTTGCTGGGAAAAGACTCATCCACTAACTTTCAACTTCATCTGGTCCCTGAGGAGTCTGTGTATGGAGCAGGCCAACTGCTCTCTAGAAGCTGTAAGTCCAAGGTCAATATGCTCTATTTTCATCTCTACAGATACACTTTATCAAAGCTCACTGCACAACTGTGCATGTATGTGTATGTGTGTGCAGAAGTTCTTCAACCCCAGAGAGCAGTGGGATGTGAGCCTCCAAGGGATAAACCACAACAGGTTTATGGTTACAGACAGAGCCATTTATTTAGGTGAGCTCATTGACTGGACTTTACAACTGTGGCCTATATGTCTACTCATTTTATGCCGATCTATTTTTAGCGGACCTTAAGAAATATGTCCTCTTTTGTTTTCCTTCTCACATTGAGATTAAAAGATCAATACAAATGTGGCCCCACACAAATGGGGCCACATTTGTGAGGAAAATTTGTGGGTTGAGCAGCAGAGTTGAGTATGTGGGTTGTCCCCATGAAAAACTTCTCTGCTAATGCCAAACACTCTTGTTTTGAGCTTCTAGTACCCCAGATGCTGACAATCAGGCATGTCGTCATTGGAGGCAATCTCAATGCAGAGAGATATCGACATGATATTCTGCAACCAGTGACAAAGCCATATCGCCACAGTCTGGGCCTGAACTCTATCCTCCAAAGTGACTACGCTCGCCCCCACAGAGCGGATTCCTCAGAGACTTCCTCCAGAATTTAGGAGTGGAGAGGATGGAATGGCCTGCCTGCAGTCCTGACCTTAACCCAACTGAACATTTTTGGGATCAGTTTGGGTGTGCTGCTCATGACCAACACAACAACACTGGCTGATTTGCAAAAAAATGCTGGTTGAAGAATGGGATGCCATCCCACAGCAGTGTGTGACCAAACTGGTGACCAGCATGAGGAGGAGGTGCCAGGCTGTTGGAGCTGTGTATAGTTCTTCCACATGCTGCTGAGGCCCCCCGCTCGTTAAATTAATAAATTATCAGTATGTCTTGTTTCTTCAGACCAAAGAAGAGTCAATAGCAGAATAAGCTGTTTGGCATCGGTAGAAAAAATTTGGCAAGTTTTTCATGAGCGCAAACCCTCATAATCAGCTCTGCTGCTCAACCCACAAATGCATTTTCCTTACAAATGTGGCACCATTTAAGGAGGAACAAACAGGCTTTCCAACAGTGTAAGATTTATTACCAAGAAGTATTAGATGTTGATCAGCAGTGAGCATCCAAGACAGTGAAGACCGAGGCACCCATCAGCTGAATATAAAAGCCTAATGTAGCCACTGTAACATCAGCAATCAATTAGTGTAGTCTTGTTTTTAAGTCTCGGCTTGAGTGTTTTGGCCATAACCATATTGGGTATTTGAAACCAGACTTAGCCAAGATTACCCTACTTTGCTGTCTGTTCTACTTTATACGGGACCACACATTACAAGATGAACATCATGTAATATTAAACAGGACTTGAAACTAGCAACTGAGACTATAAACTCATCAGGAACTTGTTTACTGAGTCCACAGAGCAGTTGAGCAGTAGGGTCAATTTCCTGAAAGATTTTCTATACAATCAGACTTCTTTTTACAAGCAAAGAGACTCCCCCTGCTGGCCATTAGAAAGAATGCAGGTTGAATGCAGCTCCACAGTGGCTTGTTATTAGAACCAAGCTACATTTATCATCGCTATCTGGTTGCAAATGAGCTCATCAGTACAATTTCCACAACATTTTAGCTTCACTTTTTCCCACTGAAAAAGTAGGCGTCCATCTACTTTTTCAGTTGCATTTTTCAGGTGTGTTTTTCAGTTTCTTGCTCCAAGTTACCAAAACTGCAATGTCGTTAATGTTTCTCATTGCGGCTTATTTCCTGACAGGTAACCTTGACTGGGTAGGAGATGAGTTTACCTTTAACGCAGGAGCTGGCCTTGTGATCAGTAAGCCAGAAGGCATCGAGGACAGGAACTTCACAGTCGTGGAGCAGTTACAGGCTGTGTTTGAGCGGGACTGGTTTTCACGGTACACAATCCCACTGCAGGCTAATAAATTCCTGATTTGCAACAAGCACCAGATCAACCCGACTGTGTTAATGGAACACAGTCAACTACGCAATGGCCCAGTGCCTATCAGAAAAGGGCAGCATGATAAAGGACCCACACCACTGAGAAATCATCACAAAGGTGATGGACCAGACAGAACAAGGCACCGTGACGGCAGACTGAGCAAAAGTCGACAAGGCATTGCCAATGGGCTTGTGCCAGTTATGGACAGTTACCAAGAGAGGAGTCAAGTAAGAATGAGCCACTTTGACAACAGACAGGTAGAAATAAAAGGTAATACTGACAACTCAATGGATCTCCCCAGTCAGTTTGCTGAGAGCAGCGGTAGCAGAGAGCTCTCCAACGGAGCCATGTGACCACAAAACAATGTTTGGAGAACTTCTTTCTTCCAGTGACAATGGACATCTATCACTGGGCCTTTGTAGCAGTTTAATATTGTCATTTTATAGAAAACAAAAAACTTTTAAAATTTAGGTATGTGGTTTGCAGGACTTAAAAAAAGGAAGAACTCAGGAAGGAAAGTAAATGTTCCACAGCAGGCTGGCACTTTGATTCTTTAAGAATGAAACCAAAACATTTTGGTTTAGAATACTAATTAATATACTAATAATATTTTACAACCATGCAACTGATATAATTTTTTTTTGTCCTTGTTAAGATCTCCCAGGAAAGGAAACAAATTGCACTGATTACCTAAACATTGTACGTCACCTAAGCTGCCATTCATAATTAATCACCCTTTAAAAGGGGTTAATAGCAGCGGCATGTGAAGAGACAGGGGGCAAGGCAGCTTATGTACAGTAGCTACGTCTGGGATTCAGTGTGCACTCCATAGTATTGGGGATTTTACCACACACCTTAAGGTGCTGTGGATCTCTTACTGCCTCTGTACTCCCATTGGTTTTGAATACTCTGGCTTAAAGTAAACAGGTTTGTACATCTCCAGCAGTATTCACTCCAGAATCATTTTTAATTTGAAAACTTCTTAATAACAACAATTAAACAGAGATCTAAATAAAAGTTTAATCTTTTTCCTGGAAACAAACAACTTTATGTGGCCCTGCCACATAATTTACTCACCTCTAAATGTGAGTGTTAGGCTTGTAGAAACAAAGTTGAGGAACTGGCCCTCTTAAGGGATTGATCAAATCATTTCCACTACTAGAAGTACAAAGGTGCTTGCATCGCTCCACTTCAGGCTGGCTGTGATTGAATTAGATGGTGCACATGTTGCATGTCCTTAGCATCCTCTATCAGCCAATACGTTCAATAAAGCAAGGTATGGTATTTTATTGTGGGAGGAGGGGGAGCTAATGATCCAGAAGGGTATTTATAGATAATTATCATTATAGCTAACCATAAACAAATCCAGGGAAAAGAGGAGGACTGCATGGATATCTATAGTATACTTTCAAACCCAGCATTGTGACTTATTGAACAAATACTGAAGTAGCAGTTAGACGAAGGGGCCAGAGGGTCTCTGCTATCAGCCAAATCAATACAATGAATTTTTAACAGAGCTTGAAAGAGGCAGATGCTGCATTTTAACCACAAAGACATGTTGGCCTGTAATGTCATGCCTGTGACAGAATATATATTCCCTTTATGATATGGAGATAGAGCTAAAAATCTAGAATCGTTAGTTTATACTTGACTGGAGGCTTGTAGCAACATTTATTTGGGTTTTTGAATGACTGCATGTTTATACACTCTTTGCTACAAGTGTAACTTTTAGAAATTATTCTTGTGGGATTTATAATAATGTAGAAGCATTTTTTTTTAATCTTCTAAAGCCATTAATCAAGCAAACACAAAAACATTACCAGAGACAGTCACATAGCAAGCTCTTTGTCTAACATGTTGTTGAGGTGTGCTGTAACACGAGAGCAGCACACATGTCATCAGTAATGTCTGATTTTACAAGAAAATTAATTGGCAAGTATTCCAATAATGTATTAATTATATAAACAGTGATTTTCTTTGATATTAAAAGACCATATGATTGGGGTTTTGGACCTAATACTGATTTTTCTGTGCCATGTCATGGGCCAAGTAATAAAGAAATTAACAAGTTCATCAGTAATGAAATTAAAAGTAGTTGCATCCCTAAAATTATGTCATTTTTGGTGCAAAATATCTAGGGTTTTGTTATTTTTCAGGTTGCGTACCATTTCAAAAGCTTGGGATTTCTAAAATCTGTTGCTCGCCATGAAGTCAGTTGGCACTTGGGTAACTGCTGCCATCTAGAGGATGTCACGAGGCAGTTGCTTTCTTTTCACTTAAAAGTTGCTAATGCAAAATGATGGGATGATTTTAAAACTTCCTGCTGACAGGCGGTATCATGAGAATGTTTGTGTTTTATGAACTGAAATGATCCTGAAAGCTACTCTTTCACACCAGAATGTACAATATATAAAACAAGAATAATGTCATTTTAAAAATATTTAATTCTACCAAGCAAAAAAACAACAACTTTTCTTTGCTACTTTATATGTACCCTATATGTACCCTTTCCGAGTAAGACACAGCCACTTATCTATCTGTAATAATTACTTCATAAAAGTATCCTTAAATGACTAACACAATGATCTTTCATTTGTAGCATAATCTTTCCATACAGTGAGTACAACTTGAGAATTAATATGTCAATAATAACATCTACATGTAAAGCACTGTGTCACCACACTGTACTGCTTATCTGCCAGCTGACCTGGAGTCAGATTTACTACTTTACGCTGCTATTATCAATGATTGTCATATGGAGCGGGCGAGAATGCTAATGATGCATTCTGCCCAGGTTTTTGTGCACTGCATTACTCGTTTTCTTGTTTTTAAACTATTTTAATTTTGAAAAACAAAACTTTTTTCCGGTTACTGTGTGGATTATTTTAGCTCTGAAAACAGAGTATACAAATGCCAAGGTTTAAGTGGTTTACAATCTACTGTACACAACTTAGAGACTCCAGGCAAAGTGAAAAAAAAGGAATGTTTCTGCATTACGTGTTGTGCATTGTCTGCCTGCCCATTGTTCCAGCGGAATTTTCAGTTTTCAGTGAAAACTCTATAACAGATACTATTTTTCTTGTAGACAGAAGGGCAGAACTGCTTATTTTAGCAAAATAAAGCACTATTACTGAGAGGTACATTTCAAATACTCCCTGTAAAGCTTTTTAATGTTGCCTAACCTTTAGTCTGTTTTTTTCGGCATGACTGCTGCTTGCATGCCCTGCCTTTATGAACTGTGCACAGTAGCTATAAGCCTTTTTAGAGATGATGCTAATAATGAAATCTTGTACCTTTAAAAATACAGAAGGAATGTATATTTATTGAATATCCTTGTCAATGCACACTACTGAATTATCTGATCACTCAGTTTTTACTCTTAATAAAAAATAAGCATCTTAGCATTGTGTTTCTGTGTGTTTGGGTGTGGATGGGAGTGTGTTTACCTGTTTAGTGATCTGGCTTGAGGTGAGGAGAGAGGTACAACAGTGAGTGTCTACAGCCATCTGTAAAACATGGTGGCGGTCTTGTCAATTGATGGATTGTTAATGCAAAGAAGTACAGTTCAATTTTGATCTACCATGCAATACCATCTAGAAATCATCTGATTTTTTTTTAAGATAAGATAAGATAAACTTTAATGATCCCACGATGGGGAAATTTGCACATTACGGCAGCTCAAGTACAGAGAAGAGGATGAAATAAAATAAAATAGAATAAAATAGAAAACACTATATACATAAACTATATATCAATACACATATACACACATATACATCAAAACACTATATACAGATATCAAAAACTCTATATACATTTGTATATAGTGTAAAACTTTGATATTTTTCCTGGTAACTCCTTTCTAAAAGAAACTGCTGTGTCTTTCTTCAGACAATCTTTGAATAAAGTTTATAAGCAGTTTGTTTTATGCTTTGTACATTATCAGTGCAGTGCAACTACATCGTAAACAATTACGCTGTTATCGTTCTTATAGCTTTCTTATCAAGGTTTTTTAATTATCATTATTTTTAACCTACTTTGTTTTGTTCCCCTATACCTCCACACAGAACAATACAGTATATATGTTTTGTCTTTACCTTATTTTTATGAGCTTTCACACCGGTAAATTTGGGAGTTTTTAATAGTTACCTCAGCGGCTGCTCAGGTGCCAGTACCGGTCGAGGGCTCAAGGAGCAGCGGACTGACGTAATGGTTACCTTAGAAACCAATTAGGCGTCACCACTCTCCAGTCTCAAATTCATGACTGCGCACTTCTACTCGAAGAGAGTCTTCACCTTGTCGAGAATGGAAAAAATGGCCACCGAGACTCATGGGGACTAGTTTATAAGGGACGACAAACCAGATGTCTTTTTCCATCTGTGTGAGTTGTGCTGCACGCGCCGACCTGAAGAACAACACCGTGCCACGGCTGCTGCTGCCTTTTATTATTGTTGCTGCTGCGAACGTCCCCCAGCTACAGCCAACATGGCTGAGGACGACGGTGAATGGGTTTTAGAGAGCATCGTTGGCTACCTCGGAAGTCCCGAGTGGGTCATTCCTGTCACGGACTTTATGGAAAGCAAATGCACAGGTAAAAAAAAAAAAGCAAACAGGTTATGCGGTGGTATTTAGTCTTAGACGTTAAGCCTTTCTGGAGCTGTGCACCGTTAGCTCTGTGGCTAAGCTAACGCTAACAGGTAACAGAGATGCTATCTGATAATTTTGTCCACTTAGACAGTAGTACCAGAATTTCACCTCCTGTGCCTTTACACATGATACAAACGGAAATAACGACAGCACTTCTTACTACAATACAGATAGCAAATATCTCTGCATGTAACCAACTTTAGCCACCAAACAGGTTTTGTCTATTAAGTTTTGAGTGTGTGTATCTAAGTAAACTGCTTGCGTGGACACAGTTATTTTCTATCAAATATGTGTTTTCAATATTTCAGTGTTTGACGACGAAGATGAGAATAAGTTATCATATACAGAAATCCATGAGCAGTATAAGAAATTGGTGAGTACAATTTGTATAGAATGGGATTACTAAAAGCTGCCTGTTATCATTGCCTCATCAGCATCACTCAGTAGTCGTTTCACATTGCTGACTCGTCAGAATGGACTGCTGTGAGCTGCTTTGCTTTCGTAGGTGGAGAAGCTGTTGGAGAATTACATGCAGGAGGTTGGCATCAACGAGCAGCAGTTTCTGGATGCGTGTACCTCTCCCTTTGCCAAGTCTAAAGCTCTGGAGGTAGTTTAAGCTTCCTGTTTGCACACCACTGTCAGCTTGCCAGCTAACCTGAATTGACAATCAAGGATAGGATTTGCTTACATAAGCCCACTTACACTTGATGCCAGCAACACGTTTCAAAAAAAAGTATGGATGGACAGGATCAGATTTTCCACTTCTTTTAAAACATTCACATTATTGCTTCATACAATGTTTCTGCAGGTTAGGCCTCCTTTGTTGTATTTTTTATTTATTTTTTGATGCATAATGCACAAACAGGCTGACAGGTCATGACTGCAGGTACTTAATACTTACTACTTTTTCTATATGCTGTTGTAAAAGGGGCAGAGTTTGGTTGGCGTTATCTTACTGAAATAAGCAAGGCCTTCTCCAAAAAAAAAGAACTATCTATATATTGTTATATTTCCACTCATGCACCCCACACCATCATGGATGCTGGCTTTTGGATGGCTCTTCTTTTGCCTGGAGGGCATAGCAGCCATGAATTTCAAATTTTGATTTATCCCACAGGACAGTTTTTACCCACCATACAGCCAACTGAAAAAAAACAAAAAAAAAAAGGGTTATTGTGCTATACTGAAGTGGTGAATCAGCGACACGGTCATGGGTAGGCAAGGTTCCCCAATGCACGTGGGGTGCAAAGGTTGGGTCATGTAGTCCGATCTAGCAGACAAGCTACTGTAGCTCAAATTACCAAAAAGGTTAATCCTGGTTCTGATAGGAAGGTGTTAGAATACATAGTGCATCACAGTTTGTTGCGTATGAGGCTGCATAGCTCCAGAACAGTCAGGGTGCCCATGCTGACCCCTATCCACTGCCAAAATCACCAGTAATGGGCACGTGAGCATCATTACGTGAACATGGAGCAACGGAAAAAGGTGGAATTATGTTTTCTTTTACATCACATGGATGGCGTGTCCGTTGCTTACCTGGGGAACACCTGGCACCAGGATGCACTATGGGAAGAAGGCAAGCCAGCAGAGACAGTGTGATGCTTTGGGCAATGTTCTGCTGGGAAACCTTGGGTCTTGCCATCCATGTGGATGTTACTTTCACACGTACCACCTACCTAAGCCTTGTTGCAGACCATGCACACCGTTTAGTGGAAATGATATTCCCTGATGGCTGTGGCCTCTTTCAACAGGATAATGCTCCCTGCTACAAAGCAAAAATGGTTCAGGAATGGTTTTAAGAGCACAACAACAAGTTTGAGGTGTTGACTTGGCCTCCCCAGATGTCAATCCAATCGAGCACCTGTGGGATGTCCTGGAACAACAAGTCTGATCCAGGGAGGCCCCACCTCAAAGGATCTGTTGCTAACATCTTGGTGCCAGATACCACAAAACACCTTCAGGGGTCTAGTGGAGGTCATGCCTCAATGGATCAGGGCTGAATCACTGCTCCTCCTATAGTATTGGTCGGAATTTAATCACACTTGCACACAGTGATCACCCAATGGGCCTTCACCCAAATTATGGTCAAAATCAGGGTGATGCTGGTCATTTTGCAGGCACTTTTCAGTTTTCACAGAAATAGCTGCTCCTCCTACAGCATTGGTCAGAATTTAAAATTTTTCCTGGATATGACTGTTTGTGAGCCTCTTTAACTTCTGAATAGACATTGTCATTAGTTTGTTCAATAAAGCCAACCAATGACAAAGCATTGGTTGGCTTTATTGAACACAAAACTTATAACTTCATCCCTGTACTTCACATATTACAATAACCTGTGAATGGATCATGAGCTGGATGAGCTACTATATCACTTATATTCTGTTTTTTTGTTCTTCAGGCAGTATTTCAGCCAGTTCTAGCTACAGATGACTTCCAGATGTTTCGCTCATTGATGGTCCAGAAGAACATGGAGCTGCAGCTCCAAGCCCTCAGAGTCATTAAAGAAAGGAACGGTAGGCTGGATTAACATGTAAAGTAAAAAAGAAATCCAAACACACACTTGCAGAGCCAAAGCTTTAAATAAAATGTGTGTGTCTGTGTGTGTAGGGGCCCTCCCAGAGTGTCTGACTGATGGTGTGGACGTGATGACAGAGTTGCAGCAGCAAGAGATGAAAATCCTGCAGGAGGTTCTTCAGTAAGTCTCTTTTAACTCTCTTGCTTTTTTTCCCTCTCTCTCATCTGACTCTTTCAGTGTTCAACATAACACTTTTTTCCCCACTGGGCCAATAGGTCAGACTTTCACTAGTCCCTCACATACTCTTACTGGCCTACAAAAAGACAGTTTAATTACATTATACACTGCTGTTTATAATCTGTAAGAATATAATATAGCTTATCAGTACATTTATATTTTATATTTTTATTATACTTTTTATTTTATTATAAATCTATATCAGAAAAAAAATTAGTAATTA
The DNA here is from genome assembly GCA_034780415.1 of Cichlasoma orientale. Taxonomy (NCBI): domain Eukaryota; kingdom Metazoa; phylum Chordata; class Actinopteri; order Cichliformes; family Cichlidae; genus Cichlasoma; species Cichlasoma orientale. The sequence goes on along the minus strand of JAVDPK010001049.1, from coordinate 352,316 downwards.
AAGCTTGAAAATAAATGCAGTGGGGTATATATTATGCTTCAAGTATTAATTCTGGAGATATTATGTGGCTGCTGTGATCCTGCAGTAAAGTTTAAAAGAAATCGGCAGAATTTATCAGCTTTCAGGTCGAGGTCTGAGGTCTTCTTGATTTCGTTGTGCTGTGGTGCTGTAAAACAGTAGCTCCGTAGTGTAGTGGTTAACACATTTGCCTAACATGCAAAAGATACCTGGTTTGAAACCGGTCAGAAAGAACATCCAGCATAAAAAATGAAATCTCAGTACCGGATCTAATCTGAGGATCCATCTGCTGTGGTGATGCAACCCCTTCTGAATAAGGGAGCAACTGAAAGAAGCTGTTCTTTTTTTTCTCTTTTTTTTTTGGGGGGGGGGGGGGGTTGTTGGGGGGT
>JAVDPK010001049.1:247508-351809 GCA_034780415.1 Cichlasoma orientale | reverse complement strand
AAATGTGAATGAGACATTTCACGCCCCGCCCCCCTCCAGGTCGCAGAGCGTTCCACTCCACCCCGTTCGGCCATTTTCGTAGTTTGATAGCAGCGATATGATTAGCTACCAGCAGAGAAACAAGGAGGACTTTCTCCACTGATGTAGTATATTTCCGAGAAAAATAAAATTTAACCAGGCACTTCGAAGATGCTCTGATGCTGGGGGGTGATATAAGGAATCGTGTGGGTTAATACACCCAACAACCGAATATTTTGACTTGCCTACGTGCAATTTCGGCATAACTAAACTAGACTACAAAATCGCTGCGAGAAAAAAAATGGCAGATTCACGAGATTGGTTAGCCGGAAGTCCATGCCCTTTTTAGCAGTTCCACAGCAAATACTGTGATGTAAAAGGAAAGAAAACGTAACAGGGAATAGAGAAAACTGAACAGACTGAAAATTATGACCCAAAAAGCACTGGGAGAGAATGCATTTAAATTTCCTGCACTCCTAGACACTCAAAGTACACAACAACATGCATTTAAGGGCTAAAAAAGTGGATTTTGCATGATATGTCTCCTTTAAGGCATATGGTCTGCATGCACAGCATGGTGAGCTATACTGGTGTCTCCAAAAGAAGCTTTTTGTCAATGTGTAAAGCTATTCAGACAGGCAGTTTGATAACTGTTGATAATTTAATCTGAAAATACTGACGAACAAAACCTTTAGTGAGAGTCCATTTCTGTCAGTTTGTTTCAGAGGTGAATAAATCAGTGACACAACATGAGCAAGCAGCTGGTCAGTCCCCTTGCCCAGCATGGCTTTTTACTGTCCCTGAGCCATGGTGCCATCATTGGTTACGTTCATCATTGGTCTCTATATTCATACATGCACACAAATATCCCTGCAGTCGATTTTGCCCCCTTTAGAGTGTTCTACTTTTTTTGCTGTGGTTCTGTGTTTTATGGCACATCTGTTAAAAGTATTTGATATTTTAGAAGTCATATGAGCTGGGTTTTGGACGGTTTCTGACAGGAACTACCAAAAAAACTTTAGAATACCAAATTTGCAGAGTTATAATGATGTGAGTAGCAATTATGAGTTAGCTCACATCCCTGTGTGATTTTTTTTTTTTTTCTTCTTAATTCTTCCTAATTGAATGGATTTTTTTTGTCTTATCAGTTCATTCAGTTATTTTAAAGTATATCTGAGTTTTTGTTCACTCTGCCATTAAGAAATTTCCCAATTTTTATCCCTCAACCTTACTGAAGGCATCCTGAAGCTCCTACCCCTCGTCTGTAATGGGATTTTCCTACTGAGTGCCTGGCCTGGCCAAGTAGAACACACTGAGTCAAATGGGACCAGAGTTAAGCTCCTTAGGGTCCAGCTAATTTAGGTTGGAGGGATTGACACTAAACATGCAGCTATAAAAAAAAGTTTTTTCATCTCTTTTATCCTGACAGGGAAGCTTATTAGCGTTACACTATCGTGCCTCGACTCTTTTCCAGATTACCACCAGTTTCTTTTAATTTCAGTGTAATCTGCAAAATCAAAAGATGCATTTTAATGAGTCCAGTATACTGACAACTTGAAACAAAAAAATGTTCCTTTTGATTGTTATCTAGGATGCATTTTCAGTTATTTTCTGGTGACACAGCATCTAGCTTCTGCTTCTAGCTTCTCTACAAGCACCTGGTTGCACTGCATAGGAATAGTTTTCCTTCATCTCTGATCATAGCTATACAACTGAGGCTGACTGCTTGTTTTGATGACCAGTGTTAAACTAGGTTTAATTTTGCATGTTTATGTTTATTCTGTACTCACATGACTTTAAATCCAGTGTTATTGATATGTTGTGTTAAACCAGATGTCTTAAATGTACTGTCAATAACCAGGCAGTCCTTTAGCATGCTATTAAAGTCCTCACAGGATTTATGACTAGGCACAGTTCCAGTAACAGTATATCTGTGTTTCCATACACCTGCTAGTAAATGCTTTGCAGCAATCTCCTATGAGATCATTTAAGCTATTAAATAAATCAAATTAAGGGATCTATGTGTGGTGCCTAGGTGATGCCTGCGAGCAGGTTAGGGCAAAGCGTGGTTACCACATGGAAATCCCTGACACAGCTGTCTTATTCTAGTTTCTACTAGTGCTGTCAGCCAAGGGCTAACTGGACAATGAAACAAGCTTACCTCTAAATCAGTGGTTCCCAAAGTGTGGGCCACTAGCCCCTAGTGGAATTTGAAGGTATTGCAGGTAGCCGGAGTAATAACAGAAATTCAGTTTGAAATCACAAGGATGCATAGTTACATTTTTATATAAATGTATTTATTTATATAACAAGTTAATTAAAACTGGTAATAGGAGGGGATTAGTTTGTGATCTTGCTCATTACTCTGACCTAAATTTACTGCTCTTGTATTGAACTTTGTGTCCCAGTGGCAAGTGGGTCAATTATTGGCATTAGCGCTTTACATGTGAGTGGGTAGTGTTAGCAATTTATAGCCAACAGTCTGTGTTGGGGGTTTTTTTGTTTGTTTTTAAATCACATTTTCATGGAACTACATTGTTTTCTCTTGTATTATGATGAGAGTGAAGGCAGGCTTCTAGCCAGGAAAATTTCACAGGCCGGCGCCATCGGACGACCGCAGGGGGCCTCGTGGGGTTTTCTGGTTTTTAAGTGTGTCACAGAACTCTTGACTTTGGGAAACACTGCTCTAAATTACCAAGGATCTTATCACACCTGAACCACTAAACATACTGTGAACCCCTTCAAATGGGCTCTTGAATGAAGGCTTTGTCACAGAAATTATTTGTCCCGAGGGCTGATCTACAAATAATGAGAACTGAAACAATTAGTTGGTCCTGAGCTTATGTTGGACTCTTGTTTTTAGAAAATCAAAAGAGGAGTATGATGAGGAAATGTCCAGGAGGCTGCTACTGGAGAAAGAGGTTGGTTCCACCTCCAGTGGCTGCTCTGACAAGCTAATGGCAGTGAGCGATCAAGCCAAGAATACCTCCTCTGCTCTCAGCCAACACACCAATCCTGCCAAGGTGAGGCATCATGAGCAGTGTGAGCCAAATAAGACCTGGGGACCAGCTAAATAGTGCAAATTAATAAGGCTTCTTGTGTATGCCATGTATACCTTTTGTTGGACTTTATCTCGCACAATCTCTCTAACTACTTTTCCATGCCTGATGCCACAGAAGCTTGTTATTGTGAAGACCCTTTTAACATTGACGTTTTAACCTTTTCTTATGACACAAAGCTGTCTCCAATGTGCTATTTATTTCTTACTGAGGTGAAAGCCAGGGTTAATGGTCAATACACCCCACTAGTGACTGGAAAAATTTGGTCTGAAGCTAAGCCATGTAGTAGCATGTTAATCAGTGATCTAATAATCTAATAAGCACATCACAGTTTGCTGTCTGATCTAGGATTCCATTTCAGCTGTATCTGTAATAGCTAACAGAGGTATAGTAGACCCATTCTGATAACAGATAGGATGGCATGATATTAGAAGCCTAGGTATCAGTGCATCCTGTATATACTATATACTATACCAGCCTATTTGTTGGGTAATATTGTGGCATTTAAAGTTTGCTCAAACAGTGGTGTTGTGTGCATTTAGCACATTATTTGGAGACAGTTTAAAAAGCACATGTAGAATTATTATTCAGTGTTTTTAGCATCTTTACAGCTTTTATTAATGCCAATGGGCCTTTACCTCCAGGTCAACAGCAACCCAGTTAGAAAAGAAGGGAGCAAGACAGCTGCTACAGGTGGTGGTGGTGAGAGAAGTGCAGCTAGGAGCAGTTCCTCCTCTAAACCCACACCAGGTAACTTAGAAAAGAAGCAAACATTCCATCACTGCACTTTGTCATATTAAAACACCCCACTATACTTAGTGCTTTTATGTATTGTTGATAAATATTATATATTCCCATACTGTATTCAGTGGAGATGCATTTTTATTTCTGGAAGTCATGTAAAGGAGCAGCGGGGGTATTCTTACTAATGTTACTGATAACATATTAAGCTTTTTTAAATCCATGTGACCTTCCTGATCGCCGGCGGTCCCGACTGCTTTTAAATGCCAGTAAAATTGAAACCACATATGATAGAGCAATAAGTCTTTTTGCATATAAAACCAGAGGATTTACACTTACATATGATGCATTTAACGTGTCCCAGAGCACTGTATCCTTCCTCTAACGGGTTTGCAAAAATCACATAGAAAGCGCTAACAGCAACACGTACTCCATGCGCATTATCGTGTGCATTAGCATGTACAGCTGTGGCATTTCTGTATCTAGCATAGTATGTAGATACAGAAAATGGTTTTCAATTTCTCTGTGGATTAGTGCACTCTTTAGCTACCTTATGTAGTTACTATGGATCACCTTCATACATATTATTATAGTAGGGTTCTGAAGGTTCTATTGATGTATAGTGAGTTGTAATATTCCACATGATGGTACTACAGCATGTATAACTGTAACGATATGGTCTGGCAGACTTGTTCTATTATAGGTCTCAAAGGGGTACCATTTTAAACACACAACCAACATGAGAGAACAGCAACTTGTCAAAGTGATTTATTTATGTGCCTGTAGATCGTGGCAGTAATGTTGTGGGGTCCCGAGTTCTGCCAGCTGTGCGAGCTCCTTTAAAGTCCGGTGAGTCCTCCATCAGCGGCAGTCCTCATGCCGGGGAGCAGAGCAACAGCAGCCAGACTGCAGGCGAGGCATGGCTGGAGGAAGCACACAGGGAGGCTGGTTTCTCTAAGCCATATACTGTGAGTCTGTGAGATTGCTGTGTTATCTGTGAGACTGATGTGTGAGACCCGAGATTACAGGAAATCTGTGCATACCCTAAAAAGCAATTCCCCTCATCCCCACTCCCAAGAAAGGACCAGTGCCAAAGCAGAACTGCACTCCAAACAAAAGTGTTTAATGTATCCTTTTAGATAAACAATATCAGAGTCAGCATGGCCAAAAATTAAAAAAACAAACCTTTTAACTTTTAAACAACTAAATTATCAATCACTGAAAGAAAACAAAATAGAATATAGATTTCTTACCTGCCTGCCTCCCCAACATAAGTATGTACAATGGTGTCATTCCAGCCACTCTAAATACAGATGATCACAAAACGATACAAATTATGACCTGCGTCATAACAGCTGTGAGATGGACTGTGCTTCATATGATTTGCTTGGGTGGGATATTAAATTCTTTCTCTACCAAACTCAAGTGAGGAAAACCCACACATGGACTGTATATAAAAGACAGATATCACATGAGTGACGTCACCCATAGTTTCTGAAGTCCTGTTGTGAAGCTGAGCATTTTTGCCGTCACCATGTTGGTGTTTTTAAACCAGACATAACAAGCAAGGAGTGGAGACACTATAGCGACTTATCAGTAACAAGTTAGACATGCCCTTAATCAAACCCAGGTTTTTCCTCAATTTTACACTAAATGGTGTAGTGGTTAACTACGATGCCTTGCGTTTTAAAGAGTCCCAAATTGAAACTGGGGGAGACACAAGTTAGCACACTCCTGATACCGGTCCCAAGCCTGGATAAATGGGAGGATTGTGTCAGGAACGTCATCAGGTGTAAAATCAAGGTGTAAACAAAGATGAAAGACCATAATTTACTAAATGAGTATCATGTTGTGGCCATACTACACTCTTCTGTATTTGAGGTCACAGACAAGGGAACATAAGGGTAGTTTTCTTGCTGCTACAGCCACAGGAATATCGTGGTTTTAAGGCACTTCCACACTGGTTTTACTTTTCATGCACAGAAGCAAAGACTGTATGTAAAATATGAACATAGCCACTGCAACGCCTGCCGTTGGTTAGCGAAGTCCCGACTTCAAGCCTAAGCTAATTTACAAAATCAACATTATGCTTTGTTCATTACCACCTTGAACCACCAATGGAGATGATAAATTCATCGGGATAGTGTTTACAGAGAAAGGAACTAAGGGTTGTTCACCCACAGACTCCTACACAACCCACTGACAATTTTAAAATCACATCAAAACTCAGAACAGTTAGATGCACGTTTATTTCCTCATCCTCAACTTCACCTGCACTCTCCTGCAGGAGTTATCAGCGTCACAGCAGGAGCAGCTCCAGCAGAGGGCAGCATATCTGCGTCAGCAGCGCGACAAACTCCACGCACTGAGAAAAGAACAGCAGAAAACCAAGCAGTCGTCCATGCCAGAGGAGGCACCCAGCAGCCCCCCACCAGCGCCCAGCACTACCCCGGTAAATGCAGCTTGGTTCTGTACCCCTTCTTCCTGCCTCACTTCACAAAGTTGCTTATCCAGCTGCTGGAGGCACGTTGGCACAAAGGATGTGTTGAAACAGGGACTTGGAACAGTTTCTCCAGTTGAGGGGAAAAATGTGCATACATTGTTTTTGATTAGGCACACACACTCATAGTGGCTTATTTAAGTTCATCTATAGATTTATAAATGACTTATTTAAGTCATCTATAAAGATTAGTCATTTCAGTTTAACACTGGTTGTGAATTGTCTCATTAATCCAGGACCAGTTATTCACATTTCACCTGATTTTCTTTAACCTACATTTACTCCCTTTTTTTTCTTTTTTCTTCCTCTTGACTTGTTTTATTTGGTTCTTTTTCTTGTTCTTCATTTCCATCCACTCGTATCTGCTCTGGACTGCCCTGTCAGCAGGCAGTGGGGCAGTCCCAAAGGAATGGGGCCTGTTCCCCGCTGCCTCCTCCTTCTCCTTCTCCTCCTTCTCATGGTGCTCCTCCAGCACAGCGCTCCTCCAATCAGAAGGTGATCCATCAGCTGCCTGTCATGTGAACTAGCGTACTTGTTCATGTCTTGTGTGCTGATCTTATTTTGATTTGTAGCAATCATTCCCTTCATTCACTCACCAACTGAAAGTCTCCATCCCTCAAGCACAGAGCATAAGTAAACTTTTTTTTTTTGACTTAATAATTTTATTGCCACAAACTGAAGCAAATGAGGTCTTTCAATTGAAGTCAGTGATTTTTCTGAAAGAATTAACTCATCATCTGCTCGTTAGATGTGATTTATTAACCTTCAAAATAAAAACCTACTATGGCCATGTTTCCGGTACTAGCTGCTACTGTTGAGCTTTCTTACTCGTGTAATGTATGTAGACACACGCGCTTGGTTGTATTTTAGTCGCCTTTCGCGCTCCTTTTTCCACATTTTGTTTAAAGCCACTGCTTGTGAGTGTTGACTCTGTGTCCTGGTCTGGTCTCTTCACACAGGAGATTTCTGCTGAGGAGAAAAAGAAGCTTGAGAAGAGAAAGCACCTTGCTGACAAGCTGAAAGAGGAAGTGATCAAGAAATGACTTCTCCTCAAAATGCAATAGTTCACTCTGGTAATCAAACAAATGGCTTCCTGTATACTGCCACATATTTCACAACACAAATCAGTTTTGTTTGTTTTGGGGGTTTTTTGAGACATAAAAAGTATGGGCTCTTTTAAATGGCACTCATAACAGACCACACAGTATTTAAAGGTCTGATAGTTACTTTCTTTATTGAACTGAGTTAATTCAGAAAATATCAAACCGAAGCACACAGATCATTCAGGCGATATCCTGCCAGTGGTTCCAAGACTTACGCTTTCAATTGTAGACGCAGCTGCTTGTGTCCAAGATTACTCCTTATCAGCTTCTACTTTAATTATACTTTCCAAACTGGGCATCTTGGGTTCGGGGGGTTAAGTAGGTTGTCCACTAATCGCAGGTTTGGTGGTGCAGCCACAGCCCTGTAACATGCTAAAGTGTCGGTGAGCAAGACACTGGATCCCAGGTTGCTCCGGATGGCAAGCCAGCACCTTACGTGGCAGCTCCACCTGCGTTGGTGTGTGAATGTATGAATGAGTGTACTTTCAAAGCACTACTAAGGTAAAAGGTGCTGTTTAACTGCTACATTTATAGACCGTTAGTTCCCTCAAAAATATAAAAAATGTTTTTTTCAGTGTGTACACTACTTGCTAGAAACATCTAGCGTTGAGGTGACAAATCAAAACACAAATATTGATTTTAGTTCATTTGTAATTTTTAAGCAAAAATGTGAAAATTGTAATTTTTTGTCACATACAAAGGGTAAGTAAACATTTAGATTTTGTACTTTTCAAATAAAAAAGGGTTTTAAAATAGTTTTTTTTTCCTTCTGTGTTCTTAAATTGAAAGACAATTAAGAAAATATGCAGCAGATTCAGTCATAATGAGAACGAGCTTTTTGTTTTATTTTCCCCCAAAAAAAGTCTCACAGCGGAGTAGATGTAAAAATTTACTGTTGTGCAACACTACATATGGCACGAAATCCTGATTCCCAGTGTGTCTGAATCTCATTCTACTACTTCTTACAACTATCTTATATGTCTGGAGGAGTGGTTTTGAACACACATTGGCTTGCTTCTTTCTAGACAGTCAAAAATGTCATAACTGGCTGTAATGTGATGACTCTGTGGTACGGCTGTTAATAATGGTACGAGATTTGATTGGGAGAACCCTACTCTGAGGTAAAGGTAGTGTTAGCTGGAGCCAGCGCACAGACTGGTTTTCCGGTGTTAGCACTCCGAGGGGGAAGCTGGTACATCGTTCACAGTTAAGAGCGCTGTGAAAGTTGTCAAGATGACCACACTATCACGTGTTCATACAGGGGCCAAGAGAACGGTGTGTCATTTTCTACAAGGAGTGCCGTATTTATCTGCAAGCTAATCAAGAGTCTTCACCTCTGGCAATCATAATGCACCAGTTTATTTGTAATGTTATATTGTATGCTGTTTAATAAAATATTTTACAGAAACAAGCTGCAGTCTAGACCTGAGTGTATTAAACAATAATCTAGATGACGGGTTAAAGACAGGTGCTTAATGGAATCTCATCTTTCCTTATTTTCTGTCATATAAACTCACTGGCTACTTGTTGCCCTCAGAACTGCCCCAGTTCTTTGTAGCACAGATTCAAAAACGTGTTGGAAACAGAGTTTGGTCCATATTGATGCGATGGCAGATGGAATTGTGCGCATCCACTCCTGTTCTACCACAGGATTGGACTGAGCTCTGGTGACTTTGGAGCCCATTTGAGTAGTGAGCTCATGTTGAAGAAACCAGGCAGGATGGATCCATACGTTGATGCATTAGACCAGGCTACATTTTTCCAATTTTCTATTGTCCAATTTCGGTAAACCTGTGTGAGTTTTAGCCTCAGTTTCTGTTCTCAGCTGATAGTAGCACCCGATGTGGTTATCATGTTTTCACAAATATATTCAAAGAATATATCGTGCACATGAAATTTAAGATCCCAAAACCCATATGCCCATTCTTTTAATATTTTCTGGCATCCTAAGCATTAAAAGTCATTTTAAATAAATTTCAAGAATTGCCAGGATCCTAAAACTGATGTTATTTGCAGCAATATGATCTAGTGTACAAAACTGGTCAAGAATCAGATTTGTGAGACTGAATCCAAGATATGAGCACGCAAAAAAAGTTTGAAGATGTTTGGAAGCTCCGACTGTCAAATCGAGACATTGTTAGACAAAGCTGTTAAACAAAGCTTAGATTCACAAGTTCAATGTCAGGGTCACATTTAATTTCAAAACTTATCAAATAAATTCATACAAATGTTAAGAATGGATGGTGGTAGTAAATGCACTTGGTACAAATTCATCAAGGGAGAGCAGAAACAGTCATTGTTGGATGGAGCCAACATACAGGAGGAAAGACAATTCACCTCAGGTGCTGCTGAACTCCTGAAAAGCACATTGGCAATAATTTTCTTGTCCACTACCCTCTTGCTTGTGTAGCTGTACATAAACATCTGACTTAGCATTTTTTTTTTCTTTCACCCAGTTTTGATTCCCTTCATCTTCCTGTGTGCATGAGAGAAGTAGCAACGCAAGAAATGTTCCAACCCAATAGAATGATCCCACTTCATCACACCATTGTGTTGGCAGAAAACCTCTGCACCAAAACCAGTTTGATTTAAAAACTTCACTGCATTGACTGCGGAGTAAATCATATTCATCTCAACTAATAAAAACAGATCATTCATCCAAAAACTGTTTTAAAAAAAAAAAAATCATTAAACTTACTTTTGATTTGTAGTTTTTTTTTTGTTTTTGTTTTTCTTAAACAGGCTGAAGAAAACTTGAAATGAGCTATAAATTCTAGGAGTAAGATGATCTCAACCAGAGCAGAACACTACACTTTGAACCTCCAAACTGAAAACAAAAGCCCCTTTTAGCACCTCAACTCATTAGAAGCAGTCTCCACGGTAACATATCTAATTCTTCACCATCTAGCAATGTTATTCTGGCCAGAAAAGAGTAGAAAACATGGGCGTAGCTTCCAAGTCTGAAAAGTAAAACCATTGTGGATGGAGCCAACTCTGGTTGCAAAAAGACTTAATATTAAAGTTCATGGGAAACCCTGCCTTTGGCTCGCTTGCTCTGTGACCTCAGTAAACATTTTGCTGATGACTTTATGGTTTCAATCGGTTTCAGGTAATACTGAATAAAACATGAAGCTCATTCTGTAAATTATGGGCATTAATAGAATCAGAAAAGAGGATTAGTCAGGGTATAATCCAGTGTGCAGTATCCTACCTCACAGTAAGATCCTCCCCTCCCTTGTCACATCTGATTTTAAAAACACCAAGATGCTTAGCTCAAGTCTTCACAACAGGACTTCACAATCCAGTGGGTGATGCCACTGTGGCTACGTTCATCTTTTATACCAACTTTTTGCTTCTGATGCAAACTAAACTCTGAACCTGAGATCTGTCTGGGAGGAGGGTGGCAAGACTTTGCACGTCCTAAAACATGTCTGCACATGAACTGCTTGGGTTTGCCAACCTGTTACAGAAACTGGGCTGATGATGTGTTGCACTGTAATGAGGACGCCAAGTTTGTAAATTGACTTTAGTACAAAATTCCAGACATCCTCAAAATGTTGGCTGCAAAAACAACTTTACTGCATTTTTTTTTAAACCAGCATTTGCGACTTCTCTGTACTTTTTACACTGAATCAAATGAACTGGACTCAAAGGATGAGCGGTGACCCCACCCTTTTGTGTGACAACAAAAATAACACAAGCAAGTAGGGGTCTCGCTCCCCTTTCAAAAATCACATTGGTGTAAATGATTAAAAAGAGGAACAAAAAGGTCTGTACAGTACTTTTTAACAAAGTCATGAAATACAGGACTTTCTGGCTAACACAGTCTTGTGTGTGTGTGTGCGTGCGTTTGTGTGTGCCTTGACCAAACTGACAACATGGCTTTTGAAGGTTTGAGTCCTGCTCCTCTGGTTCTTAGTTTTTGTCCCAGTCTAATTGGTCAGCTTCCTTGTCTTAAAAATTTTAGGACTTTCTATGATGTCCCTCTATCCCCGACAAAAGTAAGCAGTTCTCTGGGAGGGTAGCACACACAGCTTCAGCCAGTCAAGCTTTCTATAACTATGACGGCTAGTCCTGCTAGCCTGACTGGCCTGCTGAGAAGTTCACACACTGGCTGGTTGTGATCTGACTTCCTCTGTCTCTGGAGCTCATTGGTTCAGATTCAAGAAGGATGGAAGGGCTTTTTTTTTTTTTGTTTTTCTTTTTTTTTTTTTGGAGAGCAGGTGAGGGGTCCTGTGGGGCTCCTGTAGGACCACGGCTTCCTTGCCACTTCTGCAACATTACCACAGTTGAGCTGGGAACGCCTGTGCCACCAATTTCGACTTCAATGTCTTGTTGGTGTGTAGGGTGGTGGGTGAGGAGGACAAAGGAGTGAAAACTAAGAGAGCACGAAAGAGTGAAAGAGGGGAGAGATGAGTTTTCAAAGGGTCAGTGAGGTTCTCAGGTGGAAGAAGAGATTTGGGAATCTCCCTGAAGAGGCTGTTGAAAAGGATGAGGTAAATAAGATTGATCTTTCTTTCTAGAAAAGAAACTTCATCTCCTTCTACTGAGGGAGACGCAGGTGCAGCGACCAGGAGGGACTAAGTGAGGCAGGGGCTCATCTTTGCCCATCTCTTCAGTGAGACTCACAGGTGGCGCAGGCAGGCCAATGAGACAACCAGAGGAGGGGGGCTGGAAGGGACTCAGTGTCCGTCCACCATGACCAAATAGAGGACAATTAGTCTTAGGAGCTCAAACGAGGCCGCTTCCTTGGAGACTGCTCTTCTTCCTCATCTTCTTCCTCTTCATCCTCATCGTCAGGGTAGTCCACCAAACCAACCAGAGCAGTCTAAGAGAAACAACAAGATTGACAAATGTCAGTTTCCTTTTGACATGTACCTTTTGCAGGGGCGCAGGACTGTTGCTCAGTTAGCACTGAAAGAGCATTCTAAATTTCAATCACATTTTGCTCATTCTGACCACTGAAGATAAACAAATAACTGGTGTAACTTTTATCTGCATTACTGTTGAGATAACACTCGAAAAACATGCTGTGTTTTCGCATGTTTTCAAGACTTCGATTAAAGACTATACTTTTGTATTACTGTCTCCAAATAGAGAACATCTGCTATCCAAGTTGGACAATAAAATTTAAGCTATCTCGACATGACATATTACCTTCACTACTGGTGTGGCAGGAAGAGGAACTGTTTTGACAGAAGAAGCTGAACTGTTGTTTGGAGTGGCGGCTGGTGAGGCAGGTGGGATGGCAGCAGCTTTCCCATTGTTGTTGGCACCGTTAGCTCCGTTGGCAGCTCCTACAGCAACACAAACTGTGATCATACTGAAATCTGGGGAAAACTATCCAGGAAAATGCACACAGTAATAAAGTGAAGCTTACCTTTTTTGGCTTCCATGTACTTGCCGTAGCTGTCAGAGAAGTCATCCCCCATTCTCTTTTCCACTGCCTCTCCATCATCATCGTCATCATCATCATTGAACCACAACTCTTCATCCTCATCCAAAGACCGTGCATCTCTTCGATATCTACAGGTGGGCAAACTGCTTCATGAGATACAGATATCTACACAAGTAGAATTATCACCTTCTGGTAATGTGTCTCTGATAGCCAGGCAGGTTACAGTCTTTTATGAATGATTGTCCAAACTTTCATAAGATATTTGTTTGGTGGAAAATTTGTGTTTTTGATTCAGTATTTGATCAAATATAAATTAAGGTCAATTGTCCCTCCTGTTCCCGAGTTATGGAAGCAGAACAATGGCCACGAAAGTGCTTTTTGAAAACCATTATGTTAGAAAAGTTGACATTTGCCATTAAAACCGAATCAGAGTGAACATGTGAACTAAATATGCAGAAATTCTTTAAAGGTCTTCAGAAGAATCGGATGTATGAACACATTGTCATCAGTTATAAAATTTTGATTTAAAAAAACAAAACTTTCACGTGAAGGAGAAAACAGAACAGATAATATTTATTAAAAAAAAATAATCATGATAGCACGTCTGTTATAAAGATCACAGCAATGGTTTGACCCTCGTGTCCCATCAGGCTACTGACCTATTAAGTCTCTGGCTCTGCCGGTCTTTTTCCTGCTCGTATCGACCTTTCAAGCCCTTGAAAGTCTGGACATACTCAATGGATTCAAGCGCTTTGTAGAAGTTATCCACAATGTGAGCTATGAGAGATTTGATGTCCTCCTGGAAAATAAAAGGTGAAAAAAAAAAAATCATATATTTAATGCAAAAACAATGGCAGTGAACACTTTTTGTTAAGGTAGAGTTTGTGCTTTTACACACCACTTTAATGAACTCGAAGAGCTCTATGATGGCAGAGTTGAGGAGATTGTATCGGGTCCCATTGTCGAGCAAGGCATTAATGACAGGCTCAAACAGGTTCCCTTTGATGATGTAGCGGTTGTAGTACTCGTCTTTCAGACCAATGATCCTGCGCATGAAACGCAGGGCACCTTGGACAAAAACAGAGACTTTGTAAAAATGATGCAGCATTTGCTTCCAGCTCTGAAGAAAAACATCAGTAACTGTCATGTGTGTGAGCTTTGATGCATACAGCAGATACACAGCCCAGTTATGGTTAAACAAATCCTGTATATGAGGTTCAACCAGAACACAGAATAAACACTGACACAACACAGGTGACTTACAAAGAGCAAGGAAGGTGTGCTTTGAGTTCATCAGGACCAGCACTCTCCTGAGCAGGTCTTTGTTCATGATGTAGGTCTTGATGTGATAGGTGTGGTGCTCCACACAAAAGGTCAGAAGCTCCAGGATCAGTGCCAGCAACTGAGCTGTCTGGAAGTTGTCTACACAAATAAAGCCAAATCACGTCAGGGCATGCAGCAATGTCCAGGTACATTTCCAAACACAAGCCAGACAGTTCTGTTACTCAAGTTAAAGCAACTGTACAATCCTAGAATATAGTTTTTTTGAGTCGGTCCAGATCTTGTGTATCCTCAGGATGTGTCCTAATAATTTGCAGTTCTAAAACTGTTCTTCATAGTTTGGTGACTAGTGTAACATTTGATTTTCTTTTTCATCTCCTCTAAAAGACAAACTGAGGTATGAACCATACACCTAGTGAGAGGTGTTGGTCATTTATTTAGTCAGTTGGGGAAGGGTTCAAGTGAAAACAAATAACGTTGTTATTTGATACATGAGGAGTACTTTCCAGCCACTTGACATGCACAAATTTCTTACTGTTGAGTGATTAATGGTTAACAATTTAAACACCACCCACCTGGACAGACTGGGTTGATCTTTGTTGATCCCTCCTGCAGCTCTGAAATGACATGACAAAAATTAACCAGTGAAATTTCCTTTTAATCTTCCAGTCTGATGTACCCCAGTTTAACTCTTGCTTCCCAGCTCACCTTTTGAGTTTTTGTCATGTGCCGTGTTGGCCAGCAAAGGAGCAGTCAGAACATGCATGCAGTATTTGTAGAAGAAACTTAGAAATTCTGTCTTCTCAGTTTTCTAAAAGAAAACACACAAACTTCTATAAGTGCTTCAGGTTTTAGTATCAGACACTCAATGGACTCACTTAATCTAGCAGTGGTAGTAGACATGTGGAGACAGAGATACGGGATTATGTCAGATAACAATGCAGTAGGCAGCACAAATATTTTACATCAGTGTTTCTCAAACTGTGAGGCAAATCCCACTAGTGGGGCCATTGAAGGTGGGGTATGGACAACTAGGGGAAAAAATAGTCATTAAAACTAAGTTGAATAAATACGACATTATCGACTTTGTTTTGTAAATAAACAGGACTGTGCTGACAAGACAAGACTATTGTGCCAACCCTTATTTCACTAAAATTCAACTTGGATCCTTTTTCACTGTTAATGACTGAAATTGTAGGCAAGTGGGGCCATACTAGATAAACACCAGATAAATGGAGAACTACTGATTTAAATGAAGAGTTGTTTTGTCTGATCAATAACTGAACGGTGACGGGAAAAGACGGGGAGCTGGGGGGAATCAACAATCAACACAAATGTAGTTTATTTTGCTTACGTTGGTGGAAGCCAGCATATTCTCAGGGTCAATGAGTGTCCTGAGCAGACCCATCAGCTGGACAGCTCCCCCCAGCTCTGGGTCAGAGTCACAAATCATCTGCTTGATCACAACATTTATCAGCAGAACATCCTGAAACACAAATATTAAATAAAAACACACACACACACACACACACACACACACACACACACACACACACACACACACACACACACACACACACACAGTTAAACAGGAGAAAACAAGAGTTAACACAGTGTTACATTCAGATTAACCCCAGAGCACAAACATGAGTTTTGTAACACTCTCACGTGGGTGAAAATCACCTGACATAAATGTTCTATGGTTAAAAGAAATTTCTCATGGCATTAAATGAAAAAAGTGCAGCAGTGAAACAAAAATAAGGCCTTGTATACAGAGATGATCAGTGTGTGTATAAAAAAAAAAAAAAAAAAAAAAAGTTAATCAAGCTATGTCTCAGCGATTCCCTACAACAATTGTGTGTGTGTTTATACATTAAATTAAAATCAGCTGGAAAATTCCTCCAATTGCTATGGCTCTGTAGTAAAAACACAAGTAAGTGGGTCACCAAACCCTAGAAATGTTTGTACATGATGCATTCCACAACAACTTATGTTGAAGTATAAACCTACCTGAGAGCTGTGCACAATTTAAATATTCAGTTTGAATATGATTAATATAAAATGAGCAAAATATCACGGCCACAATATCACAAGCACACTGTGCTACATACATTTTTTTAAATATCACATTTAGAAATCCTTTTTTTAAATAAAGATAATTAGATAGTTACATCATCTGTCTGCTGAGGTTCCTGCATGACAAACTCTCTGACCATGGAAGGGCTGAATTCCACCAGGTAAGAGAAGATGTCTGTAGCTGCTGCCCTCACCTGCAGGTCATCCATTCCCTAAACAGAGAAAGAGAGTTAACTACACTGACGGACTAATTCTTTGCACTTACGTCAAATGAGCATTCACCAACCAAAGAAGAATTTTATTAAGACTACCTTGTAAGGACCAGAACGTACCATTACTATTTCGAGAGCAGGTAAAATGCCTAGGTTTGCCAGAGTTTTGAAGAAAGCGTCCCTGTTTTGAGGCTGCAACGTTTGTGAAAAAGCACAGAATTCCTTGACAAAGTTCACCTAAGTAGAAGGGGGGGGGGGGGGGAAGAGCAGATTAAATAATTTAGTATTTCACACATTAAATAAACAGGCTAAAAACAACTGACAAAAATATTCAAGCGCAATACTGCACAGACACAGAAGCATTCAATTTCTCTATTTGAGAATGCGCAAGGTTTTTTCTGTTTAACTGAAATGACAGTTGCAATGACCAAAAAAAAAAAAAAAACAATGAAGCATTTGCTATTATTTTAAAATTTCAAAAAGGTGATTTACATAAAAAAAAAAAAAAAAATCACTGTGGTAACCTCCACTCCTGGGCTCATTTCTCATTCTGTTCTGAAAGTCAGAAAACTTTCAAAACTTGTTTCACTTACTAGCTCTCTCCTTTTACTGTCATCAGTGGCTTCATCTGTGAGCTGTGCAAAGACCTCTGTTAGGAACTTCTCATCCTCCTGTGGCACAGTCAAGGAAGGGTTAAGACATCAAAACAATAAAAGAAACCACACTTAAAAATAACCAGAAAGTTTTTTATCCTGGTTTGCAATTTGGGTGCAACAGGAATGAAAAGCAAATTATTCCAGGAATAGATAAACCCATGATTCCTAGAAACATACAGAACAATACAATCAATCACTTGAATGTGAAATGAAAAAACTCTAGGGTCCCGCTTGTTTACATCATGTGGTACAAAATTATTATTCGTAACACATGCCTCACATTTGTTCCACATTGTAATCCACATAAAAGTGTTACAATGAGCCTAAACCTATTCCCTCTGAGACTTACTGAAAATGTTTTAGTGTATAGCTTTAATTGGTCAACATCACAATACAAAACTTGACATACATCTTACACATGTGACAAAAATAACTGAAGTCTTCTGAATGACCACATACATTATTTGTACAGTCATTACAATCCTATACATTTAAATCTGTTCACACTTTCTATTTGAGGGTTTTCCACCTGATTTAACATTTCACATGAGAAATAAATGCACATAACAGGAAAATTTGGTTGTAAGCATTTTGTCAAACAAATTTTAATTAGTCACAACAAACAGGAATAATGCACTGACCAAACTACACAGTGGATTCAATAAATTTGTGTATAATCAAAAACAAACATTCACCTCACCATTTGTAGATAATGCCATCTCATAAATAGCTTTGTTTGGATCCTTACCTGCAACATACTGACGATTTCCACCTTGTTGAAGAATATGAAGGAGGTAAGTGTAGACAGGAAGTTCTCCTCAAAGACAGACGGTGTGGGCAGGATTATGTCCTGGATATACTGAACTCGGTAAGTCTGGTGGATCTTCTGCCGCAGTTCAGAGTCTGTGATAGGGATCACCTCCTTAAACTTTGCCGTCTTGGTCAAGAATTCCCGGTGTCGTTTTGGCTGAACCAGTGCTGGGTCGTACTCGAGGCAACCCACCACATCCATGATACAGTCGTCAGAGAACATCACCTCAAAGAGGGCTGCTTTATTGAGGAATAAGACACCTCGGACAATCTCATAGAGGTGATGGAGGCCTTCCCTGTTGTCCACCTCCTCACATACTCTGAACAGACCCAGGAGTTTCTTGATGTAGCCCTCGCTCATAAGGGCCAGGGCAAGCTTTTCCCTCCGGATGGGTGAAGAAAGGACAGAGGTAACCAAGTCAGCAATTTCCTCCAGTCTGCCTTGCTCGCAAGGAGGAAGCTCGACTAGGTGGCTTGTCTCTGGAATCTCCTCAAAACGCTCTTCCTCCGACTCATCAATGGGGTCTTGGGTGATGTCCAGAGCAGGGTCCCTGCCTTGAACCTAAGCCATAAATTAAAGGTGTTATTAAATGAATACACCTAAAAGTATCAAGTCAAGTACAATTAACCTAGCTACCAGCTATAGGTCAATTTCCATACCCCACCTCTACCTAGGAAGAGGGGTACAAAATAATTAGCTTTGATTATGTACATGTGAACAGACTGGGGATGTGTGCAACTAGATGGCCAGTTGTCACTCTCGTCACTAGCCGTTGCCAGAGATACTAGTCGTTTAATTTAATTGTTTTACATTTTAATTGATGCCCAATGCCAGTAATTATTGCAAATATTATGCTCCCATCTGCCACCAGATGGCGCTCCAGTCCCAACATTGTGGAAAAATGCCATAACTTTGTTAATCTAGGACTGAAATTTTTGCTGGGCCTATTATTGTTAGTTATTTTGAATGAGGACAGGCTGGAGTGATTATATCTCTTGGCTGGCCTGGGAACGCCTGGGGAAGTGTTCCCCAGAATGAGCTTGAAAAGGTGGCTAGCAAGAGGGAGGTCTGGGCTTCTCTGCTTAGGCTGCTGCCCCTGCGACCCGGCCCCAGATAAGTGGAAGAAAATGGATGGATGGTTTATTGTTCCTGTTCCTTTTTTTTTTCTTTGTTGTTGTCTGTTGACGTGCAACGTTCATAACGCACGATGCGAGGTGACACACAGTTAACAGCAGTATTTAAAATATAATTCATTATTGAAGAATGTGATTAACAAATCCCTTTGTTTATACAGTTTTTGTCATTTTCCATTAATCAGTCCTCAAATTTAACTTGATATCTGAGTGTTTCTTAGTTTCAGACTAACTAGTTAGTCAATTTTTTTTTTTTTTGCCTTGTTTAGTCAACTAGAAATTAGTCACCTGGAACATCCCTAGTGCATACACTGCTTTGCATAGGTCAATGTTTCTCAGTATTTGTCCTGTACACAAACTATTAAATAGATGAACAGATACTGCCTCTTGCCCATTGTGGTAGGCTTAATGGAATTTCAGCACCAGCAAAACAGCTTTGGTCCTGTTTGTCTCTGGTTTGACTTTACCTGGCAAATTCTTTCCCAGATCTCGTCACAGCCAGCCTTTTCCTGGAAACTGAGGGCAAGGTCATAGTTATCTGCTTCTGACCAGACAATCAGTGTGTCCTGGAACGAAGATAAAGGATTATTAAACTTTAAACAATGGCCCACGTAACTTTCACGGGAGGGACTTACATACACAAAGGCTACTTATTCAAGATATACTTCACAATACTGAGATCTTATGGATTAGCCAAGCATATGCCTGTAAATACACACACACACACAGGCAACAAATTAAAAGAAAAACCTCAAAATTGAACCCCTACAGACGGAAGATCTGGTGGCTCAGTTATGCCTTCTTGTTTGTTTTGCTGGCAGGGTTTGGGGGAAAATCCCAAAAATTGATCTGAGTGATACAACTTTCTATCCTGGTGGGAGTGTGCACTTCCAGGATGACAGCAACCTTATTCATAGAGTACGAAAATTACGTTGATCAAAGTCACCAACAGACAGTTCAATACACCCAGGATCTCTTTTTTGGTACCTAGCTAAACTTGAACTAACATCAGCAACTGGGATAAGAAGTCACACAAAGATGGCCATCAATTCAACAAGCCAAACCAGGGTTTCACAATCTAGCTATGACCACATGACAAAGTCAGCGTTGGCAGCATATGACCAATCAGAAACACGGACATCTATTGGCAGCAGAGGGGCATATTTTATGAACACGAAGGCAACACAACTGCTGTAGCCAACACTGCAGTATCAGCATGAGAAGAAAAGCACTGCATAGTATTACAGTACTATATTACAACTATATGTATTAAATTAATAATAAATTAAAGCATTAAAATCATAAACAAATGCTTGTGTGCTGTATAAATAATGATAATTTAAGTTAACAGACTTATCAATATCACAGATTAGAGAAGATTTCTGTTCTATGCTAAATTAATATATATCATAGATTTTATGTTAATTTTGTTTAAATGAGGAGATAATTGATGCTTCTTTCAAGCACAGTCCAAGGACAGTTAGAGAACTAATTGCTAATTTGCTATTTTTACATGTTAGCAAGTACAAGGTTTTAGTAACATGTCAATATATTAATTATACTTTTTGCAGACAACAGGAAAGAAACGAGGAATAAAGTTGCTCCATATTTTTTACTGATGCTGATCTAAGAAAGACAAAGACTTTAGTAAGTCTTTAAAAACTTCAGGCCCTCGTACTAACTGCATACTAAGCTCCCCTGGATCTTCCAGAAGAGTTACGCTTTATTCCAGAAAACTGATTGTTCGGTGGGATGTGGTTTTGTACATGCTGATCTCATGTTGACCTGCTCCGGAGCAGGTTAGGTGTGGAGTTAACCAACCATTAAATTAAATTTCATTTATATAGCACAAATTCACAACATACAACAGTGCAAAATATGCAAGAAAACTGGAAGACAAGACCACCAAACAATGGATAGATATTACTGAAGAAATCACATGGGGGAAAAGCAGGGCTTTAAACAGCTGGTTAAAAAGCTCGACCCAAGACATCCCAGGTAGACAATATTTTTAGTTTTATTATGTAACAATATTGTGCAGCACCTGAAGAGTTACATGGTTATGTTACTTTTCAACTGATGTTAAGCAATTAAGTTATACTTTACTTAAAACACTGCCTAAGCTACTCTTGTGCTTACATTTTACTTATTCTGTGTCACTACTATTGCTCTATAATAATGCTGCCGCTAGTATTCTGTTTCAATAGATTCTCACTTTGAAGATATTGTCATGTGTGAATAACAGTAGTTTACAGGGGAAAAAAATTGTTTCGTTTTTCTCAGAAATATCACTTTCTTGAAATATGGTGATATAATTTACTGTTTTTTTTCCATAAAGTTGCCACGTGTCTGCATAAGTATGGAAACTACTTTTAACACAATGCTTTGTCTACTATATACAAGGAAATATTTGGCCTTAATTCTTTTATCTCACGATTGCCTAATGACTGAGATTTATAAACAGGAGTGGTGTATGTGTGGTAATTACTCATGGCGTTACCTGACTATTACTTGATACCAGGTTTACAACCAGATCAGGCAGTAAATTTCCACTTTGTGGCATAGATTACGGTAATTACCCAGCAACAAGTCTCAATCCAGTGTTGGGATGATTAAAACTTAACAGGTATGTACGTGTGTGCCATCTATAGCTGAGACAAACTCAAGTAATAAAAACTTACCTGTTGTTTCTGATATGCAGTATTCGGACTTATTTTTGACTCCAACAACAGTGATCCTAAAGCACAGAGATATGAGAGTATAAATATCCAATACAGCTAGAGAACCAGGTTTATTATTCTGCCTAGAAATAAGCAGGTATGGCTAAACAAATAAGGTAAAAAATGATTAATGACTATAATGGTTAAATACAAAGTTAAAACTGCAGCAGGACTTGGGCCCTACTGCAATACGCGTTCTTTGTCACATATATGAACCACAAAGAGCAATAACAAGTTTATAGGTTCAGACTTTCAGGGACACCATGCTACCAAGATCCCGTCGGACCAAACTAATGAGCATGCTAACACGAGCTGTTCAATGAATATTTACTATTTACTGAGGAACGCGCCTAAAATCAACCGTTCGAGCAGCATGACCCCAATTGATATACCACATACAGGGGAAAAAACAGTCTAATAAAGTAATCTGGTGTCCACTGTGGCCAACCGAAGCACTCTCTCCGAACAACCAGGAGTTAGCATGCTAACGTTAGCCACTGTACCTGCTATGCTAACGGGGAACTTACCGTCCGATTCAGCCCGAACTAATAATGATATCCCCCTCAGCCGTTCAACAAATGTAGACGAAACGTGCCCGGTACCCCGATCGTCCCACTGCCGATCTTCATTCAGCGTGTATACCTTCACTCGCCGCCGAGTGTCCGACATGGTTTAAACGAGTCGGAGCTAGCAGGCTAGCTTACTGCTAACAAGCTATCACCTCACCCGTCTAGTGTTTTCCTCGACCTGTTAACTTTGTTTCCACCCGCATGTTATAAAACATGCATCTTTAAATTGAGTTCCCAGTAGCAGTAAAATATATTAGTAAGTATTTCATAAACATATTACGACATGAATCAACTCAACAAGGGCCTAAAAATCAAACTGTAACATTCAGAGAGAACACAACAACTCTACGGCCTCTTTGCTAACGTCCACAGACCGCCATCTTGTAATCCGATCTTGTGTTCTTTTTCTTTTTCTACGTCAATCAAGCGCTAGCTGCCGCGGGGTCTCCTCCTCCGGGCGGCATCGTCCAATGGCAGACCCGCAGCTTCAACGCGTCACCTACGGTGGAGAAAGGTAATGACGCCTGCTGATGTAGACGTGATGTACAGATTTGGTTCAGCTCCTTTTTAATTCACAGAGAAAGCAACATACTTACTTAAAGCGGAAAATTAACAGTTTTTCAAGTCTACCGATCACAGTCAGAATTGGCTAGTTAATTTGTCTTGGTGTCATGGTGCAAACAATTAAAAAAAAAAAAAAAGAATTCTATCCATTTTTTAAGTTAAAACAAAGTTATCCAAACTTGCCCTTAATTAAAACTATTCTGCAAAGAAAAGTGGGCCACAGCAGATCATTTCCCCCACTTCACCCTTTCTCTAGCATCCTCTTCTGTCACACTAACCTTCTGCATGACTTTCTTCACTACATCCATTAAGATTCTCTGTGGTCTTCCTCTTTTCCTCATTCCTGGCAGTTCCATAATCCCAACACTGAAAGTCCCAACTCTCATTTCACTAAACTCGCTCATCCGTGTCTTTATGGATGTCCATGTGTTTGTGCACTGGTCATATTGGAACAAGAAGGGGCCATCCCCAAACTTTTCCCACAAAGTTAGGAGCATTAAATTGCCCAGAATGTCTTGGTATGCTAAAGCATTAAGAGTTCTTTTCACTGGAACTAAGGGGCCGAACCCAACTCCTGAAAAACAACCCCACACCATGCCCCCTCCACCAAACTTTACACTTGGCATAGTGCAGTCAGACAAGTACCGTGCTCCTGGCAACCACCATACCCAGACTCGTCCATCAGATTTCCAGATGGAGAAGTGGGACTCATCTCTCCAGAGAACACGTCTCCACTGCTCTAGAGTCCAATGGCGGCATGCTTCACACCACTGCATCCGACGCTTTGCATTGCGCTTGGTGACGTAAGGCTTGGGTGCAGCTGCTCCGCCATGGAAACCCATTCCCTGAACCTCTCTACCCACTGTTCCTGAGCTAATCTGATATAATTTGTTATAATCCCACTAACACTTGACTGTTAAATATTTAACAGTGAGGAAATTTCATGACTGCATCACAGTAGCACACCGGAACTCACTGAGCTCCTGACAGTGACCCATTCTTTTACAAACATTTGTAGAAGCAATCTGCATGCTTGCTTTTATACACCTGTGGCCATGGAAGTGATTGGAACACCTGATTTCAATGACTTGGATGGGTGAGTGAATACTTTTGGGAATATAGTGTATCTGGGCTTGAGAAAGGTACTAGGAGTACAGTGGCTTGTGGCCCACTTGTGGCTGGGTTTTTATTTACATATTAGTTACTCACATATAATACAAATATGACATCATATAAAGATAACTTTAACATGCCTCAAGAGGCAACATTACACATGTGAGTAATAGAAGAACTGTTGTTGTGTAATGACAGAAATGTGTTATTCACTGCGTCACACAGTCAGAAAACAAAACATAAAAAGGGTACACATTAATTTATTTGAAAACATTTGCCTCCTCATCTTTATCCGTCACTCAGTTTGTGCAAATTCTCTGAGGCACGATGTCAGCGGGACAAGCAGCATTTTAGCCACATCCATACTCACAGCAGCTGAGTAACCTTCTTTATGTACAGCACTTTTTCAGTTCGTAACTGTTGCTTGAAAAAGGAAGGAAAGAATCCTCTCAGTCCAGGTCTACTCTGACAGAAAAGCCAGGAGTTAGGCTGTCGTGGAGGAGTGTCATGAATCTGCACTGGTCGTGTGGCTATTGCTTGAACCCATGGAGATGCTCTGTTTCTCACTTAGTGTCTTGACGACACTTGCAGCAGGAGACTGGAGAACCTTCCGCGAAAGCCTCATTCTGCCGTCTGTTGGGTCCCGTCCAAAATACTTGACCTGTTGGCACAATACCATTTAGATGCAAGCAGTTCAGACTGTAATACACAATGCCATGTTTGCAGTACTGACACACACCTGTATCTCCTGTCCCACCTCTAAGCCCAAAGCACTTGGATGCTTGATCTAAAAGGAAAATAAAGAGCAGTGATTTTTAAGTAGAAATTCTACCATCAAACACAAAGTCAAAGTGAAACCGTTTACGCAGACAAGTTTACAAACCCGTTTGTGGTCCAGCTGTGAGTTGTGCAGCAGGACAGAAGTCATGTTGGGATAAAGTTTCACCATCACACCAATGTCCCTAAAGCAGAGGAGCAGAAGAATATCGGAGCCATGTGACTGCTTAGAATCGAATTCCAAATGTGGGGAAATAACCAAATCAAACTGTGTTTATTGGTAAATAATGTTGCTTTAGTTTACCTTATTTCTGTGATGGTGGCAGTATAGATAGCACCAAACTCCAGCTGCTGCTCCTGCTACAAAACAAAGAAATACACAGTTTACAATCATCAAAATATGCAGCAGCCTCTGTATTTGCTGTCAGAGCCCCAAAGCTAGTGACAGCTTTTCTTCTTAAAACACACTTTTGTCTGAGAGTCTTCTTGGTTGTACTTGATTGTACTGATCAGCTTTTATTTCTCTGTTTAAATGCTATCAGGCATAAATTCTACACTATATTGCTCTTTCTCTCATTTGTCCAGGGTTCTGTGTAAAGCACAAGTTTTGAAAGGTGCTGAATAAAGAAAGACTGTTACTATCAAGATTATTACAAGTGGGGGAGACTCACATCATCTTTGCAGATCTCACTGATGAAGTGTTGGGCTTCATTCATGGCTCCTGGTGTTGGAGCGAACACAGAAAAAGTCTCCTCGTCTACCTGACTTATTGTCACACCTTAAGAAAAAGAAGAAAATGTGGTGATGTCTTTATATTCTGCACAACAGTTTCTAATATGAAAATTAAAAAAAAGAGAGAGAATGACATCACCAACAACAACATCACATTCCAAGCTGCGTTTTTGGATTTTATTACTTATACATTACCTGTCTGAGCTTGAAGCCTGCGGAGGTTATAGCCTCCAGGACCAACAAAGCGAGCTCGTCTTGAGACCGGCACCCGGACATTTTCTGAAGGCAGAAACCACATCGCGTATCGGAGCAGGTCGTGTTTGAAATTTTCTTTAAATACACTTAATTTCTGCATATATTCAAACATAACCTACCAACAATAGGTCCGTTCTCCTTCCTGTTCTCTCTGGGTTTTGCTATGCATTTGTTCATGATGCCCAAGATTTCCTTCTTTGCCACTGGAACACAAGAATACTTTAGCAAATGCTGCCAAACAATCATAATAAATACATTTTTAAAAGTATATTTTTCAATTTTGGGTCTACCTGTAGCCTGTTGGATGGCCTCCATGACCACCTTCAGAGGCAACCCAGGAATCTTCACATCAGCCTGGAGGTAAAATAAAGAAAAATTAGAAGCTGTTATTGGTTTACTGTTACTACAGTTCATCTTCAGCGTACCTGTAAAGCAGTGATGCCTTTGCTTGTTCCCGCCAGTTTGAAGTCCATATCTCCCAGGTAATCCTCTATTCCCTGTTTATGAAGCAGTTACAAGCTTATATTCAACATCTGTCATATAAACCATCAGTAACATCTGTTATAGCATTTTGAGGATTCAACTACAGTCTTTCTTCCATTTGTTAGTGATAAGAACTGGCCACAAACAAGCAATAATTGTACTTTACATACCAGAATATCTGTTAGTAATCTGTAGTCTTCTATCTCAGCAGGTTTCTCTGGGTTGGGCTTGGAGATGAGACCAATGGCTACACCTGCCACAGCAGAAGAGATGGGCACACCTGGCGACACAGATTTAGACATACTGGCTAAATATTATCACATCACATATTATGTGAATAGAAACACTGAGATAAAAGGAATCCTATGTTAAAATGTTTAAATAGTTGTGTTTGTTTACTTAAAATCCCATTTTTTGTAGAAAATCTACAAGGTGATATGAAGAAGTTACAAAATAAAAGCCGTACCTGCTTTAAATCTGGCCAATCTCCCATTCAAGGTCACCTCTTTGTGCACCTCGTGACCCCTTTCAGAACTGCTGCTATTTTTAAATTGCTCCAAAGAAATCTCGTACTTTCCTTTGCACTGCAAACGTTCTCCCTCAGATGCCTCGGGACATTACAGTAGAACTCTAAGTTGACAGTCTCACCCAGAGGAATGAATTCACAGCTCAACTGAAAACTGATTGGTTGTAGACTGAAATTCAGCTCTCATCCAGGGACCTCCACACAAAATTTAGGTTACTTTTGAAGAGAAGTTGATGTTTGCTCTCTGCACAAGCCTGAGGTCCAAAATGAAACTGCAGAGCACACAGTGCCAGAGGAGAGAACGAGATTTCTAGAAAGCAATCTAAATCTTACCCTGGAAACAGTCCAGAATCGCATGGGATTCTGGTTCAAGATCATCTTGAACCAGAGATTAGCCATTCATATCAGGTACACTTTATATTTTAAAGAGGCCCTTCCACTTCCAGTAACTTCCCCTCACACCTTATAAAAATTCTTTGCACTGTTTTCTTTTATGGTTTGTTGAGTATTTATTATATAATTTGGGTAATACAGTTTTTTAAAATCATATATGGAATACAGTTTTATCAAAAATCTAATTGTAACTGCTGGATTAACTCAAACAGTACCTGCATCCATAAGAGCGAGGCTGCCTGCACATGCTGAAGCCATTGAGGAGGATCCTGAGAAGATATGGAAAAATAAGAGCTCACTGTCTCTGTAACCCTGGATTTCTGTCTGAAACTGGCAAGACAATGAATGGATTTTGATTGCTTTTATTTCCCAACTTATGAAAGTGTGCCCCCACACTCACCGTTAGACTCCAGCACCTCAGCTGTGACCCTGGTGGTGAAAGGGAAGTCTTTAGGAATGACTGGTCTCAGAGCCTTCTCAGCCAGAGCCCCTGCAAAAACGCAAACAATGCACAAAAGATTCTTGATGGAAATGCGGGATTAGCAGACACTGAATACAAGCAGGGGTTGTAAAAGGTAAACAAACCATGCCCAAGCTCTCTCCTGTTGAGGCCTCCTATCTTTCCAGTCTCATTGGTTGCATATGGAGGGAACTGAAAGAAAGGTAAAGTTCATTCTAAAGTTCCATTTGAAAACAGCAAGAATCACATATTTGATCAACTATGAGACCAAAACAGGATTTTACTTACTTCATAATGAAGCATGAAGTTTTTGTCTTTGATTCCACTGCAAACAGAAATGAGGAGTTAAAGTATGCGTCACAGGAGTGCAGATGTTGGTGCAGTCAGGCAGTGCCTTCACAATTCATAACTAGATTGTGAAATACACACCTTGAAAGTTACTGAACAATGACCCCACCATTTTCCTTTTTCAATACTACATACTGCATGTATGTGTGTATAATTTAGGCTGTTTCCCACAAAACACTGCTCTGAATCTCATAGTATTCAGATATGACATGGGAGTGCTGAAATGTAATTTAATAACCTCGAAGAAATAAGAGCCAACCATGGGAACTCTAGCCTTTTGGCTAACATTGACGCATTAGCAGTAATGACGACAAATGTGCACTGCCACTGAAAAAGCAAATCCACGACGATTCCATGTGTTGTGACCGCTTTACCTCAAAGCTGTAGTGATAATATCTGCTTTGATGCTGGACTCAAGGGAATCAAACGTGACACTGCACAGCACCTACAAGGAGCAGAGGAGAATGAGTTTGCTACGGGTAGCATTAGACTTTATCAGGATTTTTCTAGTTTAGAGGAATTTTAAACACAGATTGGTACCTGGTAACCCAGAATCTATGCAAAACTTATGTTCCAAATCAACTACGACTTCTATTGGCTTTTTGTGCTTTAGCATACCTGTGTTTGTCCTCTTTGAAACAGCGCTGAGCCATGCAGCGGCTTAAACAGGTCTACGCCACAAGAAATGTTTCTTAAACTAGTCAGCTCTCTTCCATCACACCTAAATGCACAAAATGGAAAACAGACAATGTTTGCATGAATTATAAACCAAGATAATGAGACATTAGAATATACACCCACTACAGAAAGCGCTTACCTCCTGTACTCATTGAGCACTAAATTACGGAAGATTTCTTTGCTCACAGTGTTAAAGGATTCAATGATTTCAAAGGGCTCAGCCTGAGGGAATTTTTCTATAAATCAAAGACATCAATTGACATTGATTGAACTGAAAGATAACAAATAGAAACAGTTGCAACAACATCTGAACTTTGAAGGTGTGATACCTTTTAATTCCTCTTCAGTTTCCAGACGGACTTTGTTGATCGCTTCATCTCTCGAAATCTACGATTATGATGAGATTATTAGTTATTTTTAAAGAGATAAAGTAAACTTCTGTGATACATAAACTGAAGCAGAATGCTGAATAAAGTTAGTAGGCTTTACCTTGTCGTGCAAATAATCAGTAAAAACGGCATAGATCCTCTCAGAAGCTAATCTGCAACAGGAAAAAAGGAAACGCGAGTAATTAGTGAGAGCTATAACAATATGAGTCCTATTTTCCTCATTCAGTTTTGAGACGTCACACTCAGACATTGCTCCATCGTGCTCTCCGACCTTAAAGTGAACTCATTACACAAGTTATATTGTTTTATTACCTCCGTCAATGAGGTTATGTTTTTGCATTTACATGCATACTTCATCATTCTGTTTATAAACACAACAGCTCAAAAAGTTTTGACTGAATTCTGATAAAACTTTGTAGGGGTGTAGAGTGGGGTCATGTTAACAATCCATTCGGGCTTACACCCAAGGTCTTCAAGGTCAAATTAATGATTTATTGGTCAAAAATGGACAAAAGGTCTTATAACTTAGAAACTACAATTCTTATAAGTGTGGTGTGTATTATCAACATATAGAAAGTACCGTATAAAGATTTAAATTATCATGTCACATTTGACCTCTGACCTTTCCTTCAAGGTCAATAGATTGATCTGAAGGTCAGAGTGATAATGCTATATAGAGCTATTTAAAACTATGTTTCTCACTGCCTTTTTTGTATTGATAAACTATGGGCATATGTTATATAGGGATTCTAAACATCATGTTACTTTGGACCTCTGACCTCTTCTTCGAGGTCTAATAAGGTCAAGCTTTCATTCTTCTAGCTTTAAAACTATGCTTAAACTTCTGCTGCCTTTGTTTGCATTAGCAAAATTTAGGAAGTGATGCTGGTATACGGGGATTCTAAATATCATATTATAGTTTGCATTCAAAGTTAGAGATATACTGCAGTATAATATTATATAATAAGCTCAATTCATTAATGTCCACATCAAAATCACATCAAAATACATAGCTGAATCCCCAGCATCCCTTCCCTTCATCACTCTCACTTTGAGCTCTGTTCTTACTTCCGAACATGTTCCACCATGTCAGTCGGGGCTGAGAACATCCTGGCCGGGGTGCGCTTGGTCACTTTCTGCTCTCGTGCCAGCTGCTGGATGGCATGTATGATTTGCTGAGTGTGTTTGACTCCCACCTTCACAGCATGGAGGAAGTCCTGCTGCAGCACATTCTCAGCTGAAGCCTCAATCATAACTGGGAGAGAGAGAAACATGAGCTATATGATGCTATTCAAGACAGGAATCGGGGAGGCTGATTAAAGAAACTGTAATAACCTCATTTCATACAGCACCTTTAAAGGCAAACAATAAACTAAAGTTTATGAAGTAGCAGTCAGCAAAAACATGACACTAAGAAACTGAATTAATACAAAAAGCCAAACACTTAGGCCAAAAAGAGCTAAATGAAACCAAGGTGAAGTTCAGTGAAAGATGCAAAAAAAAAAAAAAGAGAAAGAAATGTCAATATAAATGCCCATAAAGGAATAACAATAAGAGACGGTAACAAGACAATTTACATAAAGTCAAGTTCATAAATAAAGGAAGCTGATGATTCTACAAGTCTTATCTCCTCAAGAGGGTCATTCCAAAGCCTCTGACTGTGGTCTCATGAACATGTTTTATTACATTTTAACTGAAATAGATATTTTTTAAATCCACAGTCTGAGATGTTACTATGTTATCAGTCTTATTAATTATTGCTTGAATCCTAAATTTAGCCACTTAACTGCATGCAGCTGTAAACACCAGATTCTGCTAGTTATCACACACCAGTTACTAACTTACCCACTTGACTGCTGGGAGCTCCAGCCACTATCAGGTTAAGGCTGCTAGAAGCCATCTCTGCCCTCGTGGGGTTGACCAGCAACTCTTCATTCACCATGCCCACACGCACAGCACCTGCACACACACAATAACACAAGTAGCTTCAAGCTGGAGGTAAACAATAATGTCCCAAAAACTGAAAGTGAAGTGAAAACCAGCATTTAGGGTCAATAAATCAAAATATTTCTCACCTACTGGTCCGTGCCAGGGGATGTCAGACAGGGCCAGGGCAGCAGAAGCTTTAATGGCAGAATATAATTGATTTACCCAAGGATATAAACAAAAAAAGCTATGCTCTAAATAAATTTTTTTTTGCCTCACCTGCATTAATAGCCAGCACATCTGGATCATTGACACCATCGACTGCTAGCAGGTTACAGAGGATCTTCAGGAGTGAACATACATTAACATGGAAGACAGCCTTACAAGAATATCACTGTTGTGCAAGCAAAAGCAAAATATGGGAACCACATAATAGTGAAAAGTGTTTAAAACTGAACTTACTTGAGTATCGTAGAAATAACCAGGCGGGAAAAGCGGTCTAATCGAACGATCTGAGCAAAACAAACATGAAAGTTAGTCAAAGTACTGAAGTTAAATCCACTTAAAGTAGACCTACAATCCTATACACACAGTATAACAACACATATTTCATCAACTCACCAATGAGTCTGCTGGTGAGGATCTCATTGTCGGTGGTGCCCAGTTCTCGCCTCAGGTAGTTGGTGGGAATCCGACCAGCAGCTGCTGCTTTCTGTCTGTAGTCCACCTGTAAATTGAAGAGGATATTAATGAAATAAAAAAATCAAGAAATCACTCTTTACATCGAGGATTCATAAGATCTGAATCTTTACCCAAATTCACCTAGAACACAGTTGTAAAAAAAAAAAAAAATGTAGACGTACCACAAGCGGCATAAACTGAGAAGGAGAAGGTTTGGTTTTGCTCACAGCGGTCACCATCACAGAGGTATCTCCCAGCTACAGGCAAAGGAAAAGGTAGGAGAGGTCACCATTTAAACCCACAGAATAACTTTTTCTTTTTATTCACAAGTCTTCTTCAGTCAGTTTAAATAAGCAGCCACAGAAGTGGATTATGAGGTGAACATATGACCTCAAGCAATCCAACGGACTGGATGGTACTAGCTGGAAGGATGTTTTCTTGGTAGGATTCCTGTATAAAAGTGATGATAACCCATGCTTTGCTATTCTGTAATAAAGATCTTCTGCTAAGAAAGCTGTGTCTGCTGTATAATTATTTTTCACAACAAGAGGAGGAGTAGACAGAAGCAGCAGTAGAAACAATACACCAAGAGGCAAAAAGATAAGTCAATAGTAAATCAGAGAATATTTCTATACCTGTACTACAGCAGATCCATCAGCAAATCTAGCAAACCTCCCTGAAGAGATTTCAAGTTTCCTACAAAAACAACAAGAACACAACACATTACATTTTCAATGATATTGAACTACTGCCGTTGCTGTCAGTGCATTAGGTGCCCGCTGCATGTAATAATGCACGTGCAGCTCTCTGTTCTTACTCTTATTAAAATCTACACGAGTGAAAGTGACTAAAAGCACCGTGACTGCAGGCAGAGGAACCATCTCCTCTCGCTCTAGCTCACAGTTCATGGAAGAGAATGGAAGCTGGGAAAGTCCACTCACTTCTCTCCGAGTTCCACTCCCACACTGCATAGGTTGGTATGGCGGCTGTAAACACTCTGGTGGCATAAACGGACATGAAGGCAGGCGAACGAGCGCCCCAGCCGGAGCAAGTACCTCATATTTAATAAGCAAATAATAAAAAAATACCCGCGCTCAGTCAGTCTTTACAATTAGGATATGAGCAAGGAGGCTTCCATGACAGCTCGTCACATGTACGGAATTACGTGAGGAAGCCGCGTCTTCTGATTGGACCGAGCGAAGCGAGTGTGTCACATCCAAGTGTCCTACCATCCGGTGAAAAACAGTTCCGCTTGATCTCGTTTAGAAAGCAGTTATCCTTGTCAACTTATGATTATTATTATTTTATCTAAGCGCGTTTAAATCTGTTTAGTAATTAATAAGTTGCTTGTTTGTTTTTAATGAGTAATAATCTTAAGAAAGCTCATAGGTTTGATGTATGCGGTGTATTTTTGTAGGTTTTTTTTCTTTCGCTTAATAACTCCACGAAATCTGGTTCTGAATTTTTTTGTTTGCTTGTTTATTTATTTATTTATTTATTTTTGTTTGGTTTTTTTGGGTTGTTTTTTTTTTTTTGCCATCTTGTTAGAGATGGCTCCCGTAAGCACCAACAAATATTTTCAGTATTGGGTTATGAAGGTCTGTTTTATTTCTACTGTTATGTTCAAAGTAATTGAGAATCTGGAGATATCTGAAAAAGTCGTGTTTTTTCAAGGTGATATTCCATCCTCAGTTGTTTTATTTTTGTTGCGTTACTAAAATGCAATTTTAAATTCTTACCACTAGATGTCAGGATTGAAACGATAACGAGTCTAATACAAGATCATTTATTGTCATTTTTGCAATTGCAAGGTACAACAGAAACCAAATGGTGTTTTGCCTGGAACAAAGCAAATGCAAATAAGTCCAAATAAAGTTAAAACAATCTAACTAAAATATAAATATAGGTAAGATATAAAAACAGCAATAAAACCAGCAGCCAGCAGCATTCATACTGAGTAGTGGGAGCCTAAGTGTTGAAATCCATATGCCGTATTGTACAGTTAAGAGTGTGCAAAACAAGAATTGTGCAAATGTTCAAAGGTCCCTGGTCACAGTTTATTTAGTGTTCTCACAGCCTCTGGAAATAAGCTGTTGAAAAGTCTGCTGGATCTACAGCTGATGCTCCTGAACCTTGTCCCAGATGGTAGCAGGGAGAACAGGCTGAGAGATGGGTGGTAAGGGTCTTTTAGGATATCCTACAGCCTATGGATGCAGTGCTCACTGTAGATGTCAAGCAGCAAGGGGAGGGGGGCACCTATGATCCTTCTGGCCATCTTCACCAACCTAGTCAGCTGATGTTTCTCGTGGTTCTTCCAGCTGCCAAACCAGGAGGTGAGGCTGTAGGTCACAATACTCCCAATGGTGCCCCTGTAGAAGGTGGTCAAGTGGACGGTGGGAAGACCTGCCTTCCTGAGTCTCCTAAGTGGGTGGAGCCGCTGTCGGACCTTCTTGACGATAGCTGCAGGATTGGTGGTGAAGCTCAAGTCCTCTGTTAGGGGACTCCAAGAAACTTGACACTGCTGACCCTCTCCACAGCAGCCCCACTGATGGTCAGTGGACTGTAGGCCTGTCTGCCAGGTTTCCTGAAATCCATCACCATCTCCTTTGGTTTTGCCATGTTAAGGAATATGTAACCTCATATCTAAGGTGTACAGTTCTACATCACTGTAGAAAGATGTTTGTTTGTTTTGTTAACAAATTGTGCAGATATTTTCTTTTGCTCAACCACCAGCCACTTCACTGTGAAACAGGTCTACATTACTAAATCATATTTTACAGCAGATGAGGAAAAATGCTTGCATCTGTTTCTCCTGCATACTCAGAAAGTTGTCTTTGCTCTGGAGGAGTAATTTCTGGAAATAACTGCTACCATTTTATATTGAAATCTTGCAGTAAAAGATTCATACAGCCTGTCCGGTCATCAGTCAGTACATAAATCAATGACCTCGCCTCCAGATCACACGATCAGTCCTGAAGTTTGTTTACCAGCCAACAGCCTTCCAGTCAGTCAGTGAGCCAGCTTGCCAACACTGAGCCCGCTGCAGTTGTTATGGCAACAGATGAAGTGTTAACAGCATCTCTAGGCATTACTTTCACGCATACGCGCACACACACACACACAGCAGCTAATTGCAGGACTGAGTAGCAGGATTACACACAGGCGCACACACTCTGAAACACATAAGCTCTCATTCCCATTATTACTAAGGTTTCTACCAGTTTTATCTTGTTTCCATGGCTCCAGGACACACTGAGATCACATTTATACCACGCAGAGCCACAAACTATTGCTGTGTAATGGACCAGTTAGTGTTTTCTGGAGGACTACGGGGATCATAAATAACTCAGAGGAAGATGGTGTGCTGTTTGCCTTGAAGAGGCTTTACTTTTTGGAGAAATGTAAATGTCTATTGACAAACATAGAAGTTGGATATCTGTTAACTGCCAGTCTGTATCAATAAGGCATGAAATCATCCATCTTGCAGAGAACTCTGTCACCAAAGAAATGATTTGAACTAACTTTATAAAGAGAATCCGTTTGACTGATCTGTGGCTGTAACTGACAAGGCAAAAAAAAAAAAAAAAAAAGTCAAAGTATAATATCAGTCATACTTTTCAAGAAAATTGGAAAACTACTTTAAGACACAGTATCTGGTCTTCATGCGTGATGATCATGTAAATGATAAAAATACAAACAGGTTTTTTGAGTATGTGCTAGTGTGTGTGTGTCTCTCAATCACTTCAGGACCCAAGAGGCTTACGTGATGTGGTTTTGTGATTTTCATGCCGTGTTGTATCAGGAGGGGACAACAGAACAGCCTGCATTAACTCCGCACTGAACTCTGTTACACACACACGAACGCGCATGCAGAATCAACAGAGGTGAGAACTGAGGTTTTTCTGGCTCCTTGGCAATCAGTTTGAGTCAGATTATCTCTCATCCTAAACACCTGCTCACCTTCACTGAAAGTCTCTTTATTGTCATGTGAAATCCTTTAATTCATTATTACTGCTTTTAAAATACTGCATTATTTTTTTCCCCCTATTTTTCACCATGAGAGAAGTGGTGGTTTCTTGCAGTCCTTCCTTTGTGTTTAAAAACATCTCATCATTTATTCTCTGTGTAAGTGAAAAGCCAATAATTGATTTGACTGATATGGACACGCATAAGCTTGCAGGAGCCATGTATAGACAGCTTTTGGGTACTTGAGCTGACAAGGCATGATTTTCTTTGTCACAAGCGTGATAATTACATTATGGCACATGGCAAGGATCCACATAATGAAATCCCACTCTCTGAGAACAAAGCAGGGCAGAACTGTAGCTCGTGGAAGCTCGTTGCTTTATGGTTGTGATTCATTTAGATCATTTACCTAAATAGAAGTATGACTGCAATGCTTAAAAAATGTTTAATTACATGCTGGAGTTCTTAATTTGCAAACAAAAAACAATAGTTACATGTAAAAGTTAAAGAACTTAATGCAGAAAAATACCCTGTGTGATTGTTAACCTCTGTGGGCTGAAAGACAGCCCAGTTTTGTGCAGCCATTTGTAGTATCTTTCAATATCAGCTGCTTCTTCTATCTGCTGGTGGTACATGCCATGCAGGGACCTATCCTTCCATGATGGTTCCTGTTCCTGCTCCTCTTCTTTCTCAGGTTTCTCCTGCCTGAGGTAAGCACGTGATCCTTTGTGGCCATCTTCCTGATATACTGAAGGATCTTTGTTGTTTCATCCCAGCTAGGGGTTCTGACACTCACTAGTCCTCGGCCTCCTTCCTTCCACTTAGCGTACAGTCTCAGGGTGCTGGATGGATTTGGGGTGAAACCCTCCATGCATGGTAAGGTGCTTTCTTGTCTTAATGTCAGTGGCTTCCATCTCCTCCTTTGTCCAGCTTATTATCCCAGCAGGGTATCTGGTGATTGACAGAGCGTAGGTGTTGATTGCCTGGATCTTGTTCTTCCCATTCAGGACTTGCCTTTACTCTCTGCAGCTTTCCTAGCGGCCTCTTCATTGTCTCCATTTACCTGTGGGATTCCAGGGTACTTATAGCTGTCCTCAATGGTAGTGCAGTCCCCTCGGTTCTGACTACATCCCTCTCTTTGTTACGATGTGACTGCACTCCTCCAGTCCGAATGACATTCCGACGTCATTGCCGTAGATCCTAGTGGTGAGGCTCAGTGAATCGATGTCTTGTTCACTCCTGACATACAGCCTGATGTCGTCTCCTTGGTAAATCCTGCACTTGATGGTGCAACTGGCTTTAAGTTGGCCTCCAGTGTTGTTCTCCACATCGCCACTGAGTTCCTGAGGAAGGCTCTTAGGGTCTCCTATTGCTCCTCTGCCACTGAGAGTACACCTGGGACGGTTCAGTTGCACATAGTTATATTGCACCGGTGCAGCTACATTACAGATGACTATAGCTGTGGACAAATACAATCCGGCTTCTTAAATGACTTTGTATTATTAAAATCCTTTATAGAAGATAAACACTTATTTGTCCAGTATAGCCTTCTATATATAACATCTAAAGAAATTCATTT
This sequence comes from Cichlasoma orientale, assembly GCA_034780415.1. Taxonomy (NCBI): domain Eukaryota; kingdom Metazoa; phylum Chordata; class Actinopteri; order Cichliformes; family Cichlidae; genus Cichlasoma; species Cichlasoma orientale. The sequence goes on along the minus strand of JAVDPK010001049.1, from coordinate 314,662 downwards.
TGGCTTATGCATACAGTTCAGTGGGATGTTAGCTTTGTCAGTATTATGGCCACTGATTAACAGGGTGGCTGTGGCTCAGGAGGTAAAACAGGTCACCTACTAAACAGAAGGTTGGTGTTTCGAACCCTGGCTGCTCCAGTCTGCTTGCCCAGGTATCCTTGGGTAAGAATCTAAACCCCTCGGTGCTCTCCAACCGTCAGAGTGTGAACGTTAGATAGAAAACACTTAGCCGTAGAAAGAAGTGCTTGTATGAATAGGTGAACAAGGCATGTTGTGTAAAGCACTTTGAGTCCTTTTTGGATCAATTTATTGATTGGATGCAGATTAGAAAACCTCTCTCTCTCTCTTCTCTCTCTCTCTTTCTCTCTCTCTTTCTCTCTGTGTGCGCGTGTGTGTGTGTACGCATGTTTACGGGATATGAATGATGATTCACAGAAGACCGGGAAAAGTCTCCGCATGACACACACACACAAGATGCTGGTGCAATCAGTCAGTTTGACCGATCATCTCACCGATTAGTCTCAGAGATTAATGAAGATGGCAAACAACAGTTTTGATTAAAAAATAATAATAACTGGTTAAAAACAGTTACAAGGGCATGCACGAGGAAGTGTTCAGCTCTATGTGATTAGTGGCTAACGCTGTTGTTCTTTCAGTGCTTGCACTGGTTCCTTTCAGGATCTCTGGTTTCTGTAGCCATCAAACACATGCTAGATGAATTCTCCCATTACTGTGCTCCAAGACAAAACCACTGTTTTACAGCAAGAGTAGGTCTCCGTGTGCTGAGAAATGTCTGACCACTGCTCCTAAAGTCTAGGATAGGCACTGAGCTTCAATACGGGGATCAATTCCTCTTATCTCTGCCTTACTATCTAAATCAGCAAAATCAATATTTATTTGTTTTTATGTGATAGAATGTAACTAAACTTTTTTCATTTACATTTTTATCCTGATTTCCTAAGTATTGGCTCCCTGCAGCACTATTGAGTTCAAAAGCCTCTCAAACACACATGTGATCTAAAGCTTCGGGGCCCGGAATGCATAGAGCTGAACACTTTTTGATCTCAAGCCTATTATGGCCAGTCATTAAAGCTCATCAAGAGAACATCAGATTGTGCTGTGCCTGCTGTGGGGTAAATTATTCAGATAAAGTAGCAAAACCAACCAAATCCAGTAGTTTTAAAAATTAAACTACTACTATGATGATATAGTGGTACTTCAGCGTCTCAATAAAATAAAAATACTTTATTTCTCACAGCTATGGCATGCATTAGCGTCTTACAACATGTTTGCATGATGTAAAGGGTTGGGAGCTACTCATCTTTATTAATGTAATGTTATGCAATTAGGCTTTGACTGTGCCACGGGGCTCTTAATCATTCAAACTGGAGATTTGAGCATTTGGCATTGATTTCCTGTGGAATGAGACAGAGACAGGGAAGATGCCCAGAGTGACCTCCACTATAATGATACAGGTCAAATCTTTAAATTACTTAATCTAGAAAGGCTGAAGTAATATTGTGAAACATGCATTTTGTGCTGTTGTTCCCATCGCGATATGTTTTATATGTTTATATGTGTTGTGCACATTCCTGTGGCTTAATACCCTTATCTGAAATGCCTTAATATACTTGACATGGTTTGAAAAAAGTCCACTTGATCAAATAAAAGAAACTTTATCAACAATACAAGAATTACATTTACAGTATGCTTTTGCCAGATATGCTGGTGTGTCTCTTCAGACTTTAGGGGTGCTGTGTTTATTGGTATTTATCATTGACAAAAATCAAATGGAGCTATGTTAATTAACAAAATTAACAAATAACAAAATGGGGGGGAAAATCTCTTTATTCTCACACATTTATGGATCCAGGCTCTATCTTACTTCCCTACATCTGACAATAATACTTTGTATAGATAGCCAATCCGGTGATACTTGCTTAACCTTTAGTGGAACTACTGAGAAGATTACCATTAAATTTATTCTGAAAATGAATGATAACTATAAACACTCACTGGAAGCTTTATTAAGTACAACTTCGAGCATCAGGTTGGACCCCCTTTTGCCCTCTGAATTGTCTTAATTCTTCGCGCTGGACCAGCTCTCATACTTTTTGGTCCATGTTGACATTATAGCGTCACACAGTTGCTTCAGATGTGGTGGCTGTACATTCAGGATGTGACTCTCCCGTTCCACCACATCCCAGAGGTGCTCTGTTGGCACTCATTGTGCGAATGTGAATTATGGAAAACGCAGGGCAGATTTCCATTTAGTTTAGTATAATCCTGATGTTTACAGTGTCATGTTTTTCAAGTTTGTTAAGCATACAGTCAAAATATTCCATTTGGTGGCCCATTTTTATTTATCTGGCCTGTTGTGCCAGAATTTAATAATCAACTCTGCTCATCAATGAAAACGTAACTACACTTTCCAGCTATAGTAATGATCCTTTTTTTCCCTTATTACACGTCATATCTTACTTGAAGAAAGAGGAAATTCTGTGCAGCATTCGTCATCCCGAGCATTCAAAGCCACAACCAATCAGCCCAGCTCCAAATCAAAATGTTTGTGGTGTCTTGTAAATTCCTGTGGAATAACTAACAGGAAACTACAGTCGTCAAAGAGAATTTCCTGAGAGAGGAGCTGCCTGCCAGTCTTTGAGCATAATTATTATTTTTTTAAATTCCTTGGCTAGATTCACACCAGCTACAGGAGAAGTCTTCATGTGGCTCTGCAGCATTCGGCGGGTTTTCCCTGCTTCCCTAGCTGAGCGTGTGTGAGACGTGCTGTTAAATCACTGAGTCATCAGGTGGAGGTGGATGCTGCTTTGTGACAAAACTTCTTAAAAGCCTCATGAATAATAGATTTTAGTGAAACAGCCAGGAGCGCACTTTTCAGTCTGAGGTTAATGAAGCTACACTAATGGAAATAAATGCAAACACACAATCACAAACACATTGATCTTTACAAAATATCCAATCCTCCACAGGTCTAATCCCCCACAGTAAATGAGTGTGTAAAAAAAGTGTGAGTAAGCAGGCGCTGCACGAACCATGAAAGGTTTTCATTATCTGCGTTAGGGTTTAATTGTCGGCTGAGGTGACAGGGTTAGCAGCAATGTGTGTGGGCTGCCAAGTGAAAGAGTTGGGTTAAATTTGAAAAGATCTGATTTGCACAGATTCTGAAGCAAATCCCCCTTTTTCATTTTATGCGATTAAGAAAAGATAATGGCAATTAAACCGATTTTTTCAATCTTGGTGAGCTTCATTTATCAATCAGCTTAAAATTCAGAGGAATACAATCAACAAGAACATCATTTTCTACTGGATTTGGTCAGTTTTTAGTTATTTTTCATAAAACATTTCCTGTACTTATTTAAATCTGCTCTGATCATTCTTCTGAACGGTTAGCCACATAAAATCGTGGTTCTCCAAGCATCCATTCACTTCCGCTTATCCTTTTCAGGGTCTCGGGAGCCTCCCAGCTGACATAGGGCGAGAGGCAGGGTTCACCCTGTACAGGTCGCCAGCCTGTCGCAGGGCCAACACAGACAACCATTCACACTTTCATTCACACCTATGGGCAATTTAGATTGGCCAGTTAACCTAACCCCAGTAAGTGCATGTCTTTGGACTGTGGGAGGAAACCGGAGTACCCGGGGAGAACATGCAAACTCCACAGAGAGAATCGAACCCAGGCTTTCCAGATGGTAGTCTGTGAGGTAGCAGTGCTAACCACACGCCACCGTACTGCCGGTTCTTCCAGCATCATGCAGAAAAAATGCAGCTAAATCATTTGCTCCTTAGCTCAAGGACAGCAAACTTTTAAATGGCAAAGGGAACAGCAGCACACGTTTATATTCGCAGCCTTTACTTGAGCAAAGTAACAAGCATTTCAGCACTACTGTCGACATCTGAGTCAGGATTTTTGTCACATTTGAACAATGCTGCTGGATGCTTGTCAAACCACTTTTGCTCAAAAACACACCCACTCAGTCCTCATTAAACAAATCAGATTTCAAGGTTAAAGATTAAAGCATAAAATGATCACGTGATTCTTCACTTAAGAAAAAACATTTTTTTCTTGCTACAGAGTCTTTCCTCTCTTGTTTCATTGATACGGCTTACTTTAAGCTTTGAAACGATGTTTTCAGAGATCTTAAACACATTTGAATATAAAACAGGTGTGCGACCGCATTAGCGCTTCAGTGTGCAAGATCTAGGATATCAAGGGATTTGTAGCGTAACTGCACATTTGCTTTAAAAGATAAGTCTCCGAGTGGCACTTTTACAGTGCAAATATGAGCAAAGACACAATCAAACATAACATTTTGAAACATTTGTGACTGTTACCAGCTTCTGCTCACAACTAGATCTAATGAGCATTTTGTTGCGCACTACACAGAGCCCATCTGTTAGCAGCAGAGCCTGATTTAAATTATTATATATCAACATAAAGATGCAATCTTCTGTGCATGAAACAGACCAATAGTCTTTTTTTAAACACTGGATTTTCCAGTTAAAGTTTGTGCTTTAACCAGCGTACATCCCTTCAGTTAAACATGTTCTGCAGGAAACAAGAGACAGCAGGTCCGGTCATGATCTCATACTGGATAGCCTCAAGCTAAAGCACCAACAAGAGCAACTGTTATTCTAAATGCAAATTATAACCTCTGCTTATCCAAGACAGCTGCTGTAATATGCTGAGTGAAAGTTTTAGGGGAATATATATACAATAATCTATTCATCCATTCATTAACCTGTTCCTGGGAGGTGATCCAGATCCCCGGTTCCCAAACCAGCGATTGTGTTTTAATTGGCTATTTGGCTGCATGCTCCCTCTGCACACCATCAGGGTCATTCATCATTTGTTGATTAGGTGTCTGGACTTATCTTTGAGCCGCAACCTTGCTGCTGATGCAGCTAAAAAGAAATGTTGTGTGCTTCTAACAACTGGATGCATTTCTTACTTAAAATCTGCAGTCAGCGGCTGCAATGACGACACGAGTTCATTCAACAAGCTCACCAAGTACAGTCAGACAAATTTATTCATGAGTCATTTTCTTTTATTTGTTGCTGCTAGTGCGTTTATTGATTAGTTACTCACAGTCTTCCTAAACCTAAACTAACATCATCAGTGTCTTATTCCATCCAGCCCACAATCCAAAATCAGATTTTCGGCTTATGTATGAAACAGAGAAATGCTGGGACTTTTTTTTTGTTTTTTGGAAAAATTACTCGAATTATTAAGCAATTATCAAAGTAGTAGGTACTGTTCTGTCTAAACCTGACCTTGACTAATCATTTGACCTGTAGCTGAATAGTGTGTGTAAAAAATTATCTTAGAGCTACAAAAAAAAAAGGTGATGTTACTGTTACTGAAACTATAATCTCACTCCATAGTTTAAAAATGTTTAAAGAGGACCTATTTCACTTTTTCTGTTAAATTTATAATGTTACATTGGTGGATGCTCAACTAATGAGGTAGACATATGTACAAGTAATATGAGCTAAAACCTCAGGTTTCAGACTGCTCTAACCACTCCATTTCAGATAGTCTTTTCTACTCTTGAGTATGGCCCTAATATGGTCATTATAGGTCCCTCCTCATGCTATTCAAGCTGTGTTTTCACCAGGGCTAGCCAATCAGAAGAAAGTTGGCTTAAAGGGTGCTGAATGGAAGTTAAAGCACAGACACTGGATGAATTGAGGGACCGCACCACGGCCCAGTGTAAGATTAATCAGGATTGTTTTGAAATCATAATAGATGAGAGTCCAAGAATAGAAACAGGGTCTTGATTTAGTGTTCAGCTCTATATTTTTTTTTATTACAAATGCAAATTCTCTGACTTACCATTGCATTCTTTATAATTTGGTGGCCATCACTGACCACTTGCAGAAGAGCACTGAGCACTCTAGTATATTATTTAGTATATTTGTGTCTATAACGTGATACTAGGTAAACTTCCAGTTTACATTTTTCCCCTTCTTTGTCACAGTACCAACCGTTACCAGCTACGCTCCACTAAACGGCTGCTTTATGATGTGCCTAGAGTTCTGACAGATCAGGCGAAAGCAGCATTTTCTTACTACTTACCTTGGACATGATTTCATTTTAAATTGTATATTGTATATGCTGTACAGCTTGTATTTTATGTTGTACTTGTAAAATTTTTGGGAGGTTTTGAGTTTGTATGGCAGCTACCTTGGCTAAGTCTCCCATGTAAAAGAAATTTGATCTCAAAGGACAGACAGATTAATTCATAATAAAAGTAATCCTAAATTGCAAATTTGATTAGTTTAAGCAGTCATTTATTTGATTGACAAATACTACACCGACGCCTTTGCATTACCCACCAGGTGTCAGTAGCCTACTTGTTTGCTGTCACAAATGTACTGCATGCTGCAAATGCAGACAAAGAGTGTGCCTGGATCCCTAGCATTTATATATGCCAGTGAATTAACTAGCACAAATTGGTCCCAAATATGCCACAACATGTTAGAAATTAAACACCGGATGTGCAGACAAACTTGTTTTCTTTAAAAAAAACAAATTGCTTCTTTGATACTTAAAATGATCTCAGGACTATTTAACTGCAACAGATGACTAAGTATTTTCTAAGAAACATGACTAAGAGCGTGAAAAAGTCTGAGCAGAAGGGGACGCTTTGATCAGTGCCCTACTTTTCTTGGGCTACAGAGGAGATGAGGCGGAGGGAGATGCACGCGAGAGGCAGAGAGGGGGGGCGGTACTACGTGTCCCGGAGTCATCCTCCTAACTATTGGCTCAGTGGTGCGCAGCGTTTGAACGGAGGCAGACAGGGGAAGCCCGGTGAGTGGCTAGAAATGGCCTTATAATAAATATGAGGAGTAAACCGACGGTTTCAATCTGCGGATCTTGAACATCTGGATTTCCTCTTGCATTGGATATTTTCTTTGATAAAGTCGTGTTGGAGCATTATCCCCCCTCAGCTTTGGACTCCTCTCTGTCAGCATAGATCTTCTGCCAGTTTCTCAGCATAAAACCATACCTGGCGCAGGTCTCCGAGTCTGTCTTTAATTTGTAGATAGGCAGCGAACCCGACTGGCGGCAGATTACAGAATACCTTCAGCTAAGGCATTTTAACAGAAAATGTGAATCCCTGTGTTTCCCGTGAGGGAGCCGAGCCGAGCCCCACCGTTGGCATATGAAACAGCTGGGTCGCATCTAGAAGATTGTGGATTAACGATTTTTTTTTTCCTCTCCCAAGAAACCCCGGACGTCTTTCAGTGGCCTGTAGCCACAATGAGCGTCGATTTGATTGAATTAACTACATGAGCGGAGTCTAAAGAAACCCATTTCTCTCCCAAGGAGTGCGTTTGAAAGCAAAAAAATTCCATATCTGCTGAAATAAACGGCGCCAGGGAAATATGGAAAACGAGGTGTTCACCCCTTTGCTGGAGCAGTTCATGCTCACACCTCTGGTTTGCTGGGTAAGACCCCTAATTAACCATTCAGATGTGTCTAAGGCTCGCTAATTAATCACCTCATGCTGCTCTTTTATTGATTATCTATTGTCCTGTTTTCAGGTGAAGACGGTCGGACACTCGACAGTGACCGACGGCACCAAATTATCGGAATATATTGAATTAGTGGATGGGATTTACCTGAATGAGATAATGCTTGAGATGTAAGTAGTTTGTTACACACATTCAGAAATATTACCCTCCATTCCCTTTGCACTGGCTGTAGGATTAAACCTTTAATGTGCATATTGTATCCATTCTATGCAGTTGGATGTATGCATTTTGCTTGGTAAACGGGGTCTGTGGGTGTGGAGGAAGGTCAAAGTGATACTCACCCTGAGGGCTTTTCGTGGGGCCATCCCCACATGAGCACATTAAGCAACTGCAGCCTCTGTCCAGCGCTTAAAATGAATGTAGGCTATGCACAAAGGGACCTTGTATTGGGGGCAATGATGGGTCAGAAATCTTTGCAGACAGTTATTGTCAGGGGTCCTTTGGAGCCGCGCAGACTGTCTGCAGGCATCCTTGCTGCAAAGATGCGTGCGTGTTTTCTTTTAAATCACCCTACACTGTCATCTGCAGCAGACTGGAAGACACCCCGCCCCTGGAAGCTGCAGCCTCACGTTTCCTGCTGTGCTGTAGATTAAACTAGAAATAGTAGCCTTAAGAAGACTCCCTCATAGCAGCACAGAGTCTGGATGTAGACTGCACTGCAGTGCAGCAGGCCTACATTTGTTTTTATTGGGTTTTTTTTTCTATTAAAAGAGAAGGGTTGTTTATGCTTTGGGAGTTCCTTTGATAGTGGGAGAGGTTGGATGTTTGATAAGGCTGAGGAATTTCATGTTAAATTTGCCTCTTTGTAGTCACCTACTAATATATATAGCATGACAGAAGACAGCTTTCCATTCCTTTGTCTGGCTCCTGGCTGGCACTTCCTGCTAGCAGGACAATTTTTCATATTTTCCGCTAATGCTACACTCCACACTGTCAGCATTTATCCCACCGCCTGCTTGTCTAAGCACCATTCAACCCAGCCTGCTCCCACTGGAATTGATTTTCACCTCTCAAGAGATTATGTGGGGCACTTTCATATGACAACTTCTTGTCACATCAGTAGCGCTGGGGAAATGTATGGATATTCTGATCTGTCTTTGCATTTTTGTATACAGATTTACATTAGTAACCAGTGTGTAGTGTTTGAGAAGGATTAATGTGTAGCCGCATTTCACGAGGAGCTGATTAACCCCCCGCAAGGTTTCCTGTCTCAAGATGGTTTCCTCTTCCTCCTGTCCTGCCTTCTTCCGCTGTCCTCGACCTCTTGCTGCTCTGCCCATCAGTCTAAGCTGCCTGTCTTCAGGTTTAAACTATCTCTTCGAGCTCTCTTTCCCATGCTTGTTTTCTACAAACTGATATATTTTCCAAATGGCGAGGCTGTCTTTCCTCTTCCACACATAGCTTCTTCAAACAAGTCTGCTATATTTTTAGAGCATTTTCCCCCTATGGGATATAGTATAGTGGAAAAAGCAACAGGAAGGAGGGGGGGGGGGGGTTAGAGGACGGAGGAAGGCAGAAAATGATTTGCCAAAAAGCCAGAGATGGAAAAACCTTTGACATAACAGGGAAGATTCGCAGGGGCAAAGTTTGACATGCAGAAGACAAATTCACATCCCGGTTTGCTGAGCCACATGGCAGTTCCTGACTTCTGCGTATTAAGACGAAGATGTTTGACCAGGTAGTTGGTAGGGTTTCTGTCTGCAGCTAAATAAAGAGCCAGAAGGGACTTTTCTGTGGATGGTTGAGAGCTCTGTGCTAAAACGAACTCTGATTGCCCGACAGGATGCTGGGGATAGTCATTCACAGTCAGCTCTGTGTGTGTGTTTGTGTGTGTGTCTGCATGCTTTTCTGCAGGGCTTCTGTCTCTGTGTGGGAGTTTGTGTATCTGTGGCAGTTTTTTTTTTTTCCCCCCTATGTATTTGGTTTTGGACTGAGGCAGCTGTTGGTAGTCATCTTATTCAGCCACCCTCCCACACAAAGGGCTACAGTATTGGTCAGATTTTATGTTGGTGAGACTGCTCTTTGTCTGCCTGTCCTGCTTTAAGGCACTGCGGGGTCAACTTCAGCTAACTGAAATATCATAAACTCAACCGTATATTACACCTCACGCTTGTAAACTTTGCAGCTGCTGCCGAGACTTTCATTGTCATTCTTTTTTTTTTTTTTTATGTAACATGAGCTTATTCAGTATTAAGACCATAAATGAGGTTGAAAGCCGTAAGTGGTGTGTAGTAATACCTCATTTGCTGGCTCCTCTCATTAAAAGTAGCTTAGAAACTTCTCTAAATAACTGTAGGTGATAATTAACAGGGGTCTCACTATAACACTCTTACACACATTTTTTTCCCCTTTCCCTCCTCTCCTCTCCTCTGACAGCTTAAAACATATTGTAGTGAGTGTTGGTTGTTATTGCTTTGCTTGCGATTGATCCAGCTGTACTAAAAAGCCTCTGCTGGTGTTATCCTGCAGCCAGTGACTGCTGTTTACATAAAAAAAAACCACACACACATACACACACACACATCAGCACTGATAACACTGCAGTTTGAAGAAAATGCTCTCCAGAGTAGATGATAAAACTACACAACGCACATAAATTAGTGGATGAAAGTCATCGTGCATTTATGTGAGAATGGAACATTAATAAACATATTGTGATGACTTTACTTACATGCCTAATTACACATCTTTTTGATATTTTATTGGCAATATCAGCTGTTGTAGTATAAGCTTTAGTGTTGCTGTGTGCACGTCTCCATCTAGTACAAAGCAAGAGACACGGCAGACCGGCTGGCAGCAGTTGTCATCAGGACAGCATGGGAGAGCACAGAAAGAGCTGAGAGACCCCAGGATTATCTAACGGTTTGCTGACAGACACCCAGATGGCACCGTGTCCTCTCCCCCTGCCCTCGTGTGACTGACATTACCTAGCCAATTATATCGCCTCCATAGCGCTGTCAACCAATTAGTTTTCTCGCCCAGCAAGAAGGCGCCAATTAAATTTTTGTCAGACTGACAACTGTCCAGTTGAATTCTCTGCTTTCTTGGCAAGTCTGGCTCATTGGTCTGTTCGGTCAGACGGTCAGTCCGTCCTTTCCAGGCTGTTGTTGTTTGAGTGAGACAGACAGTTGAGGGAATAAAGAGTTGATGCAAATTAGGTACACAACATTTGTCATGCTGGATGTCAGTGTTCTCTCTTTTTTTTTAAGGGTGCATTTTTTACATTTCTAGCATTGCAAAGCTGTGAAAACAACTTTAAACCAGAAAATTTGTCCAAAAAACGTTGACAGTTTGCTAATTTGACTGAAGCAACTACAAGCCTGGAGTAGTGAAGCATATGTTAGAGATGGAAAGAATGCGGTTACACATGTTCTATGGGTCAATACTTCTGTTTATTATTCAGACAGATCTGTGCATGTCTGAATGGGTGCACATATGGGAATGAGAATGTGAGAAAATTGAGCGTAACTACCAGCTGTCAACATTTTCATCTGCATTTTTCTTTTCTACCAAACATGCCGAAGAGGGAAACCATTGAGATGGTGAAAATGGATCAGTTAATAGTGAATGTAGATTTGAAAGGCTTCATTTAATAAAATCCAATGGGTAGGGTTACATTCACAGGATGTACTCATCACCGTGGCTTCCACCATGCCATGACTTAATTTTTTGGTGCATAACGCGCACACACAGCCGCACTCAGACCCTGACTGACGTGCTTTGTGGGTTTTGGTTTCTGGGGACATGACACTAAATTGAAAATGTCTTTCTTTTGCTGTTAATTTGCTTCATTTCATCTAGTAATTTTTATACAACCTTGTGGAGTCTACATAAGACTTAATACGCATTTATTGCTTTTTTTTGTCACATTGGGCTTTACAATTTTCACTGAGGAGTTATGTCCAGGTGTTACTGCACCCCTGCTTTCCTAGCTTTAGCTTCTAGGAGACTGGAACAGCTAAGATTACTGCAAGTCACCTAATAACCGTAGGTCTCAGAGGGCTAAATATCTCAATACAGCCTCATCTTATTATTTTTTTTCTCCTCATATCACTTCATCATTTACCAAACCGATACTACACTCCAAGCTCTTTGCCTGTTTTTCCCATCCTCCTTCCTGCTGGCATCTTCATCTCTCCACTTCCTTTTCTGTCCTCACCTCAACACTCCAGCTCTTCTCTCGCTCACCCACTCCGCTTTCACTCTTCTGTTTTCTTTTGATCACCATGTTGAAGCCTTTGTTAGCTTTCTCTGGGGCTAGTTACGGCACACATAGTTGGGATTCCTGCTTGGATTGGAGAATGGAGGCAGGCAAATGTGCTGCTAGGGTGTCAGGCTGTTTGGTTCCCCCACTGCTTCTGGCCGGAGCGTGGCATCCATCTTTCAACATCAAAGTGTCGGACTTGGATCTCACAGCTCTCATAATCATCGTTGTGTCATGCCGTTCTCTCTGTGCCGGGCAAGCAGGGGGATGCAAATGATTTCAAGCAGGAAATGGCAGCTGTGACCTTGGGAGGACAAAACTTTAACAAGGCTGTGTTAATATGAAACCAAACCTTGGCAACAAGGACGTTTAACCCCACAGGGACCACTGTAGAATTTTAAACGCAGCTTTTCTTTGAGTTTTTCAGGTCTAGCAATGCAGTCATCTGATCTACAATGGCTGACTCTTGAAATATTACGTTCAAGTTTCTCTTCTGCATCATATTTAGCACGAGTAAGCAAGTGCTTATTTTCATTTGACCTCGAATAAACCACTGCCCATCACAATTTAACACTGAATCTTTAAAAATGCATCTACTGATGCTTGTGCCATTTTACCGCCATTTCAAATTTCCATTTTGATTCTGTTAAATGTAGCTGTTAATTTGCTGTCGCTGCTATTTGCAATTAATGCAAACTCAACATTTCCTCCATCTGTTGCTTATTTCTATCGCTTTAGCAGCTCAGGGGATATAATCCCTTCTGTTCAATGAAAAACTTATGCTCTGGGTTTCATTAACAGCAGCTTAACAGTGAGAATTAACAGCAAAGTGAAATTAATCATTCACCAGGTACAATATTTCTGTTCCAAAGAGTACCTCATAGCCGAATAATGGTTAAAGTGTGAATATACACTAGTGAGATCTATATTTGTGGCGGCAGTGGATGTGGCTAGAAGGTGGTCTGTAGTCTTTCTTTAATGAATTATTAAATCTGATTTTTAAGTTTCTCCTTTGCAAATGTTAATTTGCCAGGTGCTTTTTAACAGATAAATAACTGAGCCATATAACCCGCTCTCTATCATCCTGCAGTAGAACTCCACCTTCACTATCTTGGATAAAAGGTAGCGACACTAGCCCTCACTCTGCACTGCAGCCTTAATGAACCGGTGCTTTGTCTCCTGAGGTTCTGGTTAGAGCAGCCCTTCATCTTGCTGTAGCTCTGCGAGATGGAGGACTCACCTTGCAAGGACTAACTTCACCAGCTGCAGTCCAGTGTTTTTGAGTTGGAGATGAGAAGGTTGTCTACAAGTAAATCAGTCAAGGATGGCTTGGTTCTCTCTATATGTATGGAAAAAAGTAAATGCTCAAACGAGCTGCTGGTTGGCTGTTGATGTAATTCAACAGTAAAGTCTTTCTGTGGTTGTAGTCCAGTATCATGTAGCATCGCTCATTCAGATTGGTAGGAATGAGTTCAGCTGCAGTCCCTGTGGATACAGGGACGATCGAAAGAGGCCCCGCGGTAACAGAAAGACAAAGACAGGAGAGAAATGACTATACAAAACCAGGACAAGGAAATGGGGGTGATGAGAACTCACTGTGTTTGAGCACTTCAGTTTCCGTGAGAGGGGGGGTGAAGAATGAGAAAAGAGGAAGCAGTCCACAACAGTAAAAAGAGTTGTTACTGTGGTCCCAGCATCTTGTAGTCACACTATTTTAATGAGGTAAAATAATATAATCTATAGGAGTACATGTTACCTCCTGTCTGTGCTTACTATAGAATCTCTGTGGATGAGTCCACCCGGTCACACAAAAACAGGCAGATATGTGGACGTGCACATCCTCGTGTTTAAAATTTGATTATACACGGAAAGTATAATCGAGGCTTCAGATCACAGATACAAGTGGTGAATATGAACTTCCTCTGACGGGTATCTGGGCTCAGGAAGAGCCCAGCAATTTTGGAGCGTCTCACAGTAGTGCTTATACTCCTTCGCATTGAAAGGAGCCAATTGAGGTGGTTCAGACATCACAACAGGATACCTTCTGGGTGACGTGTGAGTTGGGTGCTTGCCTTACTTTTAAAAATTAAAAGCTGATTTGATGCTTCATTATGCTTTGAGGGGTGGAAAAAACCAAACTGAGGGTGGTGTGAGACGGCCTTAATTCTTAACACTAACCCGAAATGATCCTGAACCAAACCGTCAGCCTCAACACGGCTGCTAATAAGAGCTCATCCCCCAGATTTCTTTCACCGGCCTCCTGTGTATGTTTGTCTTCTCTCTCACACGGAGGCACAAACACCCCCGCGCCCCCCCCCCGCTGTGTTTGGACAGTACGGATCATAAGCTCCATCTCCAACACGTGGCCAAATGTGGCCTGCGCTTTGTGTGCGCGCATTTAGGCCGCTTTCTGCATTGGTGTGTGTATGGGCATGTGCCTGGCTGCCCATGCTGACTATAATGTAGCCTGTCATATATAGGTTAACACTACTCCCTAACCTACCCAGCCAATCAAAGCTGGCAGATGAGAAGAGGAAGCCCAGTGGCCCGAGGCTCTGCATAAGGCTGCAGTGCCTATCGACGGCACCCATGAACCGACTTATTGACTGGCCGTCTGGCTGACTTGCTGACTAGTTGTCTGTGTTGCTACCTCTTGAGCTGGCTTTGCCGCTCTATCCTTAATCTGTTTGTCTAATTAAAGTCTTGGGTTTACTTTATCAGCAGGTAAGGGGGGGGGGCAATAAGTTGGATTTGTTTCTTTTCTTTTCTTTTTTTAAACGGCTGTTACCATTTTAAGCCCCCGTATTTAGCCGCCTGCTGATCCACGGGGGGTGTCAGCCTGTCCTGTGCTTATAGCATCTGAGATAGGGCAAAAGAAATGAGCGGTGGAGTGCATGTAGCCATCATGGCATTGTGGTCGCCATGTTCTCAGCTGACTGTCATGATAATGATGGAATGCATGAACAGGATTTTTTTTTTTTCTCTTGTCTCCAAGTCTTTCTCACACACCTCATTCACCACATCACCCTCCTCGCCCTGATAGGATTACAGCTTCCTCTGTGCTTTTTAATTAATGGGTTAAATAGACCCCCTACTATGGAGCTCGAAAAGGGCTGTGTGTGCATGTGGAGGGGAGAGATGGCAGGGTCACGTGACTTCATTTAGACCAGTATTAAAAAGAGCCCTGTGGCCTTTTGATTTGCATAAGTGTGTGTGTGTGTGTTTCAGGGTGGAGACTGTTGAAAAGCCTAATTAACACATCCACACTGCAGCCATCTCAGAGACAGTCTTTCCATATAAAACCAGGAATTCTGCATTTCTTTCTTTACCGTACTACATATTGTACTTAATTAAATTTTGTGTTAGGGTTAAGCTACTAAAGCTATATTGTTACCCGACTGCATGGTTTTTATTATAAATGCATAAATAGGTCTAAATTGATAAATTGGAGTGTTTATTTTTGTGTATAAAGCAATTATGTTTCTTTAGTAATGGCGCCCTGTACAGAAAGGATTTCACAATGGTGAAATGATTAGAAATGCCACTGAGTCTCCTGTGGCTACAAGCATCCAATAAGCTGAGTGTTCTTGAGAAAAATATAATCTTCTTTTTTTTTTTTTTTTTTTTTAAACACTGCTTTTGTGGTTTTTATCAGGCTTAAGTTATCAGTTGTACAGAGACAGACATGCCTTTGCTATTCTGGGGTGTTTCAGAAGCCGTCATGCACACACATGCATGATGACACATGTGTTTCACACTACATGCATGCATGAATACATTCATAAGCAGCCAGGATTCTCCTTCCCCCTTCTCATGGTCTCAAGGGCGAAGCAGCCATGTTGACCCTCATATATAGCTCACGGAGCACACGTGCTTTGAGGTTTAAAGTGCAGATCATGATAAAGAGAGATGCTCTCTAGCATTGGTGATGTAAGGCTTTAAAGTGCAAGAGCATGAGTAGTGCACTTTTGTTTGTTTGTGGGTTTGTTTGTTTTTTGGTACCAGGGAAAATACCATGACTTAATTACTTATGTTTTTTTTTTTTATCTCAACACATTAAAAAACAGAATGAAACTGGGGGGAAAAAAACATACATCTCAGGATCTACATCACTCAGTTAGCATGTTAAATATAAAAATTCATGACAATACAATCAGAAAAAGACTGAACAAGTATAGCTCGTTTGGAAGGGTTGCCAGAGGAAAGCCCCTTGTCTCTAAAAAGGACATGGCCGCACAGCTTAGGTTTGCAAAGTTGCATCTGAACAAACGATAAGACTACTAGAATAATGTCCTTTTTAACAGACAAGACCAAATTAGAAATTTTAGAGACAACCAAACGCAGCATATCAGCACACACACCTCATACATGTACCACCTGTTAAGCATGGTAGTGGAGGGGTGATGATTTGGGCTTGTATTGCAGTCACTCATACTGGGCAGCTTACAGTAATTGAGTTGACCATGAATTCCTCTGTATACAAAATAGTCTAGAGTCAATGGCAAAATAATCTAATCTTATCATACATGATAAATACAATAAGGACTTTTACTCAGCGGTCTGCCTGGTAGTTGGACAACTACTAGTGTGGTTACTGAAGGAAATGCTGCCAATCTAAAGCTGTGTAGCCAGGAGAGAATAAATAAGCTGTGTGAAAAGAATTGAAGTGTTGTAGACCTAAAAACAAGCCTTACAGCCCTGTGCAGATGTACAGTATATAGCATCAACGAGTGTGAAATACTTTCACCCGACTCTTTGCTCAAGGGTTGCTGTTTTGTTACCGCCTCAGTTCTGTGACTCAAGGAAACTGGAATTTCCCTTCAGGGATCAACAGATATCACATTAAAACCACAGAGTGTTGTATATTATAAATCTCTTTAATCCCTAACTAGCTATTTGAACTTTTTTTCATTCAGTGCTGCTCATGCTATCAAAGAACTTTACACTTCAAACCTGGGAAAATATTACCCGTTAAGTGATGCAGACCATGAACTCGACAGATAGTTGGCATGTCAAACTTTCCAAAGAGACGTGGATGCAAATTTCCAAGAAATTGTCTATTTTATTTACTAAGGATAAGCGGAAGAAATTGGATGGATGGATATACATAACTGAGGAATGTTTGAGATTAGGTTTGGTAATGTTCAAAGAGATGCAAGTAGTAGTTTGGATTGTTAGCAGTCACTATGAGAAGTGGTTCTGTGTGAATGCAGAATGTTTGAGGCTCCTTAAAACATGTTGACACCCGCGATAACCTAAGTTGTCATGCATGGTCCGTTTAACATCCCTTAGGCAACACTTACTGAGGGCATACAGCCTCTTCACTCTGCAGGCAGCATGAAGGCAACAATCACAGTTAAATGTCAGAGTACTGATGATATATAACCCCCTCAGTGTAGCATAGTGGTTCTCAAATGTTTTCTGGCACCCCCCAGTTCAAAGGCAAATAAAGTTTACTCCCCTCTCCCCACAGTTATCAATCATTAACCAAAAAAAGAGGAACAACGTTGAATTTTAGTCAAGTAAAAGCCAGCTCTTGTTTGTTCGTTTTCCCTGTAAATTAAAATATAAAATCAAGTTTGCTTCACTCTGTCCAATCGACAGACTCGGATTGCCGTGACTTGCCCCACAGTTTGAGAACCATTGGTATACCCAAATATTTAAATGCTTCAAAAAGAACTTTTTGTTTTAATTTTAGTAATTTCATTTGCAGCCTGGAGACTGTCTGAAACGCTGGTGCCATTGGATTGAAAGGGCAGTTTTATGTGTCTGACTTTTATTGTGATTGTGGTTTCTTTCAACATGGTTATGGCACTCGGTTTATTTAAAAAGGGACCCACTGTCACCGTGCAGCTTATGTTTTTTCAAACACAGACCCATTGTATTACGTAAAGCAATGATACAATGGCATTCTTGGAAACAAATGATGAAATCTTCACCTGATATTTATCTTTGCTACAACCCCTGATTATGGAACAACACTATTCCATTTCTCTAACAGAAATCCCAAGGCCACAGTGCAGCGGACCAACAAGAAAGTTAACAATGACCCCACGCTGCGCATCCAGAACCTTTCTATCCTCATCAGGCAGATTAAATCCTACTATCAGGTAAGATTTTGCTACTTTGCTTGATCAAAAGTTGAAAGTGTCCACTTTGATGTGATTATTAGGAGCTGTTTATTGCATAAAATGGTGTGAATTTACTGATGATGATCAAAATCCCTTGAGCTTTGTTTTTTCATACATACACCATGTTCCTTTATGCTTAAAGCTGGAGGTGACTTCATTCAAATGAAGGCCTTTTACCACATTGACCACTTACACTGGAAAATTTTCAGTTAACATACACGTAAGTCTGAGCGCACCATACGCGCAGAATTAAATGGGTCCACGCAAGCTCATGCCACATAAAGACTTGGCTGTATAAACGGAGAGATATTTGCAGATGTGTATGTGAGTGATGTGGTAGCAAGCCTCCATCCAGATGTCTAACGTGGCCCAGTAAATTTAAAGAGACGTCAGGAATGTAAAACAGTGATGTGGTTATTCGTCTAATCTAAACGTCTGCTGTGTATGTTTTGATTTTTACCTCAAATCTGCTTGTGCACCGTTTCCCTTTTGAACAATGATCCTAATTTTAGAGATCGTCATCCAAGAGAAGGGAAAAGAATAGGGTGGACATCCTGATACGTATTCATTCTGTTTGTAGATGCCCTAGAAAAAAGAGCAAAACTACCTTACTGCCCAAAAGATACTCGTTAAAGCTTTAGTCAGAGATATGAAGTTGATATAAGCACAGCGAGTCACGTGTAATGAAGCTGTTCAGTGCTCAGCATGTTATCAGCCCATCAGGGCCTTACATGTTTGTTTCCTTTCACGCTACAGTTAATCATACTTGTACATCTACAGTTATTGCAGTTAATCCTATCAATAAATAAAGGCTCACACTTTAGTCAGTATTTAACCAAATACTGCAGCGCATATTTGGTGAACTGATCACAATCGGCACCCTGTAAATCTGGCTAATATTGTGCTGATAAATTCGTACAAACTCACCCCTGGATAATCTCTTGACTGCTTGCATATATGGGATGATACGTGGTTGATTTGCCGGTGTTAAACAACTTGAGCTTGCAGCCCACAACCAAGGCTGGATGCCAGATATTTTTAATCTATAATCCACCCCTACCTCTGTGGATTTCTGCTTAACATTGCCTCATAGCAGTTTGCTGTTACAGTTGTGTAGTTTTTCTCAGTATCTGCTCCTCATTGTTTGTAACTGTTATGCATATGTGTTGTGAAACCTGCAAGGTTGGCAAATTCAAGCAGAGAGAATATGATTCACATTGTTGCCGCAACTGTGTTTATGATAGCCAGGAATTGAACATGAGCCAGCGTGCTTTTTGTGACGGTGCGGTGAGATCAGGAGTGCCGTTATGGCGGAGCAGTCATGCTGATACACACAAATTCCCACATTTCAAGTTTAGGATTGTGGATTGTATCCGTGGGTTGTGGGTCTGCAGAGCTTGTGCAAGTGAATTTGTGACACGAATGACCTTTTTTTTTTTTTTTTTTTTTTTTTTTTTTTACAGTGTCACTTATTGGTCAGTTGCTTTGTACCATGAGGGTTGCCTTAATTCTAAACATCTTGTTAATCACTCCTGGTCATCTCATTTAAACAATCAGCCTATTGTGCAGATAAACCTACAAAAGCTCTACTAGGCAGCTTCAAATGACTTGCCAAATTATGTCACAGAGTCGGTGTTTGTCAGTTTCCTGTTAGGATTAAGTAATGACCAGCAGAGTCGCTCAATGATGAGATGACAGGAAGGGTTAATGACATTAACTGGAGGTGACAGGATCTAGCCTGGATTTTTAACATCCTGGAGTTGGGCTTCAGTAATTTCCCCATCTTCTGGGAGGTAGATCAAAAAAAAAAAAATTTATTTAGGATGCATACATGATATACAGATAAATTAGATTATATATTAAGTTCTGGTTTACTTTAAATTGCATTTTTAGTAAGGTTTTATGTTGTAATTTTTTTCAGTACATGAATACAGCATATGCTTGTGCTTTTCTATTTTATTTATATAAATTAAATAAAAATTTAGCTTTTTTTTTTTTTAGATAATAAAAGTATTGATACTCTTTCTGTGAGATGATTTGTTGCACTAATAAAGTACAAACAGTTTAAGATCTTGCTGAACACAATGTAGGTAAACTGGTTGTGTAATCCGTGTGGTCTTTAGCTTTACGAGAACATTGTAAGGCAACAGTGAAACTCTTGTACATCCATGGCGTTTGATTAATCATCCCTGTTTGTATGGGTGGTGGTCTGTTGACCTCCCAGTCATGCTATTGTTCAGCCACTTGTGTCTCCAGGCTCAGACTCAGAGACCACCTACAGGCTTAAATCCCTCATAGTTCCCTGCTGCCCTTGTTCTGTGTCTGACTGCCCCAATGATGACCTTTTTAGGGATTTAACTGGCAACTCAAAAGTTCCACATAGGATGCAATTGCCCATTTAAGTGGACAACAACAACATAAGACATTAATCAGCAACAGTTATCTTGGTTTTGGTTAACAGAATTTGTCTAGTTCTTTTTTTCCAATTCTTTTTATGCGTTTAGTTGATTCGCTGCTTAAAAGAATAAAACTTAAACGTATTGTATTTAATAAGATATTGAATCTGAAGTAGTAAAATCTGAGACCTATTCTCCATTTGTTTGGACAACAACAGCAGGGCTGTGGCACAAATTTGCGTAGCCTTGTGTTGCCATAGCTAATCGGTGTATGTACATTTTTTGCTCTTTAGTGAAGCACATTGGATTTTAAATTAAACAATTTTTCCCCCTGAAGTGCTGTTCACAAACTGGGTAGCAGTTAATAAGTACATCATATTTCAGCATATTTTCCACAAGTGCATTTTCCTTAAAATATGGCGCAGTTTAAGGGGAAATAAACAGGCTTTCCAACGGTATAAGATTTATTGCCAGGAAGCATTGTTACAACAAAGAAATACGAAACACACATGTCCTTACTTTTTGTGCAAAGTTTATATTTACACACATGCACAATTTGCGCACCAGGCCAATTCCTACTGGAGCAATGAGGATGAAAATGACTTTGAGTGGCTGTTTTCCTCTCTACTGGTTTCACATTTCCAAGGACACATGGAAGAAGACACCTTCCAGGTCTTAGGCTAATGGCCTTAGCAGCTTTTAGATGTACTGTACTACTCAGCACTTTGGATGGGGATGTGGCATGGTTGGTTGCGTTCTGTGATTAAATTAATTGCACAGACTCAAAGATTGAAATCAATGGAGCATAGGAGGAACTCAGAGTAATTCAGCAACATGAACTCGAGGCAATGCAGAGAAGCTTTTTAAACACCCATGCCCTGATGACTGTGACGACTGCGATGTCTTTTTGTTATAGCTCATGTCTAGGAGGAAGAAGGGGGGAGAGACCTTATTAGATTTGAACCCTTGCTGATTGACCAAATAATCTTCACGTGTCAAGAGAAATGCAATTCATAAACTTAGTTGAACCATTGAAGGCAGATGTTGGGACTTTCCTTTCCTCACTCCTTTGCCTGTAGGAGATGTAATCCTAGGAGAGTGTGTGCAGGAGCTGTGAGAAATGAGCTGGCAGACAAGAAATTCAGTAATAATGGTTTTCATTTCAAAGTATGACCTCTCTCGGGCTGAGCTTGAGTATAAGGTTTGTCTCTCAACGACGTGTCATATTTGTGTGTGTCACTGTGTTCAAAGTCTCTGTTATTGTTCTGTAAAGTAGATTCTGTAGGAGGAGGTTGATGTCTAGACAGGCTTCAGGCTTTGATTTTAGAATCTGGTGAACAGATCAAGGTTGAACAGCTGTAAGCATGTGTGTGATTGTCCATGTGAATTTAATATGCATTATTAATGTTGCAAAGAACCAGATGATGATTGCAGTAGCATATTTTCTGCAAGTAAGTGGGTGTGTGGGGTATTTTCATTCTTGTAATTATTACATTGCTTTTGAGTGGAATATCAACTTTCCTGGTACGGAGTGATTTTTATTTTTCCCCCCATTGCGCGGCTGGTCAGTCCAAATATAGGTCATGCCTCTTTTTAATTTAGTGGCCTTGGTTTGGCATTCTTAAGTGGGATGTAATACGGAGCCTTAGCCAGCTGAACTGAAGTCCTTGTGCTTTTACTGGCTTTTCTCAAAGCTTGCTAAGTGAATCCCTTTATCCTGGTTTATGAAAATCTGGCTCAGAGACAGTCATTCAAAATCAAACCTAATCATTCAAACAGATGGAATAGAACCTAACTTTATCTCCAGTTAGGAAACTTATTTTTTTTAAATTTTCATAAAAATGTATAAACCACAAATGAAAACTTATTTAAAACCTATTTGCCTTTAATATGTAGTGCACAGCAACATTTTTTCTTCTATCCTTCAAGCTTTAGATGTTACGTTGGAAAATAAGAGCACTTTTGTCCCCTGTTTGCCTCTGCTTTGGTTTGGGGTGTGGCGTAAAGGCTGGGAGCTCTATTTTGACTGTTCAAAGGGTAACAGAGGGCACCATTGATGCAGAGTGTGCCTAGCCCCAAAACTCTACAAGGTTCTTTGCAGACTAATACACGATAGGTTATCAGGCCTTCGTTTTTAAAGGTGATCTATAGGCTAGAGATTGCTTGAGAATATTTTCATACTCCTGGGCACATTTTTTCCTTTTTTTAAATTTTTTTTTTTAAAGCATTCAGTGTTTGAATTTGTAATCCAGGCTTCAGATGTTTTATCCATCAGCTAAACCTGAAAAAGCATGAGGGTGAAACCTTTGAAATTGCACGGCTGGCTCACTCACTCTGCTTTTCTTCAGAGCGAACTCGAAAAACAAACACAAACAGGACACACACTCGCCATCAAAAATGGAAAGAATTTGTCCATCCTTGTTATCTTTGGCTTTTGCCTCAAGATACTGATTGTTTTATTGCTTTATGCTAGAACTTGGTGAAAATATACAAATACAATACAAGTCTAAAATTTCCCATGTTCCTCCTTTTCAGCATCAGTCATGTGCAAATCAGTTTATTAGGGCATGTGCTTGTAGCTGCAGGGTAAATATGTTTTGTCATGCAGACTCACATGCTGGCTATTCTGAATAAATCCTGTTGTTGATGATAGTTTAATAGGTTGGTTTTTGAGCTCTCACACAGGTAACAGTCAGACATCACTTAAGGGAATATAATAAGGTTTGGAGTTGATTCATATTGATCTGTCTGGCTCAAGTCGTGAAATAAATGCTAAGCTTCTAAGCCTCATTTCTCCTTTGTTCTGTCTTGAAAACAATATTGTGCTTAAAGCAAGGAAATTGAAGAGTCTCTTAAAAAATTGACAGCTACCAGACAGCAAGATTGAGTTGCTAATCGGATTACCTGACTATACAACTAAGGACTTAAAAGCTTGATTTATATCCTGCACTGAATCCTGTGGAGGTTGCACTGTAGTGGTCGACATTGGCATTTGAATTGCTCTGCAATCATGACTCAGACAGATCTGATTATGTTGGGCTTGGAGCTAATAAATACTGAAAAGTAGTTACTTATATTAAAGTGCAAGAAAGATGGAAGAATTCAGAACCCATTGAGTCTATACAGATAAAGATACCATATAGGAAAATCGCCTGATTTTATTTTTTGTCTTTTTTTTTAAATATTTATTTAATATTTTCAGGGTTTATTAATGCTCCACTTATGCATAAAATGCATTTGTTGATCATATTGCCAGAAATATCAGTACATGTGTAGGCTTCTGTTAAGTAATGTAACACAGACTCATTGCCTTATGGTTCAGTCACACTCGAGTAAAAATAAGATGGCAATGATTGCAAAATGATTGTAAGGTGATCGCACAGGTTGCCTGGTGGAGACATATTTTATATATTTTATATATTTTGTCTTATATAGTTTATGTATTTTATATATATTTTATATATTTGTATTTATATATATTTTGTATATATTGTGTATTTTTATATATTTTGTATTTTATACATACATACAAAATATAATAAAATATACAAAATGCAAAATGTATAAAATACAAAATATAATATAAAATTTATATATTGTGTATTTTTTATATATATATATATATATATATATATGTGCACCAGTCATTCTTGTTTTTAACCCCACCCCCGGCCCATTTCGATCTTGTTGAACCTGTGACAGTTGTTGCAGAGATCATGTTACACTGTAGGTGACATAGCATTTACGCCATAGCTGTAACGTAAATTTAAAGCGGTACTATATGCAAAGCTTTAATTTGCATCATAATCTGTTGTTTGTTGTTAACTTGAGGATACTTGGAAAAAAGGAGCAACACACCAGATTGGAGTGAAACTTATTGAATAAAATAAAAACTTGACACACATTTTTCTGGTTTCACATTCATGTTGTTGATACTTGTCTGAAAACGGTGAAACACTGTACTTTTCTTGATCTGAAACAACCAAGAAGTATTCTAGTCAATGTCATCAGTGTCATTTATTGCCACTGGCTTTCCAAGCAGCTGTTTACTGTAAACAAACCTATATTTTGATAGATGTGTAAACAAACAAGCCCACTTTCTTTTTCTTTTTTTTAGCTTTTATGATGTTCAGTGTTGAGTGTTGTTCCCTTTCACACCCAGAACCTCACAGATCACATTAAATAATCACAGCCGTCACACACAGAGTGGGAACTGAACATTGGTTTACCAAAACAGCACCCTTCTCCTCTGTGTGCCTATAGGTCTGCAAGTGTTTGTGTTTGTGGATGTGCCTAGTAAGAGCATAACAGGAATTGTTAAATGTAGAGAAGGTTCCCATATGCTAAAAGGAAGATATTTATAGTTGTTGTTTTTAAGGGGAAGCTAAAAGCTAGGTTCTTCTTTTTCCATTGCTGAACTAGAGCACGTCCGTTACATCTTTGCTGGAGTTACTGAGAGTGACGTTTTAAGTGTTTCGTTCACCAGTTACATTTTTCTATAACACATTTGGGGGAAGTGCATTACTGGTCCACCGTGTCTTTGGAATGTCCAAAAACCCAATTTTCAGTAACACATTTACATAACCAATTCAGGTGGTTTACTGCTACAGAGCTGTTTACCAAATTACCGAATCAACAACAGAAACAATCAAGCCTAATTTGAATGACGAATCAAAGAGAACAATAATTGGTACAAATGACATCTGTGTCATTGTATAAAGTTTTCCACTTGGTGTGAAGCAGAGCCGTAGGGATGACTGGATGGAGGTTGGCGGGGTCGGGCTTCCCCAGTCCACCTGCCAACACCTTTTGAGATGAGCAGCAGGATCAACCCGTTGACTTGTTCTGCCTCAGGGCTCTGTTGTTAAAAGCACTCTAGCTGATGGATACCAGCAATGAACAAAAGAAACAGGGCACTAATGGTGTGCTTGCCTCCTCCTTCTCATGTAAATGATGATCTGTCCATCTGGCTATCAGTGATCAGTGGACCCTGACTGCTGCTCTTTTCATGGCAGGTTTTATTGCCAAGAGCAACAGTTACTGTTGATTTTTATTTTTATTTTTTTTTAAGGTGGAATTTGCATGTAACCAATTAAAATAGCTGCTCTCCAATTCTTCTGCAAGGCTGCACTGATAATAAACAAATTGCAATTAAGTCTTCATTAAAAGATAAAATTTCAAACCTTTTAATGGATTTGTATTCAGTTTGGTAAACTAAAGTTGAGATTTTTATTATTTTGTTTACTTGTTAGCTTATTGTTTTCTGCTCTTAAAATATTACTTTAGTTTGTATGTCCAATACGCTCAAAGAGTGACGTTGGTGTGCTCCTTGTTCTACAGAGTGCAAACCCCCTTTAGTGTTCCTACAGCTCTATTAGGCCCCTTTCAAACACAAGATATGAAACATTGCTGGCTTCATTCAGATGTGGCCACAATGGTGAAAGAGAGCCATCGTTCGTGAGGTGTAATGCATGCAGTTGATGTTTCTTTTTCTTGTTATTATTGTTGTTGTTAGACGTGTGTGTTCAAAGTAACATTATCTTCCTTTTTATCTGTGCTTCATATCCCTTTCCTCTCTCACGCAGACAGTGACGGCAGCAGAGAGAAACTATGAGCGAAACTGGCCTGCGCATTAATGACTGCAAAATGCATTAGACTGGATTTTTATTATACTTTGATGGATGGATGTGATTTTCCTGTCTGCCTTGGGAATTTTAGCTCCAGTTTTATCTCATGCAATCTTCCCCAGGGGTCAGCCGTAGGACCATTACTGTTTAACTCTTACCTGTTTTCAGTAGGTCAGCCTACCAAGAAAATTAGTATGTGTATACTATATATAGTATACTATAAGATGTTGATACACTTACATATCTGCCTGTCTTCAGATGATTTTTATAGCTAGATTGATACACTGTCAGATTACATAAAGAATCCTCATAACTGGTTGATTTCCAGAGACCCATCAGTAAAGTTTGTACAGAGAAACTCCACCCACTGGTGATCTGGTGTTAAAGTGGTGTGTGTGTGTGTGTGTGTGTGTGTGTGTGTGTGTTTTAGATGTGAGAGGAAGCGTGGTCCTTCCCATTGTTGGTGGTTATAACCTTTTCAACTTCATAATCTCTGCAGGTTTTCAGCAGTGTGTGTGTTTACACGCATGCTCCTGAAAATTTACTGTACCACGTGCCTCAGACACTTGAGCATGGGGAGAATAAACCCATCTCCTCGTTTCTATGGTAACACTCCATGTCTGCAGAATGGGTGTGATTCAGGCTTTCAAGGCTCAGGCAGCATGTGTACATGGGCTCTCTCACACACACACACACACACACACACACACACACACACACACACACACACACACACACACACACACACACACACTGCACAATTAGTCCCCTGTTACAGCTCTGCCAGTAGCGGAACTTGTGCTTGGGTGGAGAGAAGGTGTGAGCATTGGGAGGGCTACTTTAACAAAGAGGACTCCTGTGAGACCAAAGACAGCCAGGCACAAGTTCCGCACAACCTTTCTACTGACAACACTGAAACACAAACCTGCATACATACTGTAATGTGTATTGTTGCATGGCTTTTGCAGCTCTAGGTGCAAACATCTGCCAGGTTGCTGGTGGATCTGCGAGATGTTCTCTCCATTCACAGCAGATGTCCATTCACATCCATTAAGCTTTAGATAATAGAGAAGACTGCATATCTCAAAAATGTCTCATGATTTGCTCTATATTTTCCAATATATATGCTCGGGTTTAGCTTAGGTTTCAGCTGAGGATGTCTTAGATGACCTATCAGAGGAAACATCTCAATAGTACAAGAAGAGAGAGGAAGTTCAATATGTTTTTTAAATATCTCCACATACTACATAATGACAACTCTTTGTGTGCAGACAGAAAATATTGAGAGAGTAAATTCCAATCCTTAGGTGGATACATTGGGGGTGTGTGTGGATAAGCTTCCATTTAACCTGTACCTCATTTTATCAGCCTGTCTAAATATCTCTGTGGGATGCAAGAGGAGCCAGTATTGAGAAGCTGTGGATCCTGATGGAATCAATAACACAGCAATATAGTGTCAGGAAAGGGGGATGGTGGGGTAAGGAAAGATGAGAAAGGAGGAGGAGGAGCAGCCCAGCCCTGCGTGCCTGGAGTGAAAAGTGATGGAATCAAAGCTGCAGCTCTTTTTCTTTCATTTCTCCCTCTATTTGAAATTTTCTCCATCCATTTCTCCCCCTCCTCATCACACATGCCTCCTCACTGTCTGAATAATGCCTTTTTTAAGTTTAAATGATTGGCTAGTCCACATCCCCCATGTGTGAAATGGAAATGATTAGAGATATGGAGTATTGGAGGCTGTCATATTGATTTAGCCAAGGACATTTCTGCTGTCACAGCTACAGTAAAGCAGTGAAAGCTTTCCATTTGAAATTTTGTGTGTGCGCGTGCACATGCATGCCTCACAGTGTTTGTAGCACATTGCCATGACATGCTCAGTGTGGTGGCTGGTCTCTCTCCTGCAATGTCCATCATGTTTTATGTATGTGAGCTAAGCCTTTTCCAGCTAATCCAAGGCTCACATTAGGCTACTGTAGTTTAGTTTTGTTATTAGCCTCAAGCTAATCCTCAAAGCATGTTATTACCCATGCCTATAACCTCCTTTGTCAGAACCCTATAGTTTGTTAGGTACCCTACACTACCTTGCGCACCCTGGTTAAGAGAGACCGTACCATGGTGTGGCACGATGAACATCTACCACACATTTAGTCTGCATCAATCCAGTAAAGCTACAGTCTGTTTTCTAAAAGTTACAAAGTCAGATGCAGACTTCTTACTAAAGAGAAGATGTAGTGTATGGTGTCTTGTGTTTTTTTTTTTTTTTTTTTTTCTCCATAAAGCTCCAAGCTAACACCCAGACAGATCACAAGATCAAAGACTATAAAGTGTTGTTCAGTTTCAGTAGGGGAAGAACAGAAGGGAAAACTGTCCGCACTGTGGATCATTCTTTTGTGAAGTCTTTAACAAAGCGGAAGAGGAAGTTGGTTGATGAATCAGTGAATGAATCAGCTGTGGTGCCAAATCACAACATAAGTCATGCAGAAGCATATCAAACTACAATGCAGGTCATGCACTGACACAAATCCATTACTATAAGCAGTTTTTTTTTTTTGCCAGAAAAGCAAGACACACTCAATTAATATAGCACTATCAAGGTGCTATAACACAAGTTGTGTGGCACAAGTTGGCATTGATAGAACTGTATGGATCAGCTCTTCGCGCATAGTGGATGACAGGAGAAAGAAATACACACTAGCTTTTATTTACCACTTCCAGAATATAGTAACTAGGCTACACTAGCAAGAGAGTTCCAAATCATACTCATTCACATGCAATGATTGACTTGGATTACTGTAATCAGAATTAGGGGGCGTAAGTGGGCAGATAACAGCTGAGCAAGTAAAACTATTAGAACATCTACCCGCTTCTTTATTCCATTTTTAAACTTCTCCACAAATGAGCAATGGGATTAGGCTAATAAAATACTCTAACAATATAATGGTATAAAACCTGGGTCCTTAAGCAAGATTGAACACTGTGCTTGTAATATCCCGGCAGACACCCTGAGAGTTTGCCTTTGCAGGTGAAAAGATATACTTGCAGCATCAACATAAGTGTTAAACTCTCTTGTCATTACTTTGTATGGGTGGCATGAAAAGAGTATGACAGAAAGCACAGTTTGATGTGTCTTGCTTGCAAAGCAAACACATGCTACCATGGAAGAGGACAGGTGTGGGTATGAATAGATGAGGAGCAGTGGTCTGCAGTGGGACAGGTGGTTGTGGGAGGAGAAGTGTGTGTTTGTCAATCTAATGATCCAACTTGATCGCTTATGGGTTTTTTTCTTGCAAAGGTTCAATTGGCACTACAAAAATCATGTTCTGCTGGTGGTGGTTCCTCATCAGAAAGGCCCAAGAAGTTTTAAACTTGAGTCTGCTGTCCACAGCAGCAAAGACTAAAGAATTTTCCCCTGGTTGAGTTTGTGGTATCGTATTAAACAATAAAGGAGTCAGTCTGATGTGTTGCTTTGTGTGTGCGCTTATTCACTTTAAATAATACAGAAGAGATGATAAAGCCGAGCGCCCAAAATGTCCTCAGATTTTAGAGTGTGGCTCTAGGCGCTGTAGTTTCCTTTGATGCACATTTTGGCTTCTATCTTTGCCTTTTTAAAGTCTGGTTAATTTTGCCCAAAGCGGCTGTCATGAGTTCTACGTGGTGAATTGGCTGTCAGGCACACCAAATGCCTCTCTGTGAGACACCAACTGTGGGAGTCTGAGATACACTGATTATTCTGTCTGACGCTTGTTGAGTCAATCTGTGTCAGGCTTCAGATGTTATGGCCATTTGGACATACTGGCCTGGAACAGCCAGACATTAGTCATTGTTATTGTCAGTTCTATTTTATCATTGTTATCAGTGTTGTATTTGCCGTCACCATATTTGTTGATTGCCAACTATGCATTTGTAAAATGCTGTAAGATTTATTGCTATTTACCAAAACACATGAAGATAGAATTTCTGAAAATTTATGTTGGCCTTTCTGGAAATTGCTTTAGAATTACACGATAACTCATCTCCCTCCTCTCAGACACCATTGTAGAGAGAGGGGGAGAGACAGAGCAGCTAGGGTCACTGCTCTTATCACCGCTGGGATGAAACCATGGCAACAATGCTTCAGACCTAATAACCATTGCTGCCCATTACTGCGACCCCTAGCCTCCTTTACCCCAGCTTATGGACGCCTCTCTCTGTGCGTATATCTTAGTCAAATTTAAATTTTTTGTTTTTTGTTTGTTTTGGTTTTTGTGTATTTGAAAGTGTAGTGATGATTTAAAGTGAGTCTGGGATTGAGATCACAAAATATTCAAAATAAATATTTCAGGAACATCATGAATTGATTCATTTGAAGTATTAATGATCCTTCTGCAGGTTCGTGTCCTCCAGATAGATTTAGTTAAATAAACGCTTCCTTTCTTGGCTCATGACGGAACTTAACAGGGGGAAAAAAGAATTTTTTTTATTGTTATTATCTTGGTTTTGTTTACATTAATGCTGTAACAATTCTCCAAATCAACATTTTAGGGTCTTATCCCAGTTTTTCCTTTATGGGGAATTTCTTCATAAACTCTTTATAGCCTCCTTTACTCTGATATATTTCTAGTCCACTCATTACCCGAACAATCGTTAAACACAGGCATCAGCAAATCCACGTGGGTATCACAGTGCATGAAGGTGGAACTGCTGTTATTTGTATCTTGATTTCTGTCTCTTTTAGAATTGTTGCAGCCTTAAACATCGGAAGGCAAAATCATAAATATAATTAATTGCTCGGCCCGCGCATCTTGTTGCAGCTCCTTATTTGTCAATCTTTCAGTCTGTTCAGTTATCTGTTTAAAACCAGATGTGAGACATGCACTGAATATCTGTCACCTCATCCTCTACGTGTTCCTGTGTAAACCGGTGGTTTTCTCTCTGCAAACCAAACAGCTGACAAAGGTTGTCAGAGCTTTTCCTACTGCTGCAAGCGTCTGATAAGGAGGATAGAGCTGAAATTGTGTTTGCAACTTACTGAATAAATTTCACTTGACATGGACAAATACTGGCCCATGCATGTTCCTCAAACTGCAGTTATGTGTACAAACATTTTTATGGAAATGGGAGCAGCTGCATCGTGATTTCGAGGGAAATCATGAATGGGGGGGGGGATACAGATTTGACATGAGGAGGAGCAAGAAAACATTTAGAAATTTCTGGTGTTTGTGTATATACATGTAATGTTGGCCATACCGTTGTAATTATTACCACCCTTCTTTTAAAGAAATCTTGTTCAGAAAAGGGAACCTATTAGTGAAAAAGATAATGTGGCAAAAAGCTGGTTTGTAACACCTGTTATTTTATTCCTGCATCACTTTCTAATGTATAGTGGGTGATGTAGAAGTTATACAAGGGATACAGTTTGAATTCATCAGCTCTCCATCAACCTAGCTGGTTGATTATTTTGGATATGTTTCAAAGCAGCAACAGATGTGGTTCTATTTTTAAGCCAGTCGAACCCACCAAGTGATGTCAGATTTCCTGCACCTTTTTTTTTTTTTTTTTTTTTTTATCCCTTTACACTTACACATGACATTATGGAGTCTGTATAGAGCAGTTAATTACTGCGTGAGCAGAACTTCTACAAAAGCCCTTACTTATATTAGCCTTGTTTTAATGGCTTCAGCAGTGCACTGCACAGAATAGTGAAAGTGTCGGGTCAGATGAGTTCAAGTTGCTCTCTGTCAGGTACATATGGAATATTCAAGTTAGCTGACCTCCATGTCTGTTCTTTTTAAAGAAGCCACCTCTTCCTTTTCATCATACTGCAATACTGGTTTGGAGTTAGTTCATACTGCTCTAAAAGTTTGGACTTTCATTTATTGTTTTTTTTTTGGGGGGGGGGGGGGTGCCCGTGACATATCTACAAAGCCCACGTCAAAATAAATTATTGTCTACCACAGAAAACGCTACTCATGAAGTATCTGAATCACCACCTTGGGGTCCGGCCTTTTCTTTTCTTCTTTGTATCGCCAGGTAATTCATTTACATAATGACCCCAAGAAGAGAACAAGCATCCTACAGCCCAACCTTTTTATTTTTATACAGTAGCTTAAGCTGCACCTACTGAGTCTTCAAGCATGTCTGGTATCTGACCTAAAAACAGGTCATTTTTATCCTGCTGTTAGGCAATATCATGATACCCTAAGATCTGATATAGATAAGAACCTTCAGGAGCCAAAGATGAACCTATGTGCCATTTCTAGGAGGAGTTGGTGGACAAACAAAGACAGAGATTTCATGTAACATTCCGACAAAAACAACAGGAAAATACTCAGTGTTGGTGTGTTGCATGGCTATTGTGTCTATAATTACATGCCCAGTGGCCAGAGCGATGTCGAAATTTTAACAAAAGTGGCCCATCAGAAATTGAGTAAACTTTAAGACCAATTTGAAACCAGTAAACAAGGACTGAGTGTGGGTTAGTTTGTTTCCATGTTGCCTTTTTTGCTGCAGTGCAGCCTAATCACTGCATTTCTTACTGACATCCTATAATAATGTCCACAGCGTAAGTCTTTGAAATGGAAACATTGTGGATTGTACAATACAGTGACAGATTCTCATTTTGGGCCTGATTCTGGTTCAGATTTATACAGTAAAACTCTGGGGATTTACTATCAGCTGATGGTTATACCTGTGCTCATAGAACCTGGGGTTACGGTTTGTTTGCCTGGGGTTACCAGTGGTCTTTTGCCTTGTTTTTCGCTCTAACCAAACAGAGCTTTCCCGAAAGGTGGTCTTAAAGAGACATGGTCTAAAATGCAGAGAGTGAAAGCAGCAATGCAAAATATGAGTAAAAAAAATAATGTGTTTATTGTTAGGACCCCTAAAATAAAATTTATATGGCCTTCTTAATGAGTGGAGGGACACGCATATACTGTAACTATTAGGCACCCTATGATGAGTAATTTGTTATTGCTAGCTTGTTTGTATACTGTTGCCACACCCTTAATTTGACTAAAATGAAAACATCAACACCATTATTGTCAGTTTGTGCATATGCACACATTGGTGCACGTATATCTACCAGAGTGCCATTTGTACTTTGTGTTTCATTTTGGTTATGATGATTGACATGTGAATGGAGGGGGCCCTGCAGCATAAACCACATCAGCCATTTAACCCACATACACACCACTGCATCATCTCACACATACAGTACCAAAACAGTGACCACCAGTGCACAAAATCTCACTGTTATCCAGTGTATAACACCAGTACTGTTGGCTTTTGTTACACCTCTCTCTCTAAATTATGCTTAATCTGATTGTTTTCTTGGAAGAATGTTACAGTCTGTTATTGATATTGCATACTGGCTTTCACACTGTCAAATCTCTGGTGACTGTACTTGTACTATTTCAGTTATTGCTGTGTATTGCCAAAATATTACTTCCAAAAAATGTCTTGGATGGTAGTAATGCTCTAACAGACAAATATAAGGCTGCTGAAGCTTTTTTTTTTTTTTTTAGCATTCAATCCTCAAGAACTCTCACAAATTGAATTATTTGGCTTTTGTTTAGAATTGTGTCACTTCAGTCTCTTTTCCACAATTATTTTTAAAACCAAAATATTTGACATTGCACTCCCTTCCTGAACATTTTTTTTCTTTTCTTTGTGTGGCAGGAGTGTCTCCAGCAGCTGGTGATGATGCCTTTACCAAATGTCCTGATATTGGGCCGGAACCCCCTCTCTGGTAAGTGCCAGCGTAGTAAACAGTACAGCGTCATTATACAGACTGGCAGGTTGACCCGTGCTGTGCCGGTTTTTATTTTACTCTAGCTGAGTGACATCGGCAGTAAGTGCATTGCAGGCAGTTCACTAAGAGGACATTCAACATTGTAAAGCTCCCACAACTTCATCAGAATGCAAATTTAATCCTGTTAAAATTATCCGGTGCTTTGATGTTTCAGATGCATTTCTTTCTGTTTGCTTTCTGTTTTATTTTTTTATTTCTTTTTCTGCACAATAACGAGCTGCTGACCGTCATTCATAACCTCTCGAAACTCATAATTTTTCTTTCATTTTCTTCTGTTGCGCTTGATTGTTGCAGTGATGTGAAAGCAGTAGTTTTCACCACGGCCACATCTGTGGGGTTCTATTATCCAAAGTGTTAAATTCATTTAACCATTTGGCCTCAAAGCTTTAACCTGGTGCGCCCAGCTGTGCAATTTGATATGTCTTAGCAGCCTTAAAAGCAACAGTAGTGCAGAGTCAAGTGTTTGAATGGCATGAAAATATTTTTGTGTAGCTTAATCTATGTAGCCCCAAATGCCAGCTGTTGCTTCAATATGAACTTGAGAAAACCACTGAGGAGACTGTTACTACCAGCGGGTCATTTAGGATTGTGGTACACTGGTTGCAGAAATAGGTTTGCATGAATAAAAGGAGAACTATGTAATGGGGATAAAAATGTTTTTCAGTCAGTGTGGATCAGTAGAACCATCGTAAGGTCATTGGATTGGTTGCTGTACACTGGGAAAATGGTGTAGACACAAAGGTTTAGAGCTTTTCTGTACATGTCTGCAACTGCAATCATCAGCTCTTCAGAGTATATTGTTTCCAGGTTCAGGTCACAGATCTTGCTGAAAGATATCTGTACCCATTTAAGTCCCTGTCCTCCCCCAGCTGCCTTATACTTTCACCACAGCTGTTTCTGTTGTTTTTGGATTTTCATCGCTTTTCAGTGGTCGCAGTTACCTTTTTAATTTTCATACGCCCCTACTAGCATGGAAGGTAAATAAACCAACAATAAGAGGCTGCAGGGAGTGCATACACATTTGTGCGTATGGAACATCTGCACCATATTTCATAACTCTGATTTTTATTTCATTTTTGGTGTTTTATTAATCCCTGTCTACTGTTAGTTTGAATATGTCACTGCCATTTTCACAGCACTTTTAAAGTCTTTCAAATATACAGGCTCACACAGCAGCCTTACAAAGAGCTGAAGGAAATATTAAGTGGGTACTGAGGTCGACCCACCCTAACAGAGTGAAGCTCCATGCAGTGGGGCCAGACCAAGCAGAAAGACTTCATTCCTCAAGGACTCTTTTGCTCTTTACCCTCAAGCTCATCAGATAATCAGTTAGCAAGGCAGCAGCCAGTCAGACCAGCACTGGCTGTGGAGTCTGGCTCTCTGGTGTAGTGACTGCCACCTGAAAGTCATTGGCCATGTGGCTTTTATTATGCTCCCATTAGGGGGCAGGGGACAGCTCTGCATGTGTGTGAGTGCATACATGTGTGTTTGGTGGCTGGGGGAGGGGTGTCTTCACAACAGAGAACAGTGGGAATGCACTGTAGTTACCCCCCCCCCCCCAACCTCAAGGCTCTGCTTTAACCCTAGCTCCCCTTTTATAAACATGCACAGTTATATGGACAAACACTCTCTTGTGCATGCAAGTAGTGTCTGTCTGTCAGTATGGTTATGTCAGAACACACGTACAGAGTACCTCCACTGTTTAGTCTGGCTTAATGTCTGTGAATTATCATCAGTGGTGTGTTGACTAATGTGTAATTTGAGTGGGGTTATAGTTGTTTACAAAATGCACCAAAACAACAAATCCTCTCTTTTCATCACTCCTGCTGATGGAAAACACTGCACACTGACAGCAACCAAAAATAAATTTGATGGTGTGTTTAGAACGATTTCGAAGGGAACGTTCACCTTGTGGAACGATCACTGGTGTGTTTTTCAACCGTTTCTAAGCCCTGAAGTATTCACCCATCAAAAAAAGGAAAAAAAAAAAAATCACAGAAGAACTGCTTCCTTCTAAAATATAACCATGCTAGAATCATTTGCTAGTAGCATCTTTAAAGAATTTACCAGTAAGTCATAGTGCTTTGGCAGTCCTCGTTGTATACGATACCTCAATATTTGTTTCGGTGAAGCTGAAACATTTTCAGTTTGTAGGGATGTGTGTATGCCTCTGTTTGCATCACCCACTATGAATTTGTGTGAATTTCCCGTCTTTGCATAGACTTGAAATGTAATGTTGTCATGTGAGAACTTTGCTTCACCTTTGGTCTGAGCACACGATCACATGCAAAAATGCCTTTAAATATTTCTTTTGAATAAATACGCTTTAGCATGGGGATGACACTGATCAAAACTTGCTTTTGATGATATTCATGATGAACAGCAACAACAGGAAAGACGACTGCTTGCTACTGAAATAAAACGAAAATGTGTGAAATTGCGCTGCCTATTTTTACCATGTTGTAGTCACTTGTGCCTCTATAAACAGAGTAGATGGAGAGGAGACCAGCTTTGGGTTAGCTTTGAAAGCTGGGAGATTGATGGATGTTAATATAACTGGGTAAAATATGCCTGAGTAAAATCTATGTGCAGGAAATGCTGGATAAAGCACAAATGCTCTAAAATGATCTCTAAGTAAGGTTCAGCCAGCAGCTCTGCCCCGTCCTCTGCTCCGCTCCAGTGAGATGGGTTGAATACACTCTGGCATCTTGTCAAAGCAATATCACATTGCATGTACCAGCATTATCACTGATATGCACGTCATTGGGTCCTGACAGAGATTGCATGTACAGGGAAGTACACAGTTTTTTTTTCTCATAATTCACTCACATCCTCCCACACAGACTGCAGTGGCATTACAGGAAGAAGGGTTGGTCACCATCCTTTTGACCTCTTGTTTCCTGCCTGGAGGATAAAACTAGGAAGAGGGGAAAGGAGGTGAAAAAGGAAGCCTTGATGAGTGTGCTCAGACTCAAAAGGTGCAGATCATCTATAACAATGTTAAAGGAAGGAAGGAAAGATGGGTGGATGTGTGTTGCAGACAGTAAATAGGTGGAGGAAGTGAGTGATAGAGGAATAAAAGATGGGGCTAGCTAGCAGAGAGAAGGGTACCTCTTTGCTGTTGTTGCTGGAGGGAGATTTCTTTTCTATTTTCAACCTTGCCTCTTTGCCTTCCTCCTGCTCTCTGTCTCTTTTGGTTTCTCTGTTTCCATATTCTTCCCTCGTGTTTGTGTTGCTTGTGCTCTGTGGTGCTTTCCCTCTTTTGTCTCTTTTCCTTTCATCTCTGCCTCTCACCGTTTCTCCCTCTTGTTCTCTCTATCTTTCCGTTTCTCTCTCTCACTGATGGTATAAATTATTTATCCTGTGAGGCCCCTTATCTTTCCTCGGTTGCTCCAGTAGATTTGCTGAGCTTAAATCCCTTCCCTGACTAGAATACGTTCCTATGGCTCTAATAGACTATTGTTAAGCCCCGTAGCTCTGAGAATTTGTGTTTTATCTACCGTCACCCTCCTCGGCCCAAATTCACTCATTTTCTTTACACGCTTCATATCGAATGTGCTGATGATGAATTCTTACTACTTTTTATTTTTCTTTTCAGTGTTGAGAGACTGACTAAGCACTTTTCAATATTCACACTTAAAACAGAACAAAAGTCCTTGTTTGATTTTAGTACTTTCTAGAAAATATTATTTAGAATTAAGAAATGTATTAAGTAATGAATTATAAGTAATGGAATTTTGGGTTTTTTTTCAGAAACTGACGGGTAACATGTAATGAAAAACGTCTTCAGTTGATCTTTTTCTGAATTGTGTCCCAGTTAAAACCACGAGGTCGTGCCGTGTCTGGGTACATGCTCAGTGGATTTGTGAAAGCTTAGTGATGTTCACGTGGAAAGTGTGGATAAATCTATTTACATAGGTTAAGGTTTGGAATTCTCTCTCTATGTTGTTACTTTCAAAACACCTGACCTTGTTATCCCAAAGCCAATATGTTATTATGACCGTTATGCTCGCTCTCTCTACCTCAGTAGCTTGCAGTGCAGTGGTCTCTTTATTTGATTTGTCTCTTTGATTGATTTGTCTAGCTGTGGTGTTTGACCCGAAAAGGCTAGAAAGTTTCCCTCTGAGCTGTCAACAACCGGCCTTTTCCTGCACTGCAGTTCAGCTCAAATTCATTTACAACAGAATTTCCATATAATGACTGAAACATTTAAAAATTCACCAGTCTTAAATCCCATAATCTAAAGCTATTTTTCCACACGTGATATATTGTAACACAAATGTTACGACAATCAGGTCAGAACACGAGATATGTTTTCACTGTTAGAAGTACTCCAGTCAGTTTAGGCAAGGATGCTGAGGCAGAGCATTCTGGAGGCAGGATCCATAGTGAACACTTGCTAGCACCATGTCTTTGACCTAAACTGCAGTGGTAATTCTCATGAGTATAGTTTTGGTATTCCATTTAAAAGCAGCATGTGCTGAACCACTTGGTCGAACAAATGGCCCCAAATTTGCGCTGCGTCGGCTGCTGTGCTCTGCCTGTACCATGCTTTTGGTTTTTTGCAGCTGCTTATGGTGTTTGTGTGTATTATATTCCTCCGCTGTCGTTCTGCGTTTCTATTGGTTGCGCAAATGTATGTTGCAATACGCCACAGAGTGGGTTTCAGAGGTGCTGTCGATGCATTGTCAAAATGTGAAACGCCCTTAAGTTGTTGCTTTCCAAGTTTGTTTTTCTTTTCCTTCATTTGCTATTCAGTAATTTATGAAGTTATTTCCGTACTTATTCATCTCATTCTAATCTCCTTTTTAAATATTTTTTATTTGGAAAGTCCCACGAAGATTAAAGTTGTCTACAAAAACTGTCATTGTGTATGCCTGCTGTTTAGCTGCTCATGCTGTGATGACTGGCCCATAAAACAGACCACCCTACATAGAAAACGTGCTGTCACTAATCT
Source organism: Cichlasoma orientale (assembly GCA_034780415.1). Classification (NCBI taxonomy): domain Eukaryota; kingdom Metazoa; phylum Chordata; class Actinopteri; order Cichliformes; family Cichlidae; genus Cichlasoma; species Cichlasoma orientale. Next base: position 276,001 of record JAVDPK010001049.1, on the reverse strand, counting down.
GGATTTATTATCGTTTTAGCAGGACAGTGTTAGCACTTGCTACCCGCCCCCTCGCCTCCCGGGCCGCAGGATGAGCTGGCTTATCACACACACACACACCCCCGATTAAGAAATGGGGAAACGCACAGTCTTAGAATAGAGACACAGATGCACCCAACTAGCCTTTGCTATACCCACTCAGTGTGTGACGCACACACAAACACAAACATGCACCACCTGGTTTGCTGTTGTTCAGTCCCAGATCGCACAGATGAGCTCAGGCCTGTTGAGCAGGCAAGCAGCTGTTTGTGGGTTTCTGACACTATGTCCTGACATGTGGAAGAATACTGGGTGTTCACTCTGCCAGCCCACTGCACTGTGGAAAATATCGTGCCACTGTAACTAGAGGAAGGATTTTATAAGGAGAAACTGGAACAACCCACGAATTTAAGCTTATTGGAAGTAAATGTGGGAAAGCGTTTTTTTCCTGCCTTAAAACGAGGTGAAGCTGGTGTTTCAACCCAAACCTGCTACATCTAGATCCTTACCAGAAATCTGACTGTGTGAAACTCTGTCTGCCAAGGACACACAAGCTATAACCAAGATCATTTTATAACTAATTGAAAAAAAAAAATCAAAGTTTGCACAGCTTGATTGTCAATTAGTTATTGGCATACGTCGTGTAATCAGTCTGAGCTTGTGGTGGCGAAGTGGCTGAGGTAGATCTTCCACTGCCATCAACAAAGCATCAATCGGTAGACTTATTAAGCAACCTGAGTGTTTCTACTTCTTAATAAGCCACAAAAGCCGATTAAACACAAAAGCCAGACGAGTCACAACTGTAACAAGTCACATGATAACAAATTATCTTTGTTTGGTTTTGACAGGAATTTTGTTTGGGTTTTTAATGCAGACATATTTCACCTAGAGTCATAATAATCTGTTGGCATTATGTTTTGTTCCTTCAGAGCAAGGTCTAGAAGAGATGAAGAAACTGTTGCTGCTGCTACTGGGCTGTGCTGTCCAGGTAAGAGCTCTCTGTGGTCCACCTTAACACTTCACTCATGTGCATGTAAATTCAGGTTTCGTGCTGCGGGAACCAAGTGAGTTCATAACTGACAACAATCAACTTAAGATTTGATTGCTAGTGGTTATATTATTATAATTTAATTCACAATCCACAAATCTAATTTGGAAGAAGTCTGTTTAGTTCAGCTTCCCTTGATTTACTTTGTTCCCTTTGAATGAATTAGCTTTAACTCTATCACACAGCTAATGCTGTGTAATGAATGACAATGCAGATCTTTTTCCTGTCTTATGACAAAGCCTACATTCATCCCTTACTCACTGCATGTCAGACACAGCCAGTGACCTTTCACCAACTCTATTGTTTTGCGCAAACGACGCTGCACCTGTGTCCATGCACTTAACTCCAACTTGATAATGAGCCTGCTAAAAGGCTGCATTAAAACACAATTATGCCTAGTTAATAATCAGAATTATTATGCTGTAAAACTGTGAAAATCCATCCTCTTCCACTTGTCCCATTCAAGAGCCTATTCCAGCTGTCATAAGGAAATTATATCCTCTGTAAATTATTGTTGTCTTCTGATTTAAAAGAGAGACTTTCATTAAAGATTTAATTACATTCAGTAAATAAATTGCACTCCTGTTCTGCTAACTGCCTCTTGACCACCCCAAATGAGCCCTTTCAGTTCTGTAATGTCTCAAATGTCATGCTCTACTTCCCTCCATTGAAGATTCAGAGATTTAACCCTTACCCCTGTCACCTCCTCTCTCTGTTCACAGTGCGAGAAAAAGGAAGAGTATATTGAGCGTATCCAGATTTTGGACTTTGACACCAAAGCTGCCATAGCATCCCACATCCAAGAGGTATTGTTCCTCCACAGCAAACAAAACAGAGAAAATGTTAATATTTTGCTTCTTACCTTTCAGTGAGTTTTGAAATTTAGACTAAAAGTTTACTGACAACATGGTGTTGGTGATTTTTAGGTGACTCATAACCAGGAAAATGTAGTGGACCTGCAGTGGTTGGAAAGTGGGGAAATGCCTCCAGAGGATTTGGATGGTCTCTCCAGAAACCTGGCGTTCCACCTCAAGCGTCTGGTGGATGAAAGGGACACGCAGCTGGAGGTAATGACACACTGTATACTGTGCACGTGTGTGAATATATTACAAAGTGCAATAAACGGTGCAGAGCAAAGTACAAAGAAGTGTAGAAATTTAGTTAGTTTTTAAAATTCTCTCTGTGCTGTTGGGGGGAGATTTGGTGACGAAAACTTTAAATCATTTTCTAGCAGGCTTGCGTGGATTTTTTGTTACCACACGAGAGAAACCTCAGGAAGGAAGGGTTGAAACTGTTAACTGTCTCATGGATGGAGGGTGTGTGTTTGACTTTGACTGTGTGCGTCATTGAGTTTCCAACCCATGGGGTGCAGATCCCAGTGACAGATACAGCTGATTGTGTGTGTGTGTGTGTGTGTGTGTGTGTGTGTGTTATTAAATGTGTTTCGGGGGTTCTAATAGCCTCCAGATTATCACTGTAGTCCAGCCGCTTTCAATTAAAATCCCATTTCCTGTAGGGGCAGTAGATCTAACTGGGCTGTACGTGGGACTGTGTGCACTTTTTATTCTGTTGCCTCCGTTCTAGTGTTTGGGTGGTTGGAGTGCTTCCGTTGAATCAATGGATTTCCTATTCTCTTTGCTTTTCCCTCTTAACATTTACACAACACCTCACCTGTCTCTGTTTTCCTGCTCCCGTGCAGACTATAGTGGAGCTTACCCAGGAGAGAGACTGCGTGCAGCTCTCGCCACTGGCTCCCTGTCCAACCCATTCTCCCAGTGATTCTCCCAGCATGAGGAGGACAGAAAGCCGACAGCACCTCTCTGTGGAGTTGGCTGATGCCAAGGCCAAGATCAGACGCCTTCGGCAGGAACTGTGAGTGCAACAGCCGCCTTAGCTATTTAAATGATAATCTAAATTAGGCATAGGGAGCAGAAAATAGAAGCTGAAGGTGTAAACAGTGGAAATAACTCATTCAACTGAAGTTCAAGAACTTCACACAGGAAAGGTCCTCAAAAAAGACAAAGCATGCTTGTGCTAATTTTGTTTGCTGCTGTTGCTCTTTTTGTCACAAATGTGATCTGAACTGGGCAGATGAAATATAGCACCAAGGCCATTATTTGTTCGTGATGAGGTTCTCCTTGATCAGCAGTCGGCTTCATATTGAGGTAAAAATACAGTTTAACACGATATTCATCCAAAGAGTCCAGCAGTCTGTTTCCTCTCAGCCTACCTATCAATCATGAGCCTCTGCTGTTGCGATGATCCACACACACAAAAGAAGTAAACCCACTCTCTCAAACCTTAAAGAGGCCTTTTAAATAATTTGGTCTATGAATAATAGAGCTTCCTTCCTGAAGTGCTGTTATCTCCCACTACACAAAGGCTTAATGGCCAACATGGATCAGTTAGAAGAGAAAGGGAACCACATCATGTGTTTGCTTTGCACTTCAAGGAGAAGTATTTCAGTGTTGCACAAACTCACTTTACTGGCATCTACCGTAACAGATTTGCTCACTTCAGAAAGGTTTTGGACTCAAGTTGCATCTAATATACGGGGTAATGCAGACTCTACCCTTTTGTGCTTAGTTTCGTAGTTTACCTCAAAGGCTCATTTTGAGTCAGAAAAAAAATCCAGAGAACTGCTCAAATTTGTAGAAAGAAATGACGTTAAATCTACCAGTTAAAACTTAATTTACATGTATACAACTCCATAACAAATGGCACACATTACAGGATTATTATTGCAGTGTGAGCTGTTGTCCATATTATTTTTTAAATGTCAACTATCTTTCATTTAGCACGTAAGGATAAGCGGAAGCGGATGGATGGATGGATGGATGGATGGATGGATTTCACAGATTTGAAATTGGGAGATGAGTTAAATGAGCGACTAGTTGATTAGATAGTTAAATGTTGCTGCTCGTGCTCGTCAACATCACAAATACTAGATGGGTAAACAAAAGAGCTAAGAGGTTATGCAGCTACCCGCCACTAGCTGGGACTGCAACTCAGAAGTCAGCAGGACCCAGTTCCTGGTCTCTTGGATGTACTGTAAGGCAATATTTACCTCATGGATTAGATCGATGCTCAGTTTTAAGTGTTGAATGTTTCTTGACTTTTAGAGAAGTGGTCTCCCTCCTGTTTAAGGGTTAAAGTTGTAAATTAATCACCAGGAGCATGCCTGATTTGGAAGAATCATTCAGTCTCTTTACTTAGACGCATAGATTGTTTTGTTTCCTTTGTTTATAAGAATTGGCTCGTAACTAAAGGACTAAATTATGGTGGTTCAACAATTGGCTGCAACTCAGATTGGAGTGCAGGTCAGCCTCTGCTTGGTCACATAAAAGCAACTAATTCATCTTAGTTGTTGTGCTGAAATGGTCCGGCATCAATCACTGCAGACGTTTCTCTTACACTTCCTTGACCTACATTTGTGGTCTCTTCAGTCAACTTGAATAGGGATAAAACGCACCAAGAACAAGGTTTATTTTGTTTATTGGTTGCCATAGTATTGCTTACTTTGCTGCTATGTCTGTGATCGAACGGTTATTGTCATGTGATGAGCTGGGACAAGGAACAAAAAGGCCCGTCTGTCCATTCTGATGTAGTCTGGTCACATGATTGCTGTGCCGTCTTTAAGGCAGAGCAAGGTTGTCCGTTGTGTCTGTGGATCCAGGCACATGCACAGACAGCGTCTCTGCATATAAATGTGAGTGTGTTTGTGCGTCTGCTTTGCAGTCTTTTGTCTGAAAGAGACCAGGTCAGAGCTGGGGGGTATGTTTCAGTGTTTCCACAGTGGTCTGTTTTGTTAATGTTTCTGTTAAAAGCTGCATGTTGTCTCAGACCCACTGACCTTATTCCTGTGAAACCTATTTAGTCATATTGAGGGCTGATGGAAAACATTTATTTTGGGCTGCTTCCACTTATCTGGCCCGAAAATCTCATTAGTTTTATTTTAATATAGAGGTATTATTAATTTTTCAATAAGGTATATTGAGGGTCAGTAAAGTGAAGGTGTTTTGGGGTTTTTTTGTACTGTATGTAATTGCAGATGATGTATATCTGGTGTCCTAGCTTTTCATTTTAAAGCCGTATTTGTGTTGAAAATGTTTTGTTTGCTCTTAAGACCGAGATTTACGGCTATGAGTAGCAGATGGAGGGCATTTAGATTTTTCTTAGACTAGGAATAAAGGTTTCTTTGTTTCTTGGCTTTTTGAATATGGCAACACGCACAACTGTTTGTGCCGGTGCATGCAAAGCGTGCTCAACCATCAGAATAACCACCAGAGCCAGCTGCATTCATAATATGAGCCCAAAGCTAATCTCTTTGGCTGTAGTGGACAGGTGTTTGCAATTTGGGCAGGGGGTTAACTGATGAAACAAAAACAGAAATGGGTAAAAGAACATCCTGCTTAAATGTAGACTAGCATCTTAAATAATGTGAACTTTGGGAGAAAGAATGAGAAACCCTGAAGAGAAGGATGCGTTCCTCATTCAGGTGGACCTCAAGACTCCAGAGAGCTGTGATCAAATAGGCCATCAAATATTCAGCAGAGCGGGCTCATGCAAACAGCGTCTCAGGAATGTAGTCATTTCCCTTCAAAGCTACCCCTCCATTGAAGGAGCCTGGAGAATCTGCAACACACAGACAGCAAATGTCAGGCTGCCCTACATCACTGTCCTTTAAAAAAATGTTACAGAAGAGTGTTGGATAGGAGACAGACCCAGCTGTTGAAGGGGAAAGTTATAAATTCAATTCTGTGGTTTGCATCACAGCCAGATGTAAAATTTTTATCTTAATCTCTTATTTATTTTATTTTTTTGTCTCCAGAGTGAATCAGGAGGTTTAGCCTTAAGATTTACATAATTCAAACTCCTGAAGTAGCCACTGGAAACTGAAATCTGTTTTTCAGTTATTTATGACTATTCTCTTTTGAGTGTTATGCAAAATATGGTGTCAAGCAGAATAGGTTTGTTTATTAGTCTCCAAATTTAGGGTAAGAGACAGGAAAGACATTGAGTACTGACGGCTACAGCTCATACATACCAGACACAATTGGATGCTTCTGTACCAATCACAGCACAGCTGAAAATATAATTTTGGGTTATCCTTCCCTTTCTCATGGACAAAATTATAGCAAGAATGCCTGAAGGAATTTCCTAAAATGTGAGTCATCCACTTGGACTGAATAATAAACGGATTCACATTACTCACGTTACCAGATGTCACACAAATATCTAAATGGCATAAAATGATGAGCAAAAACCTCTGATTGCAAAGAAGCTTCCAAAACAAAAGCAATCAGTGTTTGAATTTGAGCATAATTAGCACCTGAAACAGAATTGTGACTTTCAAATAACTGATGGTTGTTTTAAGAGTTTAGCTGCTGAAACTCAGAGTTTACGTTACTGCTGTTGAATAGTTTTTGAAGCTTCTCAAATTGCGTAGTCTAACTACTGAAACTAAAATTCTGACCATTAAGGGAAAAACATATTCTCTTATGTGCACCCAAGTTGCCGCCATTAAATGATTTACTGTGGCTGAAAACTTTGAAATGGAAACAGGCCTAAGGGAGTGTTCTTACGCATTCTGTGAACTGATATACATAGGAATGCACACTTGGAAAAGAGAGAATGAAAAATCACATGCCAAGGTTTCTTTTTTCCCCCCTTTTTTTCTATGTAGAGCTTCATGCTGACCGTGTTATCAAAAATACAAAACATATGTTCTTTCTTTTTTTAATACCGAAGAAAATGTGTGGCATCCCCCATTGATAACCTTTCTGCTTCGTTTTCAGAGAGGAGAAGAGCGAGCAGCTTTTGGACACCAGACAGGAGCTTGAGAACATGGAGGTGGAGCTCAAGAGACTTCAGCAAGAGGTAATGTCACCAGTGACGGCCATACCTACGTGCACACAGCTCCCAAACATTCATGTGACTGCATCTCCCCTCCGCCTGCTCCGCCTGCTCCTCATGCTTCTAAGTCCTCCGTTTTGCATCTCTGCCAGGATTTAATCAGCCAGCAGGTGACTTAGCTCATTATGGGCTATTAGAGCTATCTTTAGTGGGGCAGCAGCCTCACATAGTGGGCGGCAGGCTGACTGGTGAACTGCAGTAAACAAGGTGGATGAAGACGTTTGTCCAGATGCTTGTTTGTGAGGAGAATTTGTTCTGTCCTGATCTGTTTATGTAACAGAAGGTTGTTAGTTGCTAACAGATTATATTTTTACAAGATTACAGACGATCACTGGGTTAAAAAAAAAAATGGATGTTTACCTCTTTGTTCGCGTGATTCTTCTTTGTTTTATGAATCCACATAATTATGCTGCGTGTTTGGCTGTCGACTCTCTCAGAGCTATCAGCTGCTGTCAGACGCCAGGTCGGCTCGGGCCTATCGCGACGAGCTGGATGCGCTCAGAGAGAAAGCGATACGTGTAGACAAGCTGGAGAGCGAGCTGAGCCGATACAAGGAGAGACTTCACGACATCGAGTTTTACAAGGCCAGAGTTGAGGTACACAGCTGCACACGAAGATCAAACATAATCTTGAAGCCAAATATTAAGTCTGGCTTAAATGGCAGTGTTGTGATAAGCACACACACATTGTGTAACCAGTATGAGAGACCTATGTTCATTCATTTTTGTGCCATTAACTCTGTTTGTTGTTCAGCTTGTATTAACCTGCTAACTTTTCTGCAGGAGCTGAAGGAGGACAACCAGATTCTACTGGAGACAAAGACCATGCTGGAGGAGCAGCTGGATGCTAGCAGGACCCGGTCCGACAAACTGCATCTCCTGGAGAAGGAGAACCTGCAGCTCAAATCCAAGATCCACGACCTGGAGATGGTAAGATGATGCATTTATTTATCAGTGTTTTCAATGTCTGGTTAGTGTTTTCTCTCTAATATTATAGGGTAAAGACCCTACAATATTAGAGAGAAAACCCAAACAATCAACAGCACCTTGAGGCGACTGGTGTTGTGATTTGGTGCTATATAAATAAAGTTTAATTTAAATTTAATGTTGGTGCAGATTGGAGAGGGATGACGGTCAGAGCTACAGAGGCTGCGGTTCAAATACAAAAGGAGAATGGCAATAATTTTAGGAGTCATGCGTTTGTTTTATCTCCAATCACTTTGTTCATTCCAGGAGCGGGACATGGACCGCAAGCGTATGGAGGAGCTGTTAGAGGAGAACCTTGTGCTTGAGATGGCCCAGAAACAGAGCATGGATGAATCCCTGCACCTCGGGTGGGAGCTGGAACAGTTATCAAAGACACCGGAGCTAACAGAAGGTTAGAGAAAGAGCCACAAAGTTGAAAAGGCAAAGAATAGCATGTTGATTTAAATGCTGCTGATAGTCACCTGAGGTCACCAAGATTAAGGGTTCAGATGGCCGACTAATCAGGCTTTGGTCATTGGCTCCTAATCCTGGCGTCTTCCCTGTGGCCCTTGTGCACTTGCCAGCCTCCACTGGGCTTTCCTTCCACTTGGTTAAGACCTGTAATTAATATTCAAGTGCTCCTTAAAGATCAGCTGTGCATTTGGATTATAAGCATGGTTAAGAGGTTTAACCAGACAGGGATCTGGATAAAGACTTTGTGTGGGAGTTTATTTGTTAAAATGGCACTTTAAAGGCTTTAAGACCTGTAAAGTTATACCATAGAGCTTTGTATTAATTCATTTTTTATGGAGTTGATGTAATGTCAGTGTTGCCAGCTTTGTTTTTGGTGATTGGTATCCTTTAATTTTCTTTGTGGGTTTTACTTGGGGCACCAAAAATCAAAATAGAACTTTATGGATTTAGTTGTTGACATTTTCTATTTGTAATGTTTTTCAGCCCCTCAGAAGTCTCTGGGTGAGGAGGTGAATGAGCTGACCTCGAGCCGCCTGTTGAAGCTAGAGAAAGACAATCAGACCCTGCTGAAGACTGTTGAGGAACTCAGAGCAGCAGCCAGTCAGGACACTGTGACAAAACTGGCCAAAGCTAACCAAGAAAACCAGAAGCTGAACAAGAAGGTAAGAAATTGATGGAATATCTGTTTATTTAATGTCTCAGTGATAAAAGTTATACACAAGAGTATGCTTTGGATTTTGTTATTCAAAGTTGGAATGTCTGCTATTCCCAGTATCCATAACAAATTTTTAAAAATAGAAATTTGATTTGTCATCTGTTATTTTCCCCCCCAATAAAAACAGTTTTCTTCCTCCCACACAAAGTAAAGCGGGAGGATATCGTCTCACACCGTCCGTGAGGTTTTACAGTGGAGAGTAAACAACACGGGGGATTTCAGGCTGCTAATCCTATGATAATATATGCTAGTGATATGCAGCCTCTTTCTCACACTTGAAATAATTTGACATTCTCAGAATATCGTTAGTTTCGCATCCAGACTCTGAGTTCATCGCTATTAATTTCTGACTGAAATAAAGTGAGCATTGTATCTGGTATAGATTTGCACCTCTGCATCTGGTTTTCTAGCACTTTAAAATTTCTGTCCCTTATCAGATTTGCCACCAAGAATTAGCATATTGCAACAACATTCCTCCAAAATATATCATCCTAACATTTGACTTGTAGACCTTTTCACTCAGTAAGAAATGGGGAGAAAGGAGGAGAGGGAGTATAGAGAGGGGTGGATGGGAGGCTGAAAGCACAGTTATAAATCCAGGGAGCCCTGCATTGCCTTTTCTCTTCCAGTCTTTGACACACCAGTGCCCTTTGCTAAGAGATGTCTCCCAGCTATTTTCAGAAACATAAGCCTCTCTCTGTGGCCTTTGAATAAAAGGCATAAAATTGTGCTAGTCTCTCACAAAGAGAAAATCCAGAGTGAGAATTTTTTCTAAGTGACTTGAGGAGCCAGAACACATTAAAATGTGAATGCAGCTGCTGGGACAGTCGAGTCAGAGCAATATTCACTTTGTGTATATGCGTCTATGTCTGTATATGTATGTGCACAGCAGCTTCTGTGTGTCTATCTGCAGAGTTGTGACAGAATTAGGTGGCGTATTCAGCATTTGTATTATGGATTAATAACTGCATGACACTGATTGTCAGCTACACAATCGGTGCTGCAAGATCATCTACTGTGCATCACATCTGTAATAGAACAGGAAAAAAAACTTGCTTTAATTATTGTTTACAGTTGGAGGAGTTGGAGGGCGAACTGACAGCAGACAGGGAGTCGCTCCGCAGTGCTGAATCTCTCAGCACTGACCTGATGAAGGAGAAGGCTTTACTGGAGAAGACTCTGGAAAGCCTCAGAGAAAACTCAGAGAGACAGGTACGGACACACAAAGAACATCAGTTCAAAATGAGATTCATTGTGGTCAAGTCAGTAATCAGAGTATATTTTAAAGGGGACACATGCTACACAATATTTAAATATTAAAAAAATACATTGTTCTAAAAATATCAGTAATGGCCTCAAATAGAAACAAAGGTTTTTGGTAAAAATGGGCTAATTTAGCGAGTGCCAAACATCCATAATGTTAACTACAATAGCTAATTGGCCCTGGAAAGCTAATTAGCTACACATTCACCCAGTGACCAACAATGGGGCTCATGGGTCTATTATGGGTCAAATATTCTTAATGACCCCAGACATCCTTGCTTTGATTTGGGTCACCCCGCCCACGCCCCCGAAATAGCTACAGCCTTGATTTCAGTGTGTTAAATCCGACTCTGTGTTTCAAATGGGATGCAAGTAAATCAATCATGTAATGTATTCGCATCCTTTTAAAATGTAATTAACATTCCAGTCTGAATACTGGACGGTCTCTGACCTATTAGGACAAACAGGACTCTGACATAGACGCTGGCGTCTGCACAAAACCGTCTTTGACTCTCATTCCAGGAAACTCTAATAAAAAAACACGACCAAGCTGTGTAGTTACTGAACTCTCTAGTTTTCTTGAATGCAATCTTTGTGCAATTGATTTGCATTTGGCTCAGAAAACTGTTTAATGGAACCTCCACTAATGTTTTATTGACTGAACAGATTTCTGGCGCTCTGTTGCCCAGATGCAGTAGCTCGCTGTCTGTCTGCAGGGACTTTGTAGTCATTAGACCTAAATCTGACACCTTTGATTAGTTTAAGTATCTGATTTGTAAAATCTGGCCTTGATTAGCTACAGAGGCAGAGAACACAGGGATTACTGCAGTGAAATCTATGCACTTGGTTGCGAGCGTAATGAGACGTAACTAATGTGACGTTCCAAAATACATAAACTGCACTTTTGCGTACTCATAAGTTTTTCTGTGGTTTTACACGTCATTAGTTCTCTTCCTTGATGTCGTTTGAATTTCTATGAGTGTATCCAACGAGATTAAACAAAACTAAATTAAAATCTTTCTCCAGCATCGGCTCGTACAGCCGCGCCAGCCGTTGGGGAAAAACGGTCACGTAGCACAGGATTCGCTCAAAAGTAAATCACTTCAATAATCACCGTTCAATAAAATTGACATCTGCTCTCCAGCTGAAGGGTCTCGAACAGGAGAACAAGCACTTGAACCAGACTGTGTCGTCCCTGCGTCAGCGCTGCCAGGTGGGCGCTGAGGCCCGGGTCAAAGATGTGGAAAAAGAGAACCGCGTTCTCCACGAGTCAATCTGTGAGACAACTGCCAAAATAAATAAGATGGAGTTTGAAAGGAAACAGCTGCGTAAGTGTTACTTTTTATGGTTCATTACAGCAACTGTTTGTGTTTCCCCCCCCCCTTCCCCCTCATCTGTCTTCATTTGTCATACATTTTAATGAATTCTAGTTATTGGTAAACATGTATTTTTTGCAATGCAGGCAAGGAGCTTGAAGTTATGAAGGAGAAAGGAGAGAGAGCAGAGGAGCTGGAAATTCAGATGCGGAAGTTGGAAAGGGAAAACGAGAGCCTGCAGAAGAAAGTTGCAAGTCTTGGAATCACCTGTGAAAAGGTCGGGTGCATTTTGTGACAGTGTCTGAGTTTTGTCAGTCAATTTGCTGGTATTGTCAAATGCTTTTCTTCTCATCTTTGTTTCTTGTGCGTGTGTAGGTGGCTTCTTTGGAGAAGGAGAATGGTGAGCTGGAGGCAGAGGGCCGCCGCCTGAAGAAGAAGTTGGACACTCTGAAAAACATGGCCTTCCAGCTGGAAGCTTTGGAAAAGGAAAACGCCCAGCTGGAGCAGGAGAACCTGGAACTTCGACGCTCAGCCGAGAGCCTCCGGTCAGCGGGGGCTAAGGCTGCTCAGCTTGAGGCCGAGAACAGGGAGCTGGAGAGCGAGAAGAGCCAGCTGAAGCGCAGTCTGGAGCTGCTCAAAGCCTCGTCTAAGAAGACTGAGAGATTAGAGGTAATACGGGTTATACGAGGGGCACATATGTGACTGGAGAGCAGTGAGACGCAGCTGAACTACAGCTGCATGTGGCAATAAATGTTTGGGAAAAATAAAAGCAGGTATATGCCAGTGAAACTCACCTGCTGTCTTGTCGTGAACAAAGGTGGTGTGTTTAAGAATGTGAAGAAACCATAGATATTTTAGTTTTGTAATTTATTATCACCACTGAATACTTTTACAGGTGAGTTACAGGGGATCTGACATACAGCTGTCCTCAGGGAGAAGCACAACTAGTTCACGGATGATTTGAATTTCCTAATCTGGCTATTCTTCTCCCAGGTGAGCTACCAGGGCCTAGATACTGAGAACCAGCGCCTGCAGAAGGCTTTAGAGAACAGCAGCAAGAAGATCCAGCAGTTGGAGGCAGAGCTGCAAGAGGTGGAGGCTGAGAACCAGTCCCTCCAGCGTAACCTGGAGGAGCTCAAGATCTCCAGTAAACGTCTTGAGCAACTGGAGCAGGAGGTAGGTCGTGCTTAAATCTGGAAAATGGACTGAAAATGACTGAATTAAAGGCAGTTTTGGGGAACTAAATGAATAGCTACAACTAGTGGGATAGCTGTAGGTGTTTTACTGACAGAGCATCTGTTACTTTTTTGGGAATTGATTAATTCTGCCTGGCAGAATGAGGTCAGTCAGACTGGCCCAAAAATGTAGTTTCAGCAGACCAAAGTCATTTTGATGTGATACAGCATATAATAAATGATAAAATTGAAAAATGATCTGGTACTTGAGGAGCTTTGCCACTCTGATTCTTTTTAGTTTATTTTGAAATTACAGCCCGTTTCCCGGCAGATATGGATTATCCCAGATTATTTGTCAAATACATTTTTGCCCCTTTGAGTTAATCTTTGTCCATGTTCAGCCAAACAAGGCATTTAGATCAAGAGTAATCCCATCAAAATCATATTTCATCCATGTGCTCTCCATGGCGCTCTCATCTCCCTCAGAACAAGACTCTGGAGCTGGAAAGTTCCCAGCTAGAGAAAGACAAGAAGCTCCTGGAGAAGGAGAACAAGCGACTGAGGCAGCAGGCTGAGATCCGTGACTCCAAGCTGGATGACAGCAACCAGCGGATCGCCTGCTTGGAGAAGGAAAATCGGACAATGGGCAAGGAGATGATTTTCTTCAGAGACTCCTGTACGCGAGTCAAAGACCTGGAGAGGGAGAAAAAGGAGATGGTCAAACAGGCCCTGATCGATAAGAAGACTCTTGTCACGCTCAGAGAGGTAAAGAGATGTTTGACTGTCAGACATCTGCAAATATTATCTCAAAACAGCTCAAGATTCAGCATCATATTGGTAACTGACTTATAGAGAGGCCATTCATTGTATTCTGAAACAAATGGTAAGAAAATTGAGGATTATTGATGAAAATTCATGTTGTATATGGCTTTTAATAATCTTTGTGACCAATTGGTATGACCGGTCCAATTTGATTGTTGTTGCTGATATTCAGGGGAACTCAAAAGCATGTAACTGTGCGTTTAGGAGCTTGTGAGTGAGAAGCTGCGGACTCAGCAGATGACCAATGATCTCGAGAAACTGACCCATGAGTTGGAGAAGATTGGACTGAACAAAGAGAGGCTCCTGCACGACGAGAGCTCAGACGACAGGTATCTGCACACAAAAGATAAGCCGGCCTCAGTTTTGGCCTCAGCTCGGGATCCGACTCATTAAAAGTGATCACTACAGTTGGGGCTTAAAATAAATGGGGTTTCTGGCGTGTTTTAGATTGAGTGCTGTGATTTTAGTTAGTGTTGCTTTTACAAACTCACTCAAAAACAAACGCTCAACTGGACTGACCTGAACCTTTATCGCCAGGTTTAAGCTCCTGGAAACGAAACTGGAGTCAACCCTGAAATCAACGCTGGAGATCAAAGAGGAGAAAATTGCTGCGCTTGAGGCAAGACTGCAGGAGTCTTCCAACCTTAACCAGCAACTTCGTCAGGAGCTGAAAACGGTCAGTGGCACAACAAATAGATGATAGTTCTATTAGTTCTATCTGCTGTCTTCTGCTTATCTGAAGTCAGTTCATGGTGGCAGCAGATTAGCGAGGGTATTCCAGACATTCTTCTCCCAGCCATGCTTTTAGTTCCTCTGGGGGCGTTCCCAGGCCACATGGGATATATACTCTTTCTAGCATGTTCTGGATCTACCGTCTCCATAAGGAGGCGTCCAGGAGGCGTCTTAATCAGATGCCAAAACCATCTCAACTGGCTCCTTTCCTTATTTAAATACCTGCATAAAAACTGTGTTTCATTTACAGTTGTTTAGCATTACAAGATTAAAGAAAACCCCAGCATTAAAAACTCTGACCCATCAGAGAGCCAAAACACCAACATGCTGGCTTCTCCACCTGAGAACATTGTGTCCCAGTATCTTTCTCATGCACTCAAACACTAGAAACAATGAAAACACAGAGGACTTCTCAAGGCCGATACATTATTTATTCATCCACTCCTCCACTTCTGTCTGCAGTTTATCTATTTATAAGGCAGCAGGAGTCTGAAAGGGTGGTGTGGGATGGGAGATGTCTGCCTTCTCTCAGGGAGGCGGTTGCATTTTGAACTTGGTGACACAAATCAAATCCAAAGGTGTGAAAAAACATTAGCTATGAACTCGTGCATAGATCCTGTCAGTATTTTCACACGTTCTCTCATACAGACCTAGAGCAGGAGGTCACAGTAGATCATCATTATGTTGGAGCTGATTTTGATTTTGGGACAAAACCGTTATTTCATTTTGTTGACTTACTACTCTCATCCCCAGGTGAAGAAAAACTATGAGGCACTGCGGCAGAGAGAGGAGGAGGAGAGGATGGTGCAGAGCTCACCCCCTAAAGGAGGAGAGGACCCTCAGGCTGTCAGTAAATGGGAGAAAGAAAGCCATGAAGCCACCAGAGAACTGCTGAAAGTCAAAGATAGACTCATTGAGGTGGAGAGGAATGTAAGTGTCGATACTGTCAGGAACTCATTACTTTATGAACCTGAGTGCATATATTTTCGTTCTGTACTTTTCTGCCTGATATTCTGTCATGTGTGGTCTTTCCAGAATGCCACTCTGCAGGCTGAGAAGGTGGCCCTCAAGAGCCAACTCAAACAACTGGAAACTCAAAACTGCAACCTGCAGGCTCAGATAGTGGCCGTGCAGAGGCAGACGGCCTCCTTGCAGGAGAACAATACGACACTACAGACGCAGAATGCCAAACTGCAGGTAATCCTCTTCGCATCTCACACAGCGTGGTGCCTAGTAAACAGATTCTTGCAGAGGACCACATTCTAGATGGTGGTATTAAAGGTGCTGTGTGGAAGTATGATGTTCTGAAAGTTCACTCACTGCCAGCTAGCTAGCCTCACGTTTCGCTGCCTGCAGGAAGAATAGATTGCAGTTGCGTTTATCCTCAGTCTTATTTAGCTGTCCCTTTACCCTGTGGACAGACTCAGATTCTACCTTCGTGATCTGCATCTCATGACAATAATTATTGTTCTGCTCTGATGATCTTGTATGAACTTGAGGCTCATCCCAACCTGGACTTGTGGCAGATGGAAAACTGCCACAAGGGCAAGCTAATTGAGGCTGCAGAGCAGAAAAAGACCCACTGTTGCCAAGTTGCAGTTCAAGAAGGTGGAATTATAGTCCATCTGCTGGATGGCGATAGGCTCACTAGGAGGGCAGCAGTGTGAATTCAAGGGCCATCAACAGCAGACTGATATGGCCAGTTATTGTTGAATTTCAGATTTATCAAATAACTTTAGGACATTAAAGTATTCTCGGTGACACGTTTAGGTCCAAAGTTCATGTTTGACTTTGGGAACAGCGTTTGACAAAACTGTCTCGCCTCAAGGGTCCATTTAGCAGCCTCTTTCCTAAAAGAGGCGGTATATAGTAGTCTACAGAGCTTTGTTAGTGATTCTGGCTTTTAAAGGCAAAATGCAGTGCCATCTCTCCTCCTCTCTGAACTGCCCTGTTTGTACAGTTGCCCTGCCAGGCTGCTTAGCTCCCTGGTCTGGATTTACACTTGTGCTGCCTGTTTGGCAGCCATTCAAACCCTTCTTAAGGGTGGCAGGATTTGGACTGTGTTTGAGGGCATATGTAGGTATGTGGGGTGGGTTGGAAAATGTAAAAAAAGGGAAGAAAAAAAAAAGGGTAAAGAAAATCTGGCAACACCTGGACACTGTATGTGTGTTCATAGTGCGAATAAACACAGTAGTCATGACTGTAGAGGGATTTGAGATGTGGAAGCTGCTGTGATCATAAAAGAAACATGAAAAGGAACAGCTTTCCTGCTGCTCTTTTTTTAGATGGTGCTTTAAAGTAGGAGAGCTAAGTGAGGGAGGAGAGCGCCCCCTATAGACCAAAACACCATCAGCCACTGCTTGCATGTCCTGTGATGTTTGATTTTAGGAGAATAATACTGTTCTTAGTCTCATACCGCACTTAAGTCTTATCGCCTCTTTACTTGATCTGTCCCTTTCCTCTTCTGCTTTTGCACTCTGTAGGTGGAGAACTCCACTTTGAGCTCACAGAGTGCAGCCCTCATGGCCCAGAATGCCCAGCTGCAGACTCAGCAGAGCAGTGTGGAAGGAGAGCGTGAAGGAGCGCTGAAGGAGAAAGAGGAGCTGAGGGCCACCTACGAGCTGTTGCTCCGCGATCACGAGAAGCTGGCGGCGCTCCACGAGAGGCAGGCAGCTGAATATGAAGCCCTGATCGGGAAGCACGGTGGCTTGAAGACCTCCCACAAGAGCCTGGAGCAGCAGCACAGGGAGTTGGAGGACAAGTGAGATATGGTTTAGGAACGTGGGATGGGCACATGCTCAAGTCTAATTACAGTTTAAGTCTCGCTCGTGACTTCAGTCTGTACTTTGACCTTCTTTTGCACATAGTCTACAATCAGTCATGAAAGCAAAAATAGTTCTGGACTTAACTAATGGAAGGTGTCAAAACGTTTGTGTTTGCAGGTACAAACAGCTCTTGCAGAGAAAGGGAGAGCTGGAGGAGCTGGAGAAAAATCTGAAGGAGCAGCAGGAAAAGATGACACTGGAGAACCAGACCCATCAAGCCACAGCTGACCAGTGCAAATTGCTCAAAGAGGAAAACGATAGGTCAGCTCAACATGTTTTTCATAACCTTAAACACTATGCTCACATTAGCATCAATTTAGCAAAGGGACTGAATTAAATGCGTGCGCCAGCATACTGAGGAGTCCCTTTGCTCTATCCTCAGGTTGAATAGTACCTATCGTCAGCTCTTGAAGGACAATGAGAATCTCCAGCTGGACCACAAAAACCTAAAGAGCCAACTGAACAGTGCAAAGCTGGAGCAAACCAAGCTGGAGGCTGAGTTCTCTAAACTAAAGGAGCAGTACCAGCAGCTGGACATCACCTCCACCAAGCTGACCAACCAGTGTGAGGTGAGGTGACGAGATCTCTTCTCTTTTCTCTCTCCTCTCCTCTCCTCTCCTCTCGGGGAAGAGATGGATAGCTTTTTAATGTATCATATTTCAAGACTCTGCTTCTTAGGCCGGCTTTGTCACTGAGCCAAGTTCCTTAGCAGCTCTTTAATAAATCTGTCTGTGCTCGTGTTAGTTGTTGAGCCAGTTGAAGGGGAACTTGGAGGAAGAGAATCGTCACCTGTTGGATCAGATCCAGACTTTGATGCTACAAAATCGCACACTGCTGGAGCAGACCATGGAGAGCAAGGACCTGTTCCACGTAGAGCAAAGACAATACATGTAAACCCTGCATGATGATAATTATTCTGGAGTATTTCTTTGTGTCTGTGATTTTAAAATACAAATTTGCTGCGTTTATCTGCATTTTTATCTTCTCCTTTGTCTACCTTTCAGAGACAAGCTAAATGAGCTGAGGAGACAGAAGGAGAAGCTGGAGGAGAAGATTATGGACCAGTACAAGTTCTACGACCCTTCACCTCCACGCAGGTGCAGAATTTTATTTTATTTTTTAATGACACAAACAGGAGTCAAATTGGTAATATTCTGCATACTTGCTTTCTTATCTTTTGAGATAGGAAAGCACTGCAGCTGGAAAAGGTGCATCAAATATTTATGATCTGCAGAGCATCATACAGATGCAGCATTTTTTATTTATTTATTTTAAATCTTGATAACTTGGGGGGCTTAAGTATTAAAACCTAAAATAAAAGCACGAGACATTTAAAATACATCTTGTATGTCATGCCATCATTTTAAATCCTGTTTCTTTCCTTCTATTATTGAGTCTCTGTCTCACTGTCTGCCTCATCGCTGCTTTATAGGCGCGGCAACTGGATTACTCTGAAGATGAAGAAGCTGATCAAGCCGAAGAGCCGGGAGAGGATGCGCTCTCTCACACTGACTCCGTGTCGTTCGGAGTCCGGAGACAGTTTTCTGATGTTTCCCCAGGACAGCCAAGACAGCTCATCCATAGGCTCGGGCACCAACTCGCTAGATGACGCGCTCACGCACAAGAGGAGCAGCAGTGAGTCCAAAGGAAACACGCGTGCACATAACACAGATTTAGTTTCATCCATCACTGAAGGAACTTAGTTTAATTTGCTCACAATAATTTTCTGTTACAAAGAGAAAGGAAACTGATAAAGTTTTATAGTACACACAAAATAAGTTAAATGGCTGCCAACAACTTTCATTTGATCCTGAACTTTCTTTACTGACACACAATAGTCTACTTTGTGAGTGTGGGTTTGTATGCCTGAGTGACTGAGTGGGTCTTTCCTCCCCTAACTGCTCCTTTGCTTCTTTATATCTCTCTCTCTGCAAAGGGAGGAGAGGGCAGCAGTCGCATGCCCAAGTGCAGGGTTCCTCCAATGGTATGCTGCGGATGGGAAGGGTGGGAGGGGTTTGTGACCCGACTGTCACGTCTTTCAGGGCATGTTTTCGTGAGTCCATTGTCCATATCACTCACCTGTCGTAGAGATTACGGCTGAGCTGTGCAGGTTGACTCTCAACCTCAGACCCGAGTAAAGATGCAGGAGCATCTCTAGTGTTTGAAACGACTTGGTGTGCACGTGTTACCAGTACTATTAAACACTGAACTTCACTCCAAAGAATATTATATATTTTTATGTAATTACTGACAACATTTTAAAGGGGTGTTCTACTAATTCTGAAGAAAAGTTGCTTTAAGACTTCTGTAATAAACTGCCTAGTTAGGTAAAATCTTTCTATAATACACTAACCTCTGCCTCTCTGTCTGCAGACTCCTCCTACACGATCAGGAGCTCAGCAACCAAATTTGGCACAGGGGTACATTTTTGGCCCCTGAAGGTTCTCGTGTTATGGTGTCATTGTGTTGCTTAGCAACCCCCTACCGACAGGCTAAAATGACCCATTTGAAGCATTTATGTATTTTTATAACACCTTCTTTTGTCTTTTGACAAAACAGAATTTATGGAATTATTTGTCTGATGGATTTCATTCCTTTCTTATAACCACAGTGTTACAGTGTTATGACAGTGTTATAAAAGTACAAATGCTCGCTCAAGATCGGGCTGAATCGAGTGCACCTTACAAGGTTTAAATATTGGAAAGCCGCTTCTGCTATATTATATCCGAGGTCGGTTTTATTGTGAACTTCTCCATCAATATATCCAAGATGCTCTGCTCTCAGTTACCGATATTTATTCTGTCGATCTGTGCAGCTCACTCGTAAATGAGAAACGCCCCGTTTCATAGCGTCATAGCTATTAAAAGGTGCAATGCATTGCCTGGTCGTCACAACACGGGTTGGTTCTTTTCACTTGTTGATTCCAAGTAGGATGTCTTTTGAAAACATGCATGTAGGCCTGTTGTGTAACACGAACGAGTCAGTCAGTATAACAAGTTTGTATATTTTTCACAACACACATAAGGTGATATAAGACAAAGAGAACGTAGCCTTTGAAAACCATGTAGTAAACTGTAACAGTTCTATTAGTCAGTCAGATGCTCTAAAACAGTAACTTCTTATTCTTTGAGGTTCTTGGGAAAGACTTTGCTGGAAACACTGCAGTCCTCTCGTATGCTGTTAACCTGCCCCTTCATGTTCTCCTGATTGCACCCTTTAATAATTTTCATCTTTTGTGTGTCATCTAGGTGTGGAATGTGTTGTGTTGTTGTGTAGAGAATGTAATGCTTGGAAATAAGTTGGGAATGTAGTTTACAGTGGTCAAAAGTATTAACGCGAGAATGTGTGGATGTTGCCGATTGTGTGTGTGTGTTTGTGTGCATTTTGTATATTATCTGATTTTTTTTATCCTTTTGTATTGTTTACACAGTGTGTTTTTGTATGCAAAAGGCTGCTCTTAAGAGTAATCTTTAGATTTTAGTAGTCAGCGGGAGGCATTCCAGTCCATCTGAAGAGCCCCCAATAAAGTATTTATTTAAAAATGTAGAGACATCAACAATTCTGGCACTGAATGAAAATGTCTGTGGGGAAATAACGAAGAACAAAGAACATCAGCCTCCTGACAAGTGAAGCAACTAAGTTACTATTTGCTGTAAAAATAACATTGCCTTGCATTGCAAATATATTTTATACCACCGTGAAGGGAGTGTATTTATACTGAAATACCTAACACTTGATAACCCATCAATCAGGCGCTCCAGTGTTATGATCCACCTGTTTTGAAAGTCATATTATAGTTGTTGTGTCTATTGTACTGGTGTCTGCTGTCCAGGAGCTCCGCTTAGCTCTCTGCATCTCTCCCCTGGTTCTGTTTGTGAAAACATTAATCACATCCCTCTGTTCTGCCCTCCCTTTTTTTTTTTTTTTTTTCCTCTTTCCTTTTCCTTTTCCTCCACCTCCCTCCTGGGCTTATTCTGTCACTCTCTCTTCCCTGCCTGTCTGTCTACCTGTCTGTTCGTCTCTGGCTGCGATCTGACAGCTATAAAAAGGTTGCCTTTCATGAGGAACAGATCCAAGGACAAAGACAAGGTCAAGGCCATCTACCGGCGCTCCATGTGTAAGACCTCCGTTAGTTGCCACGCTAGCCCTTTCTCTGTCTGTCTCCTCTCGCTCCTGTTGTCACGCTAGGAGAAACAAAGAAGGAGCAGTCACTGGTGTCAGGGTGGAGGCAGTGTGGCACTTCAGGCTTCAGTCACAGCTGCTCTATTTAATGTTTAAATCATCCACTTTTTAGACATGCCTACACGAGACTTAGCACAGGATTAAGTGTTTTATGGTTCAGTAACTATACCTATCCCCGTGCTGTACCTGGTGACATCAGTGACTTGTCCTTAAAATCTTTTTCCTAGCAATCCCCACCCCTCCCATCACCTCCTCTGCCACGTCTGCCGCCGCCACTCTCTGCTGTAGAGCATCTTCTCCAAGTCTTTATTAGCTTTCAGCAGTGTAGTTTCACTCACATTTACAGATGAATGAATAACACAACCTCCACTAACCTTTAATGTATAATTGAACGTGTATCAGGGCTAAACTATAGGAACAGTGGGACTTTCTTCTTTCTGTAAATGTCTCTCTCTTCCCTCTCGTTTGAGTTACACCTCTGGACCAAAACCATCTCATTTGGTCACAATGGGCAGCTGTGTTGTGTGCTTTGTGGTTTCGTTTTGTTTGTGTGTACCGAATGAAAGGCTCTGTGTGAGCGGGGGCGTGTTCAGGTGAGACAGTGGGAGAGACTGCAGGTTTGCTTTTCATGCGCCTGTGAAATGTGTGCTCCCATCTTTGATTACAGCATGACAAAGAAAATCACTAACTGCTTGATCATCGCTCGCACTCACCATGGAGGACTTGAAATGGAGCCTTTATTCTGTCTCTCTCTCTCTCTGCTCCTCTGTTGGCGTGCTGCATTTCAGATCTTATTCTGCTGACATGGACTCGCCTCGCTCTGATCCGCTGTCGCTCAGAGCAGCTCTGCATGTTTTCATGCTGCTTCTTCACTGTCAGCTCAGTAATCAAAGTGCACAGAGACGGTCAAGGGATGCCAGGAAGTATCTGGCTGTGATCGGCCACGCAGCTGCCATCTTTATGCACTTTGGTTGATATTTTATTGCTTTTTTTTTTTTTTTTTTTTAATAATGCTGTATGCCTGCATGTGCATTGAGTTTCAAAAGGTTTGAAACTGTTTTTCTATAAGAAGAATGTGTTACTGAATATTGAATATTAAACAGATTTCATGCCAATTCATGAAACAGCATTACAGCCCATCTTACTAAGATCACAAATGGGAAGACATGCCTTCCTTATATGAAACTGTCGAGACTATGTGCACTCTTCGACATGATTGGCTAATATATTTCCCATTTTGGCTGTTGATTCGACCTTTGGGGGCAGGAGCAGTACAGCCGCCACCTTTGCTTTTACAGAACCCTTCTAGAGATTATTTTAAGGGTTCTTGTCTGTCTGCTGAAATGTCTCTGGCCACATTCCCAATGGTAGTTGAGCCTTGGTCTCCATGAGGGTACTAGAAAAGTCTACAGAATATTATCTGGACAATCCTTGAGATTGTTCTTCCCTCTTAAGGAGATTTTTAGCAACCTGTTTCTCTGAGCCATCAATTTGGATTTCTTTATAATAAAATGACGATGAATTCTGAGCCCATGACTCGAGGTAAGATGAAATGTACTAAAAAGTCTAATATCAGTTCTTCATGCCCATCCATCCATCTTAGCTATGAATGACCTGCTTCAGACCATGGCGGTGGCAGGCTGTCCTGAGGCTCAGTGGGCGGGCAGCACTGAGAATCTAGATGGGGCTGAAGCCGGAGAAGCCAACATGACGGGCAGCAGCAGGCGCAGTGGGCAGCGCATGAAGGAACTCGCCTTTTCCACCAATGCCATCGACTGCGCCACCTTCAGCCTGCCCAGCGCAGGACACAGCAGAGCCAAGCACCGTCTTCAGGTCAAAGGTCGGGATGCTTGTTTTCGGCAGTGTTTCGCATTAATATTCACTTTCCATTTAGTCGATTTAATCTGTTCAGAGTGATAAGAAGCTCTAGCATGACTTCCCTCTTTATCTCAACAGACAACGCCTCCTGCGAGGATGTCGGCGGCTGCTCGGACGATCCCAAGAGTCAAGGTACAGTAAGACTTCACGTGACATCAGCATGAAACTGTGTCAAAGGAAGCGCCTGCAGTCTTTCAGCGCCACACTGAAATCTAAAGGCCCCTTAGACGAGAAATGGGGGTGGGAGCAGGTCATGCCCTCAGGAATCCCACTGATAATCTTTGGGCTGCCTTCCTGCACTTTGATTAAGCTTGATTTAGAGTTACATGGGGGCAAAAGGGAGAGAGACAGACAGCTCAGCCGACACTGGAAGGAGGATTGACTCTAATTCAAGTGCTGGGGTATTTATTCAGGGCAGTTAATCTGGAGCCAGGCAGCACTTGATCACTTCTGTGTCGCTTTAATGTAGATGACCCAGTTGTTAAACAGCCACCAAACTACTGACACACATTCCTTAAGCTACAGTCAGATTTCTCTTGTTGCATTTGTATTTTTGTGTTTAAGTGCTGCAAACAGCTGCACTCAGCCTTTGATGGTCAATAAACTGATTCCATGCTAAAGCATCATGTCTCAGTCTGGATTCTACCTGGTGGATGAGTTCCCAGAATGCATCCATAAAAATAAATATACATATTGTTGCAAGATCCATTTCCCACTTTATCCCCTTAATGGTTGAAGGAAAAAGACGTCCGGTCTCCCTCACACACCGGATGTGACTCATAATGTATTAGCCATTAGGTCACGAGATGTTGCAGACACTAATGGTAGTTTGAGACGTCTATTGATTTTTTTTTTTTGTTTCCAACTGTGTTTCATATTCAAGTTTGCTTGTTTTCGGAGCATTATTGCAAAGTGTCTTGTCACCATCCAGGTGTGTTGTATTTGTGTGTTTGTTTTTATCAGGCCTACAGGGGTCTAGGGGTGCCCCCTGCCCTTTGCGTCCTTGTGCCGCTGATCTGAGCGCTATGTGCAGAGTGCCCTGTAGCATCTGCAGTAAGTGACGCTTACTCGGCACTGAGGATCACTGTGGGCCACAAGCAACGAACTGGTTTCTGACTCTGATACTGATCTGCAACGTTGGGGTTGATTTGAAATTCTAATTGGGTGTCACGCATGTCCTGAAAACCAGTTTGAAATGATTTCACGGTCACTGGTTTTCAGTTGGGGGCTGTCTCTTTGAGCACTGGCAAGAGCAAAGTCACATGTCATCACACCTTTCCTTTACTCTTTGTCTTCCATCTCAGTTCCTCTTTTTTTTTTTGTCCGTTCTTCACACGGCCTGTCATTTCCTCTTTAATTACTAACCCGCTCACGCTTGTGTCGTCTGTCACTTCCCCCTTATATTCAGGGGGATCGGCCCTTATATTTAGGTATCCCTGCCCTCTCTGTTGGTAGTTCCTTTGTTTATTGAATGGACATATTGGGGCTGCAGCCTGGCATTGAGCCACCTTTCCTGTCCCTCTGCCTGGCATGGGCCATCTGCTCCCCCAGCAGGAGACGTTCTGTCAGGGTGTTGGCGTCCGCCTACGTGTTACTCCTCGTGCTGGTGCATGTTGGTGTGGATACATGTAAGCGTGTACATATATAAATCCTAACTGCATGTGTGCGTGTGTCTTACCTCTCGTCCCTTACCTAGCCTCGAGACCTTCCAGTCTTCATAGCAACAGGACCACCAGTAGTAATAGTAACAATAACTCCCACCTCACGTCTCCTCTGGAGGGCAAAGGTATGCTCCTCCTTCCCTCTTCCACTGCTTCTGTTCAGTAACTACTTTTGTCTACTTCTTCTGCTCCCTTTTATCTTTTTTTCTTTCATAATTTCACTGAATTAATTTCTCTTGTGTACAAATTTGATCAAGCTGGTTCGGTTAAAGGTCAAGGCGTTTTGAAGTTCTGCGGGTACACAAAGATAAGTCAGTAAAATGTAGAGCTCATTAGAATTTCTATACAGTGGAAATAATAAAGAGCTATAACACATTTTAGTAATAAGATTAGATCTGATTTCTAACAAGTAATATGTTATTTTTCAGCACAATCCCTTTTAAATGACCTGATGTGTTCTGAAAGTGTGGGGACGTCTGATCAATGCTAATGCAGTGAATCATAAATCAATCTTTTCCCCATCATCTAATCCATACCTCCCCCTCCTCCCTCAGGCACGTTGAACGGCTGCCTCAGCAGGCCTCATAGCGAGAGCAGCGGTGAGTTCAGCCTGAGTCTGGACCAGGAGGTGTGGTCCAGCAGCGGCAGCAGCCCCGTCCAGCAGCCGACCTCTTCGCGCTCCTCCCACCAGAGCCCCCTGCAGCTGCGCAGGTCCCTCGATCCATCCACTGCTACGGGCAGCCCTGGCCAGACCCATATCAGGAAGACGGGATCCCCAGGGAGCGAGGTACTTTCCCTGCAGCAGTTCCTGGATGAGAGTATTGATCCTGCAGAGGTGAGGCCTCAAGCTCTCAGTCAGTTCAGGATTTTGAGTTGGACCTCTATTGTTTCTATTGTTAACATATAATTACAATTAAATTTCTTAGAATGAGTCAAAATTTCTGAAACCAGAGAATCTGACTCTTTGAGGTGTTAAATCCTATCAAACATTTTGATGTAACGGTGTTTTTTACCTTCATATCAAAGGGTTGTTTGATGTTTTTTTTTTGTTCTGTTCTTAATGCTGTTTATCTTTTGTAGTCTGGCAGTCAGGAGAACCTCACTGTAGACTCTCCTCGCCTCTCCACCTCCTCTGAGCACGGGCAGAAAGAACGCACCGTCACAAAGGGCCGGGGCATACTGCGCTCATCCAGTGGAAAAGCAGCACCAGTGAGCGCTGACCGGCCACCGAGATCTTCCGGACAACCGGGGCGCCCTTCCCTGCGGAAGGCCGAGAGCACACGCGTGAAAGGCTCCGCACCGATCCGCTCCAGCCTGTCTTCACAGGGCAAAGCGACCTCGGTCTCTGAACGCCTTGATTCGGCCTCCTCCACCCTGCCTCGGGCCAGCAGCGTCATTTCCACAGCTGAAGGTACCACACGGCGTACCAGCATCCACGACCTGCTGTCCAAGGACAACCGGCAGCCCGTTTCTGTTGACCCTTCTCCTCCTGCTGCTTCCACCAGGGCTGGGCTACGCTCGCAGCCCACACCCAGTGAGTACCACCCCAACAGCACCAACCTTAAGGGACCCCTCACCACCCCCATGCCCAAGTCACTCAGCTTACCTTGCCATAGCTCGGAGGACCCCGACCTCTCCACCCTCGAGTCTTTCCTTGGCCCTTCCTTCACTGTAGAGTCTGTGTTCATGGACTCCATCTTTAGTGAGTCGGGAGACACAAACCTCCCCTTCCTGTCTCTTAACCCCACCTTAGTTAGCAACATCAGTGGGCCTCCTGTTACAAATAAGACCCAGTCTCCTCCTGTGCCACACCAAAACCAGACCCCTCACAGCCAATCAAATGGCCAGATGAGATCCCGAGAGGATGTTGATCAGAGTCGTGTGAATAATACGGACCAGTCGCTGAGCCCAGAGGAGAGGGAGTCTCTGTGGTATGAGTACGGCTGTATCTAAGTGATGGGGAGGTTTCTGGTTTGCTGATTTTAATACTTGACTTGAAGAGGGAGGAACAAAAGGATGGATAAAGAACAAAGCCATCTTCTCTGCATGTATTCATCAGAGCGCTATCCGTCTCTGTGTGGTGTATGTGGGGTTTTTCCTGTTTGCTATGGTGCTGATTGGTGATTTCTTTTTTCCCCTTTTCCCCACCACCCTCCTGTTTTATTTATTTATTTTTTCTTCCTATATGATGCGGGACTTTGAATGTTCTTCCGTCCAATAACACCTCATATTATTTTTTTTTTTCCCCCTCATCAAATTTGTTTCACTGGCTAACATCACACTATTATCTGCAGTATTTTTATAAATCTTGTTCAGTCTTAACTTGGGAGTGAGAATTATCAAGAGCTGAATTTCACGAGAGCCCAGAGCACACTGAGTCAGTTCAGGTGTCACCAAGAATCCTAAAAGCTGCAGGAAAAGCCGTCTCTGATAAAGAGCAAAGCATTCTGGGGTAACGTCTTCATATTAAAATCAGATAATAGGTTCACTTCCCATTTCCTGTTTGTTGTGGTGATGCCGAGTCCCATTTTTCACCTCCTAAATTGCATGGTTTTGTTTTTCCTGTTTGTCCTGAAACTTTCGTTTTGATTGCTGTGACCAAAATGGTTTTTATATTTTTTGTTTTCTATGATGGTGTGTGCTGTTTTTGTACATTTGATATCGTTTCTGTTTTTTTCTTTGCTTTATTTACACTCACTGGAGTGTTTACTCCGCTCTGCAAGCAGATCAATGTGATCTGGTGGATCATAAACTGACCTCCTGGGCTGGTGACAAAATGAAGCTTCATTCCCAAAACAACCTGAGTGGCATTCTCGGTTGGAAATGTGAAAGTTGACAGTGAAGGCAAAGAATACACGGCCATGGTTATTGTTTAGCTTTTGGCAGTTTTTGATCAGTTTTTTTAAAACTTGGGAGCTGATTTTGAAAGTCGATTAGTTTGAGGTTGTTTTGTGAGTGAAGCTCACTTCATTCCTTTTGGTATTTTCTCCTCCTGATGCACCACAACTTGGATGAATCAAGGTGATATTGGAAAATGTACAGACGGCTATCTATAAGTTATACTCAAAGACTAGTCAAACCGCGTGCATCTATATCCTTATTTATTTCTGCTTTTGTACTTTTTAGTTGCTGTTTTGAAGTTGCTTTATTGTATTTATCTCGATTCAAAGTGTATGCAGGTATGAAACAAATGAAAATGGTCTGTCGTCACTCTGCAGATGTAACATAAACGTTGCCTTTGTCCTACAGATGTGGAAGGCAGAAAGTCTAAAAGCAGGAGCGGGGAGCCGCAGCAAAGCTGCTAAACCCTGCTTCCCCCCACCCTCGTCTGTCTGCTACCATGCTGTGAGCGCGTGGTGAGTGAGCGCTGCTCGAGCGGGAGGAAACGGGGTGGGGTGGGGTCAGTCTTGTCTCCATGGGAACCTAAAACATGGTGTAACAGATGTCGTCCATCCTGCTGTGCACTTGCTTTCCCTGCTTCTCACCGCGGGGGGGGGGGGGGG